>CM053788.1:276684339-277199339 GCA_028749045.1 Cupressus sempervirens | reverse complement strand
TTGGCAAAAGCAACATACCCCTGATAGGCTATAGGGATTAGCAAAAACCATAGGGTCTATTTGTGACATGGAAATTTTGGGTACAAAAGAACCACAAATAAAGAATGCCCAACTTTTAAGGAGGTTGAGAAGCCAACAGTGTAGGAACAAAAAGAAAAAACAACAAAAAGAAGACCTTACTGATCATTTAATTCCAAAAGAAGAAGAAGAAGCCCCTAAACAAAGAGATGAGGAGGAAATGGAAGACCATGAAATTACTCAGTTGGGTGAGAAAATTGGTAAGGAAATCGGTGAAGAAATTGGTAAGGAAATTGGAGAGGAAATTAGTGAAAGAATGGGGGAAGAGACTCCATCATGCAACATGAATATTCAGATTAACAAAGATGAGGGCATTACAAGAAATTAGAAAGAGAATCTTGAAAACTTACAGGAAGATGTTCATCAAATAACTAAAGAATTATGCCTTGTTTCTCATAAGGGAAGTATTCAACAAAATAAGGATGTAATGAAGAAACATCCAATCACTAGTAATGATATGGTTCTTTACCAAGATACACAAAGTGAGCATCTTCTTCATGAATTTTCCCTTGCAATGATTAATGTTAGTAGTGATACACCTCTTGTCACTCTTACAGTTTAGAGTGACTACAATCCAATTGCTATAGGAATGGGTGGACTTCATGGAGTTCCTACCGTAGAATAGGGTATGCCACTTTTCTCTAATGCACAATTATGGAATATTGTCACTCAACTCCAACAATCTAATCAGCAGCTACAATTACAATTGCAAGCACTTGTTTCTCAAGAAAAGGGAGCTACTAATATAGCTAGAGTTGAAGAGAATATAGAGATACTGAATGTCAAACCTATTGGATCTAGCTAATCACCTCATTTGCATGAGGACATGCAAAGCCTTTAAGCTGGGGGAATGATGGGTGTACATAAATGTGCTTTGTTTTTGTACATTCTTTATACATTTTTGCCTTGTCTTAAGCCTTTCCTAACCCCTATTATGTCATTAATTACTAAAGAATATAATGCATTTAATAAAGTCTTAAGGTTTGAAATATTTCTTGAAGAGTGGATGTTTAATGCATAAATATTGACACATTTTGATTCATTCTACTATAGGAACTAAGGATACAAGAGCATGGAGTCGACCATTTAGTGGAGGAATAGTTTGAAAGTTGTAATTTTGTTATATTATTTTGGGCAAATAGTTCTGATTGTTTAATAGATTAGTTTTTGGCCATATATGACCTTGGCCAAGTTGTTTTGTAATCTTTTTATATGTGGCCAACAACCAAAAACAAATTATTATCTATATTTAGGGAGTAGGCCATCGACCATTCTAGCTTAGTTATTAATTTGGTTAAACATTTTAAGTCTATGTAAGAAAATGTTAAACAAAAGATATGATATGATATGATATATGAAAAGACTGTTTATATTATCTCTAAAGTTTGTGGTATTAAAAGCATGGAGTTTCTATACCAGTCAGTTTTAAAACATCTCTCACCTTACGAACCAGACGAGGGCCCCCTCTCAGGAAACTTGGTGAGATTATCTTAGTTTTTTTTTGAAGTGTTTCAATTGATTTTGTGTGTTCTTTATAGATTGAATTGACTGTGTGCATTTATAAGGAGTTTATCATATATATGTTTGTTAATTAAATCTGTACAGTGCTTGTTGATTGAGAATTCAATTGTTTGATAAAGTAAGTGGTTGTGACACTCTTGTGAAGTAAATTGTCTAATATATATCATTATTTTGTTTTTGTATAAATATATTATAGAATTCTATCTACTGCATCCATCCATGTATCAAACTACTTCTTGTCACTATCCATAATATTCTCTATCACCATTTATCATACTTCCTGTTGCACTTATCATACTTCATGTTGCACTCTATATTTAGAACCAATTTGTTAACAAACTCCTTTTGCCACTAAATTTCTTGCCACAATCTAAGTTTATTTCAACTTTTAATCAGACAAAACTTTGTAATAATATTCATAAAGACATGTGATTAATTGTTTAGAGGAGTGTTAATAATATTTGTGTTTAATTGTTTAGAGGTGTGAACTTTAGATTATAAATAATTTATAGAAGTAATCTTAGATGTGTGGTAATTTGGACAATTCAATTTATTAGCAAGTAGTAATTGCATTCATAAACCTCTCGATTTATTATCTTCACCCCTTATGCAAACAACCGTTATATCTCTCATGAGTTTACAAATCTTGGATTGACATTTTTAGGGTATTGTTGATTCGATCATATACCATCAAGTTGAACCTCTATTTTACCCAATATACACCTAGACCTTGGATAACTGATTCACTCCCCCCCCCCCATCTTAGCTATTCTGAAGAATTCCAACAAAAGGGGATATGAATGATAAAGAATATTTTTGAAACATAATCACGTTGGCAAAAAAGATTAGAATTAGTGAAATGAGAAAATGAGACAAGTTAGTATAAAAATGTGATGAAACCATAGACACAAGCCATTTTTTAGTGTCTATATTTTCCCCCTCTTTCATACTATGTGGTTTAAAGCATTGTGTCAAAGAGTCCCAATGAAAAAGTCATAAAAGCATGCCCCAGTAATGGTGTCTATTTGAATTTCATGTTGGGTTCACCAATTGTAGGACTAGAAAATGGGCTAATATCTAACATACTATGAGAAAATCACAAACTCAATAAACATACATGGATACCCTCTAGTCTACCATGAAAGCTAGATAAACAAAGAAAGCAACACAAAGTTAAAACTTCCTCTTTAGTTATATCTCCCATGTTCTTCTTTCTTCTCCATTTTATGTAGCTCCAATTTCCTACAATACACACAATTGAAAAGAAAAGTCTATGATGGGATAATGGTCTTGATAATACTAGAAGAAGTAACTTTAAGCTTGATGATTATGGACTTAGGCATTTGGACTCAAGGGACTTGAAGGACTAGAAATGAGAGGAAGAATGCTCAATTTATAATCAACAAGAAAGATGAGAGCATTGGACTTGTCACCTTGGATATGCAACTTGGTAAGAAATTCCTGTGAGAATCCATGAATCATATGACACAAGATGCCAAATGTAGGATTATATGATTCTTGGAAGTCAAAATGGCTAAAAATGGTGGAGGATCGATGACACATCATGTGACACCTCAAATCCACTTAAAGCAAAGAATCTATGACAATGGAAGCCAAATATAGCTATGCATAAGGAATAAGAATATATGGATTATGAAAATTCATAGCCAAGTGTAGGATAGAATCCACGATGTAAGATGTCCATGTGTTACGATGATGTCAAGATTATGTGGAATACTTGGATTAAAAATCCATATATCCATACAAATGGAAATTAATGGTGGAAAATATGACTTAGGAAATTGTGAACTTCCATGGTTTGCGAATGATGAATCAATTAATTAATAGAATTAACTAACTAAGGATGTTAATTAGGAAGAATAATTATCAATGCAAGATGAAAATGATTGGAATGACATAGGATTAAATTATGGGTTTTTTAATCCTATATGGAAAATTAGTAGATGATTGGCCAATTTGATTAATAAATACAATAGTATCCTTTGATGAAAATGTGGATCAACTAGGATAATGATGGGTAGACCAAAGCCAGGGTCAAATTGATCAATTGATTACAATTGATAACATGTCAAGGACACATGACATGAATTAAGGACATGTAACATTTAACTAATATTGCAAATGCTACAAGATTGAGATTGATTGATAGAGTTGATCATAATAACATCAAAGAACACTATTAATGTTATTAAAATGGTTTGATGATGTCATGATTAGACATTGAGGGCTTCGACAATGTCAATGATTGAATGACAAGAATGAGAATTTTACTTAGCACTAAGAGCCATGACAATACTAAATTTAGATTTATAGGTTTGATAGATTTATAGGTTTTTGAGGTACTGAAAGCCACAAAAATGCCTAGGATTGGACATATGATGATTGATTTGGGATGTCTGATATGTTTTGGGTGTACTATGGTTGATTCTGGGTAGATTTGGGGTGATTACATGTTAATTTGATAGGATTTTGATGATGTTGAAATGGTTTTGGGTTGATTAGATATGATTCTAAAATAATATGCAAATGATGTGAAAAGGGATATGAATGATAAATAATATTGTTGAAACATAATCAAGTTGGCCAAAAAGATCAAAATTAGTGAAATGAGAAAATGGGATGAGTTAGTACAAAAATGTGATGAAACCATAGATGTGAGCCATTTTTGAGCATCTACAGACTCATTGAATCTTACCTAACCCTAGAATGGATGATTGTGATTAAGGAGAAAAAGTTCTAAGTTCTCTATATAAGGAGATAGTAGGTCAAAAGCAATAGTTCTCATTTGCAAGAACCTAAGGAAGAAAATAAGTGTATGGTATTGCTTCATATGGTGGCCAAATAGAAGAGTCTGCAATTGGCACACAAAGAAAGAAGGATTAAGAGGATGAATTCTTAAAGGGTGAACAAGCTGTTAGAGATGAAGAGGATGAATGCCAAGTAGAATAGAGGACTAAATGTGAGATTTGTAGTCTACTAGTGAGCTGTCATTGTTATTAGATCAAGTCCTGCTATTACTCTCTAACAATTGTATTAGTCTAGATGAATCCTTTGGATTAAGGTTGACATAATAGTCATTAGTAAATACTTTAATAGGGTGACATTTAATGGAATGTTCTAAAGTCCTCTAACAAGGATCACTCTTAACAGGGTCATTGAGATCCTTTAAATAGGTCATATTTAACAATGTGCATTGTATCCTTTAACTTGGTTGGCTCCTCACAAAGCTCACTTCATAAGAGTGAAAATTGGTAGCATGTTACTGGCAGTTTTTCCCAAATTGGGATTCCATGTAAAATTCTTGTGTTAAAATGTGTGATTGATTTTTTGGTATTGCATGTTTACATTGCTGCAAAGTTATTTTGACATAGGACAACAATATGCATATGTTTAAGATAGTGAATGGTAAATGTATTCATATGGATTAGTTGTAGTACTAAAAAGTTTTATTTGTACATTGGACCTTAAATAACTAATTCACCCCCCCTTCTTAGTTATTCTAAAGTATTCCAACATTTCATTTTTAGGATGGAAGTGAATTGGAAAAAATTAAAGGGGTAGAGTAATGTAGGATAGATTAATTTAAATAAGACTTTAAAGTTGCTACATTTTCTTGAAATCTTTATTTTTGTGCTTAGTATTTTTTTTTTGTAGTTTATTTTCTTTTAAGGACTTTTGAAGTTTCTACACACATTGATGGTGGGTTTTATTTCTATGTGAAATAGGGCATACACTCCTAAGGGAAAAAATTAAAATGAGGGACAAAGCCATTAATTGGATTGAGTTAGAATTGATGAAATTGAAAAGGATAATAGGTATAGAATAAGATTGGATAAAGACATAGAAAATGAAATATGATTTCAATTATATCTTCTTATTTTTTTTGGATTGACCTTGCTCTAAAATGTGGGAAAATACTTTATCTCATAAAAATAGGTTAAAGGACAAGGCCATTGTAGAGATCCTAAAGCTACAATTATGCCCATAACATTGAGTTATCCAACATGAAAATTATCCATTTTTTAGGATATTGGTATATATATATATATATATATATATATATATATATATATATATATATATATATATATATATATATATATATATGTATATGTATACATATACGTATATGTATACATATACGTATATGTATACATATACGTATATGTATACATATACATATATATGTATATGTATACATATATATACATATACATATATATATATACAAATATATATATATATATATATAGATATATATATATATATATATATATACATATATATACATATATATATGTATACATACATATATATATATATATATATATATATATATATATATATATATATATATATATATATATATATATATATATATATATATCTATATATATATATATATATATAAAATTATTTCATGCTTAATTATTAAGAAGGATGTATCATGTACCATTAATATTTTAATTTACAATTAATATGTAATTAGTGTTATTTTTATTAACTTCTTTATTATTTATTTGCAGTAGAAAATTATTATTATTGGGCATATTTGTGTAACTTTTTAAGTTATTTAACCTACCATAACCCTTATATATTATTATTAATATTCTATACAATTCAAGCAATTTAACTATTTTTATAAAAAAGAGAAGAAATAAATATGACAATATACACCATGAAAATTACACATATAATTGAAGATAAGTAAAAATTGAGACAAACAAACAAATTGATGCAAATTTTGATAAAATACATCATAAATTTGGTATAGAAATTACAAAATATGATTGATAAAATTAGTGTATTTATTAATAATAACTAATTTATGTTTAGATTTTTTGGTGGACCTTGCATCTACCCACAACTTTTTGGAAATTGTTGACCCTACGAGATGACTTTGTTTACACTCTAGTTTAGCTTTAGTCTAACTCGTACTCTCAAAATTTGGCTTCTCCTCTCCCCATTGGGCTATTTCCTCTTACTCTGTAAGATTGTCTTTGATCATATTTAGACCAATCTTTATAATTATTTATTACACTTCCTTATTACATAACGTGATTGATTTTTCAAACAAAATACTACTCTCAAGTTTGTATCAAGTAAATAGTAGTGACATCAAGTAGTTTTAGAACATCAATATTTTGAAGGTGGAATTGGTACCGTAACTATTCCATAAAGTTGTAATATGAAATCCTTACATGATACCATAGAAAATTGACACTTTCTAGATTAATTAATTTGATTCACATTTGATGTACTTAACCTCATGTTATCTATGAAAACTTGTGAAAATTAATGGTCCTCATTGCTAGCTTGCTATGGCGTAAAATTTAAACAATCTAAAATTTAATACAATTTAATTAAATTTTATACAAATTTAATTAATTGAATCAACAAAATTAATGCATAGAAACATTTTTTTTCTTGATTACACTAGTGTGAGATTAATGGTTTTTGGATTTGAAGTCTTAGGATTTCATTTTTACAATCAAGTAAAAATAGAGTCTTCTATTTGTATCTGACAAACAATTCAATAATGGACACACCCATAAGGTTAAAAATAGATTAAAGCTAAATTGCATTTTTAGGAAGAATTGGAAATGTGTGTCTTAGACATATTTTTGTGATTGACATCCATTTGGTCATAGTAAAAAAGGGGGATCCTTGGGGAGGATTATATGTTTTTTGAAACTAGATATAGAGTTAACATGTAAATGTCATCTCACTTTGTAGTGTCTTCCCTCAATTTGGGAGAGGAAAAAGATATATAATTGCAAATAAGAAAGATAATGATAAAAGAGTCCATCTAATTTGATCTAGATGATGTAGTTGAGGTATCATGGCTTGGATTTTGGGGGCATTTACCCCAAGATATTGCAATATATATTGAAACCTAGCCTCTAGTACACTAATATTAGTTCTTGGAGGTTTTTGGAAAACTACCTTGACTATGCATTGCAAAAAAGTACATAAAGTATGTTTCTTCCTAAAGAGAATATTTGTGCTTAATTCTATCAACAAAAATATATGAATTGAAGAATTTATGGTTGAGTTTGTTGAAAAGCAAGGATATCTCTAAGATGCCTTCATGTTTTTTATGTGTTGCTTGTTTACTAGCTTTTGGCCAATGGCTACTATCCCAATTTATTAGTCTCTCTATCTTTGTTAATGTTGATTTTTTTTTGTCATTTTAGAAATTTTGAATCTATTTTCTATGGGTAATATCCTAGGACCAAAAATCATTATGTATTTTGTAAATATCAAAAAAAAAAAAAAAAACTACTAGATGTGTCAATTATCAGTTTGAGTTATTTTTTAGTGTTTACTATTTTAAACTCTATAAGTAGAAAAGTAAATCTTCCAAATTCATGAAGTTGAAGAAATGTTTTGTCTACTTCATTTGTAAAGTATGCAGAAACATTATTATAAGAAAATATATTGTTATTTATTTTTAGAGTATTTGAAAATGTATCAAAATAATTGTAAGATATAAAATGGTGAGAAATGCTAGCATAGACCACTCAACAAATTATATTGTACATTTACAAGATCTTGAAACAAAGGAAA
The DNA here is from genome assembly GCA_028749045.1 of Cupressus sempervirens. Classification (NCBI taxonomy): domain Eukaryota; kingdom Viridiplantae; phylum Streptophyta; class Pinopsida; order Cupressales; family Cupressaceae; genus Cupressus; species Cupressus sempervirens. The sequence goes on along the minus strand of CM053788.1, from coordinate 277,191,149 downwards.
TGTGATTAGCACAAGGTAGGGTGCTGGTTCATGGTCTACATAATGTAGGGTCTAGGATAGGTCTTCCTTTTTCTAAGAGAAGTAATGATATGTAAAGACACGTCTAATCTATGAAGTTAAAGAGGGAAAATAAGGATGATGATATAATCACCTTGAGGGTTAGTAGATGCCAAAGTTTTAAATATGTTAAAGAAATTCCAAACTATTCAGAAACTAGGAACAAATTTGGATTTCAAAATTTGGAGGCTAAATATGCAATCTATAAAAATATGAGAACTCCAATAATAGATCAAATGTATAGGTATAGGTAAACTTTCTAGATATAGGTTGAATGTTCAACCTTACCAAAGATGCTAAAACTAAAGGTCACATAACCGAGATTAATACAATGTCTTTAGATCTACCAATCTAAATCTTAAACATTGTGATCTACAACTATACACAAGAGAGAAGAAAAAATTATTATGAGGATGAGCTTGTCTTTGTCAAGCCCCTATTTAATCTTTACTTGGGAAGTTTACATCAAGGGGTATCAAACCTAATTTAAAAAATATGCATCTTGATCTTTGATATAAGGAAAAGATTGGAATGTCTTCGAATGTAAAGGTCTTTTGTCAGAATGGGTACATTTGTAAATTAATCTTTGTAGAGCTAAGAGAACTGAATAGGTCATTTTAATCTGTTTAAGAGAAAGTATGTCTCCATATTCAAGAGGATTCATGTTGTATAGGATTTTTAATAAAAGAAAGATGTGTTGCATGTCCCTTAATGGATTACCTGAAAATTAGAAACAAGAAACAAAGAAACAATCCACAAGGAGATGCATCTTATATTCAAGTTATAATTTTTTTGAGGCAGAAGAGATATTTATTAGAGCAAATAGAGATAGAGTGATAATTTTTTTATGTAACCTACCACCACAAAGAAATGGAGCCAACCTGATATCAAGATAAATCATATGCTCAAAATATCAAAAAAATAGATATGAAAGTATTTATCAATGCTCTCATGAAGGTAATATACTAATACACAAATGACCATAGACAAGGCCAACCAATGTGACCCACATCAATAATGCATCAATCATGTGGATATAGATAGTCCACTAATGAGTCATCTCACTACAAGTAAATGGGTCATGACTCCATAACCTGTATGACTCAGGATCTAAGCAACAAAGTATGCAAAGAATTATCACATTAGTATATAAATTAAAGACATATGAGAGGTACAAAGATAAATAAAAAGAACATGTGAATAAAGCACCATATAAACTCAAGATCATGATTTTCCAAACATGTTTACCATTAGTGATTATGAGTATTAATAACATATTGCCTTCAAAATGGGTCAAATCAATTGAAAGTGGAGAGAAAATCCATGAATAAAATCCTCTTGATGAGGAACCAAATGGAGGGAAACTCCATAAATAAAATCCTCTATATGAGGGACAAAATATATCAAAATGGAGGGAAAATCCATAACATAAGTGCACACCATAATAGGATGTAGGGGTAATCCATGAGCCATATAAGGTAACTATAAGTCAGTTATTACTGATGGGTCCTTCATAGTTAATGTTGAAAAAATTGGATCCCTATGTAACTTACATAAAATTCAATAAATGCCATGTTAATCAATGGTATAAATTCATAAAGTTCCAACATGGGTATAATAACCAAAAAATGGTCATCTAGACTATGTGCCCCCTTTCTAGCAATTTTGCATCATTTATTAATCACTTATATTTGATCAAATCATCAAGTTATTATTTATTCGATTATGATCTATGGTTTGACCACTTTATCCTAAGTATTTTATTTAATTGAAAAAACTTGCTTCCTTTCAATAAAATAAAAATCCCTAGTCCCACTTATCCTAAAGTGTGCACATGAAAATCATTATTCCTATTTTTAAAAGAAAAAGAATAGGGTTTTTGTCTCACATGAGGAGCACATTTTCTAAGTTTGTAGAATCTTCATTCTCCTCCACACATCTCTCACTTTTTAAAACTCCACCATCGATCATTATTAGGTGGGATAATTGTACACATGGATCACTCAAGATATATTATCCATCCTTGACTAAGCGTCCCTTGTTTCTTAATATCGACCATCCAGTTTTACTTAAAAGGAAAGCTCTCTCCTCATTCTATAATCTAGGTCTTTTATGCTAATGTTATGTTGAAAGTTTTCTTGGTTATTTTAGAGAACTTGGAGCACTTATTTGGCATTCATCTTGTATCTTCATTCTCTTTCTTGAATTATAGTTTCATGGCATACTAGCTTAGATTTCCTTTGATGTTCAAAGCTTAGATCATGTAGCTTAATTAGTGGAAATTGTAACTCATTTTTAACTCTTTCATTTCATCATAGTTTAGCTTGCATTACATTGCATTTGAATTGTGATTATTGGATGCTAGCACTCTTTCTTCCATCTTTGAATGTCTCGTTCTATGGTGCACCTTGCAAGGGTTGCATAGATAGGTTCATTTGAGAGTGACAACACTTTTATTTGCACCTTTTCACATCATAGATAAATAGGTATAATCCATCTCTCAAGTCTCTCTTTCCATGAGATTCTTTGGTAATAAGGGTTTATAAGTGTACCAACATTTTGCTATACATTTTTGATGCCCATTGTAGGCTGGACAACTGTGTAGAGCTCTGTATCTTGCATTTTTGTCTCATTTTAAGCTTTTTGTTTTAGGTTTTTATTTTTACAGACATAAATATTGTGCGATACTTTTCTAGTATTGTATGATACTTTCTACTATGTTGATATGATACATTGCTAGTTTTTCCATTGTATTGGTTTGTTTATTATGTCGCCCTGTTGTTTTGTAAAGTATTGAACTTCCTGATATAGAGTATCACATTGGGAAGAACTATCACCTAGATATATAGGGAAGTATTGTATGATACTATTGCATATAGAAGTATCACCCACTATGTTTCACTTAGCTAATTTGGCTTCCAGTTTGCACTTTTGGCTTTAAACTTTGCATTTTAGATTGATTATCCTAATAATTACTAACAAGCGGTTTTGTAGGGTGTCTTTAAAGATTTCACTAATCCTTTTGTTCCCTAACCCTTTCTTTATTTAGGTACTCTTACTTGCTCATTTGTTGAAAGAAATTGCTAAAAATTGCAAAAAAGGGGCTACTAACATTTGTTGCTGGGCTACCCAAGAAAAAATTTAATTTAAACTTTTTTTTTTCATTGTGTCTTATTTTGATTTCTTGTGTGGCATATATTTTTTTCTTTATTTCTTTGGCACATAAAATCCATTAGTAGTGGTTCATTATTGGTAGGAGAGTATGCTCTTCACCTTTTAGGTGGATGAGAAATCTTAACCCTTCATTGAATCAAGAAAGTAGGTGGGATACTCCACTCTTTTGTGGTTTTAATTAACTTGCTCGGCATGTTTGGGGGAACCATTAGGAAGTAGGAGAGTATTCTCTTCACTTTTTAGGTGAAAAAAAAATCTTGACCTCCTTGGTGTGGATCCATTTGTTAATATCATAGTGAGATTTATACCCTTAGAGGGCCTGCTTTTAGTGGAAAGATACTAATAGGAATGACCTAAAGTGGGAACAAGAAAAACCAAGCTAACTTGACCCAATATAATAAAAAACCCTTAAAAAAAGGCCAAAGCCTTGGGGGTGTAACACTTGAATTCACTTGGTGAAAGTACTTGTGAGATTGGGACCATGAGGAAATCACTAGGTGGATATGATTAAGGTACTCTTATGACCACGAGGTCTGTTATTATGTCCTATATTAGGTGCAAGAGGGGTGTTACAATTGAAAACCCTTACTAGACACTTTAGGATTTAGAAGCCACCCTTTTTAGCTGCTCAATATCTTGGTGCAAGGATTGATCCTAGTGGACTACCTAGATCACCCCAAGATTTAAAATCACCATATATGTCCCTTTGGTTGTGTTAATAACACTTCCATGAAAAAACCAATAACTATTGTGGGCAACCACTTTGTGTGAGGTGAGGGGGCATCAACTTGTGGGATAAGGTATTGAGTAATGAACTATGACCTTTAGGTAGATATTTATTGGTGTACTTTTGATTTGTACTATACCCATAAAAGTCTATTGAAAATACACATGATGGTAGTCTTCATAGGATTTTTGATTTAAAGACCTCCCAAGTGTTTGTATTGGCAAGGTTGGTGTATCCTTTGTCTAGTAGCTTGAAGATGTATTTTTGTACCACAAACTACTCTCAAAAAATTACATTATTTTTAAAAACTAGAAAAATACTTTGTTATACTTATCACATTGTTCAAACAAGTAAAAAATTGGAGTTAAACACGTCTCATAAGCACAAAGTCACAAAATTGTCTTAACTAAACTTGCATCATATTGCTCATTCGAGAAGTATCATATGATACTTATGGATTGTAGAAAGCATCACATTGTCATAAAAATTATTTCACATTATTAATTTTCACTCTTTCACATGAGCTACTGAGAACTATCTTGTCACTAAAACCTATTGTAATGGTATTTTGAAAACTATTGTATGAAATTATTTTGGTGCATGAGCACCTCGACTCATCCTTAAGCTAGTTACAATTTTGTCTTGTACTGACCTTAGCCAAGTTAGTAGTGTTATTTTTTTACCTTAGAAGCTATTTCTTGTGTGTTCCTAAGTGGATCAGACTAAGCTCAATCCAACCTAGGTGTTTAATTCTTTTCTAGTTGATAGTGCTAGATTAGGCCTAAAATGGGAAAATAGGTCTTAAAAGCCTTTAAGGCTTGGGAAATGGTATAAATATGATTAAATTTATTCCTATGATGTTACTACATCATTCTAGGTTGATTAGAAACCCTTAGCATTAATTTTACAAAAAGATGTAAAAGTTGTCACAATGTTGCTTGACAACATTTTGCAACTTTTAAAAGTTGCATGACAACATTTGTAGAATTGGATTCTTTTCAAAGAATCATTATGGTTAGTTTCAATAATGGCCTAAAATAAAGGATAAGGCATATTAAAATATATAAGATCCCATTTTCCTGAGGTAGAGAACATGGGAATACAATTTTGAAGTAAAATAGAAGCTCAGAGTTCTAATTTGTAGACCCTATCAACTTGCATTGAGTTTAAGTGTGATTTTATGGATTGAATAGTGGAAGATTTTGTTGGATCTATGTAGTGTTGATAGTTCTATGCATTTTATATTCATTTTGGATTATTTGATTTTATTATATTAGTCTTTAAAATTGTTTTGTAAATAGACTAGTTGCTAGGTAGAGCAAACACTTTTTAACTTTATGGCTCCCCCCATAGTTCTCCACCATGAAAATAATCACGACCCAAAGGAATATGATAGGGAAACTATTTAAGTTTTTTTTTTTTAAAGGAGGAGGTTAGGAAAGAAATTTTTCTATACTTAGCATCATGCCCTAGGCAAGATCAGTATGCCCGACTAGGTGCATGACAATGTGAATTTGATGTGCAATTATAGGGGAAAGAGGCAGAGCATAGAACTAAGCATGGTTTTAGAGACTTAGTAGTCCTAAAAACACCTAGTAGTAAGATTAGGCATTGGATAATTTGTTGATCTCAGATTGGTTTTGAAAAGTGAGTGTTAACACACTTAAGTTATTTACTTAGTTCATGTCGAACAAGTATTACATGCCAAGCACAACATGTATATATTAGACCATGCTGAGTCCATAGTGAGTGCCAAGACACTCATGTGCTAAGTAGATAGTATATGTCAAGTGAAATAAGAGCCAAGTAAATGGTGGATTCTAAGTAATACAGATGTCAAGTCACAATAGAAAGATTAGTGTATGCCAAGCATCAGAGACTTTAGGTGCCGAGTAAGATAGTTTTGACATAATTGTTTGTAAAAACACAAACAACTATGTAAACCATTTTCAAGCTGACTTAAGGATGACTTATGATATTTTGGAGATAAGGACCAATCTTAAGTTGGATTCCCTATGAAATTATATGCAGCCAATTAGAAAAAGGGAAGGATTAAGAAGAAAAATGGATGAATCTTAGTTCTAGATTCATACCTAACCCTAAGTCACCAAAGTCTTCTTAAGGAGGACACACCCTAAACTCTCTATGAGGGAGTGTGTAAGGTGTTGAAAGAGAAGAGAGTAGTATGCATGTGCAAATAGAGCATTCATGGTGGCTAAGGAGTTATGAAGTGAGAGAACATTGCATAATTAGTTAGAGAAGAATAGAGGAAAGGAAAATGATACAAAAAAGAGACACCTGATCAAGAAGGATCAAGAATACAATTGTTTAGAGGTGATCTATTATCAGGCAATCAAGTGCTGACCACAAGATCAATGCTGAGACATTTTAATAGGTGTTTTAAGTCAAAATCTTTGAATAGAGTAGTCCTAATAGACTGTATTGAAATCCTTTAAATTAAAGTCCTTTAGGAAGGAACACTTCTAATAGGTTGTTGAAATCCTCTAACAAGGTGAGACCTTGTTAATGAAACATGGGTCAATGAGTTTGACTCAAAATCACACAGTTAAATCTTGACATTCACATCACAATTTGACTTGCCGTGGAAATTATCTCCTACTTATCAAGGTGAGACCTAATAGTCTTTGTAATCCTTTAACAAGATAGACCTTTAATAGGGTAGATCATGTCTCATGATCAAAACATTGTAACCTTCATTAGATACACTTTATTACTACAGTACTAAATATTTGTGGGTGTCATCCCCACCCCAATTTTACTATCTCACTTGGATGGTTTCTGGCTAATCATATTTGGTGTTATGTGTGTGAATGTTTACTTGCTTACATGCTTTATATGTACATGCTTTACATATTATTTTAGTTTGTACATTGAATGTATGAGATGGATGTGTGGTGAAAGTTCTATGGGTCCAAGTTTAAATTGTTGATTCACCCCCTCTTCTCAAAAGTTTTCCTTTCCTATTATAATTCCAACATAATAAATTTAGTTATATTTCCAAGATAAAATCATAGGACACCACAAATAAAACCCTATTAGCCCTAGTAGCTCTACATTTCAGGAACCCACTATACAGATGACCTAGGAACCTAAGACCAAAAAAAATTCAAGGTCTTGAAAAAGGCTACTTAGATATAGAGTTATTTTTTCGGGTTATTTAGAAGTTTTGAGAAATAATTGGAGAAAACCCTCTGTTTAGGGATAATAGGCTAATTAGGCCTATTAGGCCTATTAGGCAAAAACCATAGCAAATATTGAACTTGATTGAAAAAGCCTAGATGCCCTATTCTAATGGAGTCATTTGGGAGACAAGTAGTTTTCTTAGTGATGAATACAACCCCTAAAGCACTTGTGAAGATATTATGGTGAAGTTTCACTTGGAGACATCTAAGGAACAATGAAGGATTGGAGTACCCCTGATGATAGTTACCCCTTAAGGTGAAGTACAAGGAGACTAACTCATAGAGTTGAGTTAGGAAAGTCTTAGGCCAGAATTGCCAATACTTGTAAGGTCCTAGAAGAAAGCTTAGGCTCTTGAGAAGGCTAGGGATAATAGGGTCCTAGATAGTATTTGTGCAAGCACACCTTGATGTGAATCTATTAGATTGGTATTAGAGTTTAGTTGAGATGAGGCTTGTGGTAAATGTTTCAAGAAGAAGAAGAATGAGTTGGTGAGTTTGCAATGGTGAAAAATGTAGATTTTGCAAAAAGGTAGATGAGAAAGAAGAGGAGAATAGGTTTCTCAGAGATAGGCTAGCTCAATTAGAGAAAAAAAGTGGTTGAAGTGGATGAGAAGGCTAAAGAATTCAAGGATAAGGTTGAAGGAAAATATATTGAGATTTAAATTGAGGATGAGTTCCCTGAACCAAACCATGGACTCACAAAACAACCATTCCTGAAAGGATTGAAGACCTTAAGTGACAAAGGTCTTGAAGGCATTCCAATATTTAGTGGTAAGATGGAACATAAGATAGTCCTAGATTGGATAAAGGGACCAGAAAATCACTTTGAATGTGATGGCATAACTAAAGCTTAGAAGGTTAGATTTGCTAAGGCTAGAATAAGAGGGCTTGCACTCACTTGGTGGAAATTTATCCAAGATGAGAGAGATAAGGGAGGAAAGTAGCCCATGGCCACATGGAAGGCTATTGTTACAAAAATTAGAGATACTTATGTACCTAAGGATTATGAAATCCAATTGCATAAAAGAGGACAAAGTCTAAGATAGAAAGACTTGGATGTGAACTCTTATATTGAGGAGTTCCAAAGATTGTGCATGAGGTCAAGAGTTGAAGGTGAAGGTGAAGGTAGCAAGGTACCTTAATGGTCTCAAGTGGAATATACAAGATGAGATGAGTCTTTTGACCCCTAATATAGTTTAGAGATGCCACTTAATTGTAGTAAAGGTAGAAGAGAAACTATGGAAGAAGCAAGATTTAAGCACTACTAGAGGTAGAGGCAAAGGAAGAGACAATAAAGGATAAAGAGGTGGATATGGTGGTAGAAGTTCTGAGACAAAGGCTCAAGGAGAGACCAAGTTTATTGAAAAGAAAGAAAGAATTTCAAACAAAGGAAATTAAAATAGAGGAAGGAACTCTAATAATAATTGGAGAGGAGGAAATAATGGTTCTTACTTTGCAACTATGAAATGTTACCACTACAACCAAATGAGACACCCTTCATATAGATATCTAGAGAAAGGCTTTACTTTACATGGAGGTGAAAAGAGGGTAAAATATGTTCAAGAGGAGACTAGGGTAGAAGTAAACACCCTAAGGTACCCCTAGAATTAGAAGGAGATAACTTGATGATGAGAACATTAATCAAGGAGCTAGTAAAAGAGGAACCTAGTCAAAGATGGTCACTATTTAGAGTGAAATGCAAGATGATGGGAGAAGTTTGTAGAGTCATAATAAAATTAGGGTCTACTAAAAATATAGTGTCATAAGAGGTAGTTAACAAGTTGAAGATGAAGAGAATACCCCATATCAACCTATACAAGGTCACTTGGTTGAACAAAGGACAACATGTCCTAGTAAATGAACAAGCACAGGTAGAATTTTCAGTTGGGGGATATAAAGACAAAGTGTTGTGTAATGTTTTACCTATGGATGCATGTCACCTAATACTAGAAAGGCCATGGAAATTTATAGAAAGGCCATGCAAGATGGAACAAATAATTCTTATTCTTTCAAGAAGGACAATGTGGCTTTCAAGATACAGTCTTTGTTAGAGGATGGAGAGATAAAGTCATCAGGACCCAATATTCTTATAGTTAGTGAAAAGGAGTTCATAGAATCCTTAGAGGAAGGAGAAGGAGTAGGTTTTTCTCTTGTGTTGAAGCCAAAAGAAGAAGGTGAAAACAAGGCAGTCAAGAAGACAAAATTGCCAAGGAAGTGTAGGAGTTGTTGTAGAGGTACAAAGGTATAGTAAGTGATGGAAAACCATCAACCCTACCACCTAAGAGAACTATTAGTCATCATATTAATTTTATCCCAGGAGATACCCTTGCTAACAAGGAAGCCTATAAGATGAACCCTCAACAAAATGAGGAAATTTCCAAACAAATACAAAAACTCCTAAGCCAAGGACTCATTAGGAAAAGTATTAGTCCTTGTGTTGTCCCCATTGTCTTAGCACCTAAATAGGGAGGAACTTGGAGGCTATGTATTGACTCAAGTTATATAAAAAGAATAACCATTAGTTATAGGTTCCCTATCCCTAGGATAGTAGACCTAATAGACTATCTAGGAGAAGCCAAATACTTTACCAAGATTGACCTATATAGTGGATACCACCAAATTAGAATCAATGAGGGAGATGAATGGAAGAAAAACTTAAAAACCATAGAAGGTCTATATGAATGGCTTTTAATTCCATTTGGGCTATTGAATGTGCCATCTATGTTCATGAGTCTTATGAATGAAGTCCTAAAAGACTACATAGGAAAATTTGTGGTAGTGTATCTAGATGGTATACTGATCTTTAGCAAGACTAAAGAAGAACATCCTAGACATATGCATATTGTTTTAAAAAAGCTATATGAGGAGAAGTTGATGATAAACTTGGACCAAGCATGAATTCATGAAACAAGAGCTGGTATAACTTGGGTTTGTATTATCCCAAGGCAATCTAAAGATGGATCCAAGAAAAATGGAAGCTATTCTCAATTGGCCCACTCCAAGGATTGCAATAGAGGTAAGAAGTTTTCATAGTTTAACCCAATATTATAGGAAGTTCATTAAGTAGTTCAGTACTATTTATGCTCCTATGCTTGATACTATAAATGGAGGGATGAAGGCTAAGTTTGTTTGGAATGAGAAAGCTAATCATAGATTTGAGTTGTTGAAGAAAAAGATTTCCCCTCAACCAACCTTGATCTTACCAAGCTTTGAGAATTTGTTCATAGTTGAGTGTGATGCTAACAATGTGACTATTGGTGTTGTCTTAAGCCAAGAGGGAAGAACAATGGCTTTTCACAATGAAAAGTTAAGTGATGCTAAGAAGAAGTAATCTTCTTATGACCTAGAGATCTATGCTCTAGTCCAAGCACTAAGGAAGTAGAGGCACTACTTGCTTCATGTAATGCCTACCCTTAGTTGTGTAATCACCTAAAAATGGTCATCTAGACTATTAGCCCCCTTTTCAACATTTTTTCTAAATTAATTTAATCATTTACCTAGACCAAATTGCTAATAATCAATTTATTTGATTATAACCTATAGTTTGAATATACTATCCTAAGTTCATTATTTGATTAAAAGAACATGTCCCCTTTTAATTAAATAAAAGACCCCATTCTTCTAACCCACTTAAAGTGCACACATAAAGTCCTTTTTCTATTTTGCAATTAAAAGAAAAGGCTTTGTGACTTTTGTCTTATATGACAAGTCAACTTATATTCTATTGGTTGACTTGTCTGTGCACATGGATCACTCCTCTTTTTGAATTCCACCGTTGATCATCCACCATCTTCATCTTGATCTCTACCGTCCATACATCTTTAAAAGGGAGAGAGATTTCCCCCTCAATCCAAATCCATCTTTTGAACATTTTTATGCTGCAGGTTTTCTAACAGGTTTCTTTGGAGCTTTATGGAGAACTTCTATTTCTTGTCTACATTCTCTCATCCATGGCATCATGGCATTCTAGCTTAGCTTAGCTTTCATTTTTACATGTAGCTTAAATCATATAGTCTAATAGTTGGATTGCAACACTCTCATACATGCTTATCATATCTACACTTTACATTTCATTCTAGCTTAATCTTTATTTACATTGCATTCTTGAGGAACTCCTTGGGACATTTGCATTCTTGCATCTTGTCTTTGGAACCTCCCATTGCATGGTTTAATAGCAAGAAGAGTATCTCTAAAGCTCATCTGAGAGCCCTTGAATTTGAAATACACTCTCTTGCGCTCCATGGATAGGGAGCTCTAAGTCGGCATCCAAGCATTCCAAACTTATGGAATTGTTTGGATAGAAGGGTTTAGAGTGGGACACATTTCGAGTGTACATTTTTGGCGCCCACCGTGGGGCTTGAATCAAGTTTCTAGCTCCATTTGCTTTTATTTTTCATCTCTAGTTTTTTTACAGCAGCATATTGGATCTAATCAAATGCTTTTTTAGAATTATCACTTTGGGTTTAAGGCCAACCCATAAGTAAATTGGTTTGAAGGCCAAAAACTTAGTTAGTTTAAAGATTTGATCATATCTTTTAAACCGCTTGGAGTTTGGTTTTGAAATTTCTTTTTCAAGTTGGATATATGCTCAAAATGTCTCAGTCCAATTTTCAAAGAATTTTGATGTAATTTTTGGGAGTTATGAGTTTTTCTTTTTTTTTTTCATAAAAAGTTGTTTCTGATCGCAAATCAGTGAATTTTTTTTAAAAAATTACATTTTCAGAAAGGGTTTTGAATTCTAATAGGGGTTATTTCTTTGTGTTTTGAATTTTGAGGTCATATTAAGGATCAAAAACTCAATTTGATAAATTTGGCCTATTTTGACAAAATCAATCTCTAGAGCGCAAATGAAGAGATTTTTAAAAATTTCTTGCATTTTTGGAAAGCTCTCTAATTTTTAATAGGGGTTTTTTCTTTTCATTTTTATTTTTGGATACAAAATCATAGCAAAAAAGTCCAATCTTGTTGACTAGGTCAAAATCAAAGAGTAAAAATGAGAGTATTTGTGATTAACTTGCACTTTCTTTGCATGCACTTGGTTGGAAGATAAATTGGATTTTTGAGGTAACTAACCACTTTTTATTGCAGATTTTTTATGTTATTTTACACTAACTTTTGGTGCTAACAAGTTGTGATTATAGGTTGCCATTTTTATGAAAAATTTGAAACATTGCATAAAAAGAACGCATGTCAAAGCTTCAAATGCACAAGGGCTACTAACCATTGTTTGCAGGGCTGCCCAAAGCATAAAAACTCAAAATTTCTTGCTTTTTTGTTTTCATGTGTGGCATTGACTAATTTTTCATTTTTCATAGGCACACAAAACTTGTGATTGGAGTCTTTTGGTAATAGGAGAATATGCTCTTCACCCTTGTGGTGAATCAGAAATCTTGACTTGCCATTTGGTTTCAAAAGCAAGGGGTAACTAAACCTTCTTGGTGTGTTTGAGAGAAAATGATTGGAATAGGAGAGTATGCTCTTCACCCTTGTGGTGAACCATAAATCTTGACTTCCAAAAGTTGATCCACTTTGTGTAGTTAATATCCTTTAGAGGGTCTTCTCTCGGACAACCTGAGAGGAACGGACCAAGTGGGAACAAGCAAATTACTCAGCTTTTCCAACCCACTATAAACTCAAGGCTACCAAGGACACAAAACTTTGGTAGACATAGTTTTTGTCTTCACCTAGTGTGATTTCTTATGGGATTTCGACCATAGGGAGATCACTAGGCAAGAATGCTTAAGGTACTCTTGTGATCGCGAGATTGGTTACTCATCGCAAGGTGAGGTGTCCCATAATTGGGAGCAAGAGGAACACTATGAACGGAAGCCCAATCTAAAAACCCTAAGTTAGTAACAACCTTTTTTAGCCGCTCAACTTCTTGGTGCAAGGATTGATCCTAGTGGACTACCCGGATCACCCCAAAATTTTACACTCACCATCTGTGTTCCCTTGGTTATGCTTATGGAATTTCCATGACAAAGCCAATATCTCTTGTGGGCAACCACTTGGTGTGAGGCGAAGGAGCATCAAGCATGGGCCAAGTTGTTGAGTAATGAACCATGTCCTTTAGGTAGATATTGCTTGATGTGTTCTCAAATGTGGTATACCAGTGGAAATCTTTGGAGCATACACATGATGATAGTTATACGGCTTTCTCTTAAGACCTCACATATGCTTGTATCATGCAAGGTTGCTTTGTCCCTTGCTTGATTTTTTGAAGACTACTCCATGTGTCACTATCTTGCTTGGAAAGAAATTGCTTTTGAACATCAAACTTGCTATGCTATCAACTATTGTCAAACTTTATCAACCAAGTCAAAACATCAAATGCAAACATTTTCTTGTGTTGCTTGCTAAGAGGAGTCTCATCATTTGACTTTTCTTTTATATGTCTCTAGTGCTTGAACATGCTTAAAGTGAATATTTGGTCTTAGTTCTCATGGTCTTCCTATCTTCATGGTCTATGTTTTCTTGCTAGTTATCCTTTAGCTAAAATGGTTACCTTGATTTCTTGACTACACTCTTGGGTTGGAGAGTTGTTCACTTGTCACCCCGCTTGCTCTATCTATTTGGCTATTTGGGCATCTTTCCTAGCTATTGACTTGAGTCATTCATGTCGTAAGTTTCTTGGACATATTGTTTGACAAGTCGCTTTAATCTCTCTCTAATATCTTGGCAAGTGAACACTCTACCTCCTATAGTTTCAACATCAAGTTATCTTCTAGACTATTTTATGCTTGGCTTTGCATCTAAAACTATGGTATCTAAACCTTATGCTACCAAACTTCAACCAAATCTAGATGATCATGATATCCTCCATGTCACTAAAGAGTTTCAAGATCTATATGCACAATACAAAGAACTAGAAGAGACAATCTTTCTTACCTTCATCTTTCTAAGTGCATGATAGAAATGAAGTCTAAACTTGAGAAAAGGTTAGAGGAGAAGATTGCATCATTAAATTAATCTTCCTTAAGGTCTTTACATGCATGTGAGTCACCTTCTTTGAGGTCATCCTCTTCTTCTAGGTCTACATGCTTTACTTCAAGACATCAAATGTCTTCATCTTCTAGATCTAAAGACCTCTTTAGAGAACAAGCAAATGATACATCCTTGGAGCATACGTCAAAATTTCATGATAAACTTATCTTTGACCAAGACAATGATGAAGACATGTATGCATGCTATTCACTTGGGAAGCAATCGAAGGACTCTAGACATACTTTTGAGAGAAATTTTACTCCCTTGGGGAATTCTTATGATGACATTTTGAGAACACTTCTTGGCACCAAGCTCATCATGTTACCTAAGTCTAGCTCATATGGAAACCCATTCTTGGATATCTATTGCACTTATCATCAACATAATGAGCATAGTACTTCGGATTGCATTGAGATAAAACATAAAATCCAAGATCTCATTGATGATGAGATTGTTGATCTTGGAACCTCTAGTGACTCATGTGATGAGGATACTTCTCTTGAGCAAGATTACATTGATGAACCTATGTCTAGTAGTGGCTCCATTACATCTTCCACTTCTTCCAACACTCATGCATCTCCCAAAACTTCAAAGCTTTTCAACATGCCTTTATCAAATAAAGAACCTAATTCTTTTCACATACACTATGCCTATCCTCAAGGGCTATCTCTAAAAGAAACTCAAGCTAACCTTCACTTGGCTGAAAATGTTTTCCATGCTACTGATCCTAAACATCCTCAACCTTCATGCACTACTATGCCTAATCCAAGCACTACTCCATTCACTCTTCATTCTCCCTTGTCCTTAGAAGTGGCTCCATGTCAAGAGGATTCTCAAAAAGAAAAAGCTATAAATGTCAGGAAAGATCAAGATCAAGCACCCGTTCATCTCTTTCAAGATTTTTCCATTCCATATCCTATATCTTGTCCACCTCCTAAGTATGATGAAGATATCACTTCCACTATCTCCCTTGAGCTTACTGAAAATTATGAGAAAAGTCCTCTTCCTATGCTATCCAAAGCTACTTGTCAAGATCAAAGTGTCCCCTCATGTTCTACTTCTCCATATCCACTTCAAAATTTTACTCAAGCTTCAAGTGCTCCTATTAAAAATGTTGCTCCTGTCAAAGCTACTCATGAGTCTATTGATGGCTTTGACCACGTTGCTCACTCTAAAGATGTTGATGTCCCTTTTCACTATCCATTTGCATCTCCTAAGTCTATCCTTGGTCCTTATCCATAAAAGATAAAGCCTTCAAACCTTACATCTATATTGGGACCTTATGTTCCATCATCTCCTACATTTTCCACTCCTAGCTCTCTCGTCATACCTCAAGATCAACAAAGATGCTCATCCTTGATGAATTATCACTCATCTATCCACCTAAAACATTCATATCAGCCTTATTCATCCACAAATCTCAAGTCCTTTGGAATCGAGAATAAACATAAGAATCCATTGAAAAAGAAAGATCACTATGTCCCATCTAATTGACATGTGAATGCTAAGAAGGAGAATGCACAAAAGAGACCGCAAAGGTCCACTATTAAAAGAGCTAAATCAAAGAAAATGTGGGTTCCTAAATCCATCATTGAAGAAATGAAATCTCAAGCACCCAAAGAACAAGGAAAATCTAAAGCTATATGGATTCCCAAGTCTCTTTTAAAAGACTTGAATATTGAAAATACTTCAAAGTTAACATTCAAGCTTCCAAAGGCTTCCATTCCATCTTCTTTCAAAAATCTTTCTAAAAATATTCCAAAGCCTTCCACTCCACTTTTTTCGAAATCTCTTCTACCACCTCATACATCTAAACCTCAAGCTACTTCATCCATGACTCCTCCATCATTCCAATACCCTTCAAGGTGTCTGTCAATGTTGATCTTGTCCAATATTTCAACTACCCTCATGAAATCCTCTAAAGCTTACACTTACTTTCTATACATGAACTCTTATCCTCAATATATTCTTGCTACTACCATTTCTCTTTCATTACCCTATCAACATCTTTGAGCATACCTTTCTATGGTCTTGGATTATCATGACTTATCTTTCCTATAGGAGCACTATCTACATTCAAAAAGCTTGAGCTCTTTCTAGAAATTCAAAAAAATTCAAAAAAAAAAAGAAGAAAAAAAAGAAAAAATGAAAATGTGCCTTGGTGAAAACTACTTCTTGTGGCACCTTTGTAGCAAAAGTAAAGAGAAATAAATTTATCCTATGGTGAAAACTACTTCTTGTGGCACCTTAGATAAGTACCATGATGAAAACCTGGCAAACAGGCATCATGCGTAATTCTTCCATCATCCATCTATTCCCTCTCCTCTCTTTGATCTTGACAATGTTGAGCTATCTTTGCATATTGGCTATCTTATCCATGAGATTCTCTATTTGTGCTTTCTCATTCCCTCATAGCCTCCATCTTGAGCTTTATTCTTATTTCTCTATCCCATTGCTATACTATCTAGTTGACCCCTTGGTCTTGATCATGATAAATAAAAATGGTTTTTAGATCTCTTGACATGTCTACTCTTTTGGACTACATGCTTCATGCTATCTCACTTTTTGGCTTCATTGTTTATCCTACATGCTATCTTTCTCATTACTTCCATTGCTTATCCAAAATATGCTTCATATGACTATTTCACCTCTTTCCCTAGCTTGGGTACTCTTGAGGAGTCAGTCCTTGAGGATCACTTTTACTTGCTTCATACTCCTTTTTCATCCATCTTTGCTTATCCACCAACTCTTTGCTCCATCATATCCTATACCTTGCTAGACATTGGGAGAAAATGAAGTGATCTTGCTTGAGAACTAGTGATCTCTAAATTATTCTAAAAAATCCAAAAAATCATATATGATCTTGAAAAAAATCCTAAAAATGAGAAAAAGTTCTGAAAAAAAATCATCTTAGTGAAAACCTAGCAATAGGCGCTTTGATGTATCACCAAAAAAATCAAAAATTAAAAATACAAAAAAATTGAAAAAAGTCTTGAAAAAAATCTGTCAAGTGGTGAAAACTTGGAAACAGGCACTACTTGAAACCCTCACACCTCTGTCTATCAATCTCAATCATCTACTTCACTATACATTTCCTAGCTTGGAATTGTTTCTTGTCCTCATCTTGGGGGGCATAGCTACTTATCCTATTGAGGTATTCTTGTGCATTAGGGTTTCTTTGACAACTCACAAAATAGTGTTTCTCAACACTTCCTCCACTTTGACATCAAGTGTTTTTCAACACTTTACAGATAGTTTACCTATGGTCTTCGATGTCGCGATATTTCTCACTATCAGAATCAAGTCTTGAAGAAAAGGCCAAGTGACTTGCACACATGCACTTTAACACTTAAACGACTGAGCTATGCTGATCTTTATCTACTTTGTGTGCTGTCTATGATAATTTATTTTCCATGTGTTCCCTCCCTAATAGTCTTTCAAGGATGTCATTGACTAGAAGATTGGGGGCATGGGACATATTTTCTTGATTTCTTCTTGTGGGTATACTTTTGTTTTTCTATAGTGTTGTAAGCATTTATGCTGGTCCTATTCAACAGGTTGACTTAAAAATGTATCATCCTTGACTGTTTTGCAAGACCACACTCAGGTTTTATCCTGGCGCTTATGCCTTGATACAGGTGTAATCTTGCTAAATTAAACTTAGGGAATCTAATTATGTAGTTATCTTGACTTACATGTCTCTGATGCTTAGATTGGATTTCCACATACCTATCTAATATCGATCATATTCATATCCTCATAGTTATACTAGTGATGGTTGTATGATCTCATGATGTCCCTAATAAATGCTCAATGATGAAATTAAGAGTCTAAACATTATGCACTTCTTGCTAGTAAACCACTTTGCATATTAGCTTTCATTTTAGGTTCATTTTCTAGATTAGTCTTGCATTCTTGCATATGAGGAGAGCTCTCTCTTCATCTTTTTTGTGGACATATTAGCTAACTCCTTTCATATATTTCTTTACTTTCTTCTTGTTCATGTCCTTTACCTTCTTAATCTTTCACTTCATCTCTTTTCTATCTTATCATCACATTATATAAAGTTTTGACCTCTTAAATAATTTCAACATCTTAGATACATTTTCGGGATCGAAATCCAAATTCAAGTTCATCTTGATGGTCAAAATTGTCTTTTAAAATTCTACTTTCTTCTAAGCAGTTAGCTGACCTTTTGAGGTCTAATCTCTAAATCATCACTAGGGCATCTTCATTTCTTCATGTCTTCATCATTTCCATACTTCATATCTACTTCAATTCACTATTTCATGTCTAAAATAACCTTTCTACTCATTTTGACCTTATTTTTTATCCTTCAAGGTCAACTCTAGTCAAATTGGAGCATTTTATCAATTTTTTATATAGTCATTCTTGGGTTCTAATCATCTATCTGTCATCTTGGACATTGCTATATTCTATTTTTCTCATTTCTAGCCATTTTTTGCATTCCCTTACCTCATTTCAATTTTGATCCTGAGGGGGCAAAAATACTCTATCACTGCTTAGGAGCATTTGTTTGATCTTCTCACTTGTTCTCACTCTATCCGCTTTTCTAAGTGTTAGCATTCGTCTTGAATTCTGACATCATCTTTTTCTAGTGTTCAGTACTACCACTATCAGGCTGCACATTCAGGACTTGCTATCTATTTTTGCATTTCACTCTTCGAAATGAGACATCTATATCTACCACTGCCTACTTGGCTTTCTATTTTCTTTGACATAATGTGTTCCCAGATCGATCACACATTAGTCAAAGAGGGGCAAATGTAATCACCTAAAAATGGTCATCTAGACTATTAGCCCCCTTTTCAACATTTTGGCTAAATTAATTTAATCATTTACCTAGACCAAATTGCTAATAATCAATTTATTTGATTATAACCTATAGTTTGACTACACTATCCTAAGTTCATTATTTGATTAAAAGAACATGTCCCCTTTTAATTAAATAAAAGACCCCATTCTTCTAACCCACTTAAAGTGCACACATAAAGTCCTTTTTCTATTTTGCAATTAAAAGAAAAGGCTTTGTGACTTTTGTCTTATATGACAAGTCAACTTATATTCTATTGGTTGACTTGTGTGTGCACATGGATCACTCCTCTTTTTGAATTCCACCGTTGATCATCCACCATCTTCATCTTGATCTCTATCGTCCATACATCTTTAAAAGGGAGAGAGCTTTCCCCCTCAATCCAAATCCATCTTTTGAACATTGTTATGCTGTAGGTTTTCTAACAGGTTTCTTTGGAGCTTTGTGGAGAACTTCTATTTCTTGTCTACATTCTCTCATCCATGGCATCATGGCATTCTAGCTTAGCTTAGCTTTCATTTTTACATGTAGCTTAAATCATATAGTCTAATAGTTGGATTGCAACACTCTCATACATGCTTATCATAGCTACACTTTACATTTTGTTCTAGCTTAATCTTCATTTACATTGCATTCTTGAGGAACTCCTTGGGACATTTTCATTCTTGCATCTTGTCTTTGGAACCTCCCATTGCATGGTTTACTAGCAAGAAGAGTATCTCTAAGGCTCATCTGAGAGCCCTTGAATTTGAAATACACTCTCTTGCACTCCGTGGATAGGGAGCTCTAAGTCGACATCCAAGCATTCCAAACTCATGGAATCATTTGGATAGAAGGGTTTAGAGTGGGACACATTTCGAGTGTACAAGTTGAAGTTTCTTGTTAGATTGCTGAATTCTTTTAGGCTAGTTTTATGATTATGTTTTATGATTAGCAGTGCTTGGTTACCAAATTTGATTAGACGCATTTCATATTCAATTGATAAATGTGTTGAGTTAGTTATTTCATGTGTTATTGATTATTTTGATGATGATATATGTATGTTCATTTAGCAACTTTCAATTATTTCATGATGTTAGTTAAATGAATGATTTATGTACAATTGTTATTGATATTTATCCCATATTTGCATGTGTATTGTGTACCTATATGTTTTACTTCATGTATGATGTTTTTGATATGGTTGAGGGAGGGAGTCGTAATCACCTACTTGTCAAGATCTACATGATGCACCACTTCTTGCCATTGTCTATTTAATTTAGATTATATGTGTATGTACATGTGTGGATTTTATGCAGATTGTAGGTACCAAGTATCAACTTCCTTGAATTGCTAGGATGAGCATACCCTATCGTAGTATCTCAATGGTAAAAGAGGGGAGATAATTCTTGAGTCCAAATATTAACATTAAGTCAATTGTCCTAGAAAGTAGGACAAGTATCTAAGTTGTTTACCCTTTCAAAATTGTCAAGTGACATAAATTCATGATTTTGACCCTTGAGTTTGATCTAGTATTTTGTACTTTATAATGGGTTTTCATATTTAGTCTTGCGGGTCTGTGATGTTTTTTGTTATAATTAAATCAAATTAAAAGAGTATTTAATGATTTAATTTAATAGATTTTTTAAAAAGAATTAAATATTTAAATATTTAATTATTTAAGAAATTAATTTAAAAAAAGAATTAAATTTAAAGATATAGTTAAAGTTCTAATTTTTGCATAATCATATTTATTTAATTTAATAATAACATATTTAGGAGTTTCATTTTTTCTAATAAACTCTAAATATTATTATTAAGTTAATAAATATTTTATCAAAAATTTCTCGTGAATTAATTAAAGAGAGAAAGAAATTGATTTAATAAAGATATTTTAATTAAATTGCAAAAGGTTGCACATGAAAATTTAAATATAATTAAGTAATAAAGAAAAAGGCGTTTCACGTGATTGCACAATCAAAGCCCTAAATTGGGGAAAAACTCTTTATCAAGAAATTAGAGTTCATTTCTTCATACCATGATTTGGAGGAGCAATTTTTGAGAATAAGCTTTTTAGAAGAAGGGGGATTACTTGCGTGCTCCATGTGTTTGTCATTTTTAGCATCAGATCCAGGTAGGATGTTGTGGGCTTATTCGTATAATAGTTTTCCATTCTTCGAATTTTTGTACTCTTCTTGTCTCAATGAATCTATTTTCACATTTTAAAATTGGGTTGAAACACTTGTATATTTCATTGTTCTTCATTTTTGAGATAATCTATATATGAATTGATTATTGGAAACCCTTGTCATACAACCTTAGAGAACCCTATTTTGATACGAATAGGGTTTGGAAAAGATATTAGGATTGTTTATACAAATTTGATTAAATTATTTGTATTTCTCCTATTCTATTATTTGGGAAAATCATTTTATATATATAATAAAATTACCACTGTAAATATTTTAATGTGATAATTTTATGAAAAAAATAAAATTGAAATGGAAAGGGGGTGGGGGGGTGGGGGGGCAAAATTGTTTGTTTTTAATATACAAAAAAAAGGTGAGTGGGATATAGGCCACCATACCCACCTCCCCTCCTTATCGTCTCCTCCACGATGTGGTGTTTGTTGCTGTACATGTAGCAACACTACTGATGCAACAGGTAGTATTCTGTTGCAGTCACAATAGGCTTTTGCGACAACCGTATGTTGCAGGCCGACGAACCTTAAAACTCATTAAAAAAATATATTTCATTTTAATTAAAATTAAAATTTATTAAGTTTAAAATAATTTAATAAATATTTTTAAATATAGTTTTTATTAATTAATTAATTAGTATAATTATTAGTTATTATTAATTAATTAAATAAAATTATATGTTATTTAATAAGATTAAATTTTTATTATATTATTATTTAATGATTATGATTATTAATAATATTGTATTATTTTACTAATAAATTGATAATTATTATTTTAATAATTTAATAATTATTATTTAAAATGTTTTATAATATTTGATAGAGGCATTACTATGTTTAAAAATGAGTGGTAATTGTATTTTTTGATTCAAAAGGGAAAATGGGTTTCAATTATATAGGAAATCTATGAACTTCATAAAGTCAAAAACTTACAATAAAATGTAAACTTGAACTTTACTTTTATATCAATCTGTATGTTTTCAAAACCAAACAAAACTATGAAACTACACTGCTAGTTGTTTGTTTTCTTGTGTGTTGGATTTAGGGTTTACTTAGAGTGTTGACCACTTTTAGGATGTCTACCAGAGGCAGGGCATTTTTTTTTTGGTGATGTCATGGTTTGGTATATGTATACTTGATTTTGGATCAGTCCTATTAAGATGATTGTATTGGTGAAATATGTGATTTTCGATCAATGACATTTTAGTGCTTTCTAATTGCTTGTTTAAGAACTAGTGTGTATTTTATGGTCATGTGAGACCTTCTATTTTTACTGAGTTTAGAGTAGGTTATCTTCATGTCATGTTGGGAAGTGACTTGCAATGGAGGCTAGAGCCCTAAAGAGGCTACTTGGGTAGCCCATTGTAGGTTATGTTAATAAGTGATAACATTTCATTAAATGTGAGTAAAATGAATTAATAAGAGTCATTTTTTTCCTTGCCCATGCCTCGAGTGCTAGTATAGGCTAGGATGGGAGTAGAGAGGATGCTTGGTTGTGACCTTACTTCATTAGTATGCCTTGTCTGTATGAAAGGATACTAGCGCCACATAGAGACACTAGGGGGCCAAAGTCTAGAGTGACTACAAGGGTAACCTTAGAGTTGGATCATGCCCCACTTACATAGTAGATTTCTTATGTATCATTATTTCCTTTGGGTTTAGATGTCATTTGTGTCTTAGTACCTTTGAGATAGATTGCTTTTAGGTTTTCCTTGACCTAGATGTTGGATTTGACTTTTGGGATTGTTATCCTATTTGGGACTTGAGACTATCTCTTTAGCGTAGTAGGAGTGGACCATTTAGGTTACCATGAGGTTGGGAGGTAGTGCTTTTTACTTTTACTTTGAGCTTCGATAGTTCGATGCCATTGCTAGAGTTTCTTGTTCTATATTATCTTTCATTTTTTTCTTGTGTACTATGATGGATAGTTATACTCTATTGTATTGTATTTGTTTACATAGATCATACGAGATGATGTAATCTATTTTATGATGTATATTCTTTCAACCTTTCATACCCTGTGACTTACATAGTGGATGATTGTGCGTTCTAATTATTACCAAGTGTCATCCTATAAATTTATATTATTTAAATGGACTCATAGTTATTCTTTGATGTACATTATATATATATATATTAGATTTAGTATTAATTAAACTTAATGTGATCCAATGTCATGGGACCCTTAATAGATGCAATTTTTTAATGTGTTTCTTATGTATATGTATATGTTATTGCTTCTGCTATATTATATCTATTGTTAAGTTATTATCTTAAAAAAAAATGTTTGAAAAACTTAGTGAAACTTTAGGTTAATTTCTTTTGGGTTCCTTAGCAGGGCGTTACACTTCCAAAGGAATTTGTGGTTTTTTGAGACAATCAGATTCTAAGTTTCTTGAATTCACTAGACAAGCTCAATCATTAGCATATGAAGTGGTTGGAGTATTTGTAGGCCTATACTTTCAACATTAAGCATTATAAGGGATTGCAGAATAAGGTAGCAGATGCCTTAAGTAGAAGATCCCTGACTGTACAAGAGATACACTCGCAAAGCATGGGTATTGAGAGCTTCAAAGACCTATATGTAGAAGATGAAGACTTTTTAGAAATCTACAAGGTATGTCAAGAGTAAAATAATCATTTTCATAGAAATTTCTTTGATTATACTATACAAAGTGATCTATTATTTAAGGGAAGTCAATTATATGTTCCTAGAGGGTCAATTAGGGGAAATTTGATTCAAGAGAAGCACAATGGTGCACTTAGTGGATATTTTGGAGTCAATAAGACCCAAGAGTTAGTGCAGAGGTCTTACTTTTGGCCTAAAATGAATGTGAACAATAGGAAGTATGTTGAGAGTTGTGTGGTGTGTCAAAAATCAAAGGGTACAATCTTTTGATGCAAGCCTTTACCAACCTTTTCCCATCCCTAGTAGACCATGGGAATTCTTGAGCATGGATTTCATTGTGGGATTGGCAAAGACCAAACAAGGATTGGATAAAATCTATGTTATTCTAGATAGATTTAGAAAAATGGCACATTTTGTCCCATGTAAAATAATGCATGATTCTTTCCACATAACACATTTATTATTCAAGAAAGTGGTGAGGATATATGGATTACCTTTGAGTATAGTCTCAGATAGAGACACTAAGTTCATGAGTAACTTTTGGAAAACATTATGGCACAAATTGGGAACTAATTTTTCTTTTGGGTTTGCATATCACCATTTGATAGATGGCCAAATAGAGGTGGTCAAAAAAAGCCTTGGAAACCTATTAAGGTGTCTTACAAAGGAGTATGGACAGACCTAGGATCAACTCCTAGGATAGAAAGAATATGCCTACAATGATACACTGAACATGACTACTGGTAAGAGTCCCTTTGAAATAGTTTATAGCCTACAATCTAGAGGCATATTTGAGCTTAGAGAACTAAAGGATGGAGCCAAGGGTAGTGGTTATGTTGAAGACTTTGCATACTCCATAAAAGAGGTGCATGAAATAGTGAGAAAGACTCTACAAGAGAACATAACAAAGATCAAGCATAAGGTGGATGAAAGAAATAAAGATGTTCAATTTTAGGTAGGAGATTTGGTTATGGTTCATTTGAAAAAAGCTATACTACAAAAGGGAGTACCACATAAGTTGTAGATGAGACGATTAGGGCCATGCACCATTCTAGCCAAATAAGTTGTAGATGAAATAATGCATATAAGGTTGAGCTCCCTGAGGATATTGGTTTATCTCCAATCTTAAATGTTGTAGATATAATCCTTTATAAGGGTCCTACTCTAGATTTAGACTAGATCCTTACAAAGGTCATAAAGGAGGCATAGGACCTAAAATTGACTCCTATATCACCTAAAAAGGTAGGGAAGATACTTGAATCTAGGGCCTACAAGACAACTTGATATAAAACTAACTATGAGAATCTAATCAAATAGCATGGACAAGAAGATGAAAAGGCCACTTGGATCAAGGAGACTTAATTCAAGAAGTTGGGAGTGGATGCCAACTTACTCAATTTAAGGGTGGATTGAAGTCTTGTCATTTGGGGAGGATGGTACATGAGCACCTAGGCTCATCCTTGAACTAGTTACAATTTAGGCTTATATTGACCTTAGCCAAGTCAATAGTGTTATTTTTGATCTTAGAAAGTCTTTCTTGTGTGTTCCTAGGTAGATTAGACTAAGCTCAATCCAACCTAGATATTTAATGCTTTGCTAGTTAATAGTGCTAAGTTAGGCCTAAAATGGGAAAATAGATCTTAGAAGACTTTAAGACTTCGGAAATAGTAGAAATATGCTTAAAATAGTTCCTAGGATGTTTCTACATCATTCTAGGTCAATTAGAGACCCTTAGCATTAATTTTGCAAAAAGATGTAAAAGTTATCACAATGTTGCTTGGCAACATTTGTAGAATTGGATTCTTTTCAAGCATTATTATGGGTAGTTGACATAATGGCATATAATCTAGGGTAAGGAAAATTAATACATCTAGGATCATATTTTCTTGAGGCAGAGAGTGTGGGAATGCAATTTTGAAGTAAAATAGAAGCTCAAAGTTCTGATTTGTGGACATAGTCAACTTGCATTGAGTTTAAGTGTGATTTTATGGATTGAATAATGGAAGTTTTTGTTGGATCTATGTAGTGTTGATAGTTCTAAGAATTTTATTTTTATTAATTAATTTTATTTGAGTTCATTAGATTAGTTTTAAAAATTATTTTGTAAATAGACTAGTTGTTGGGGTAGAGTAGACAATTTTTGATTTTATGGCTCCCCCATAGTTCTCCATTGTGTAAATAATCATGACCCATAGGAATATGGTAGGGAAGAAATTAAAGGTTGTTTTTTTTGAAAGGAGGAGGTCAAGAAATAATTTTTTCTATCTTTAACATCATGCCCTAGGTGAGATTAGTGTGCCCGACTAGGCACACGATAGAGTGAAATTGATGTGCAATTGTAGGGGAAAGAGGGAGAGCATAGAACCAAAAATGGTTTTAGAGATTTAGTAGTATTATAGACACCTAGTACTGAGATTAGGATTGGAAAATCCATTTAGGTATATTTCCATGCTGAAATTAGAGGACACCACAAATACAACCCTATTATCCCTAATAGCCCTACATTTCAAGAACCCACTGTATCGATGACCTACGAACCTAAGACCACAAAAATATTCAAGGTTTTAAAAAAGGGTATCTAGATATCAAGTTAATTGTTGGGTTTATTTATAATTTTTAAGAAATAATTTGGGAAAATCCTCTATTTAGGGCTAATAGGCTAATTAGGCCTATTACGCCAAAACCATAGTGAATCTTGAAATTGATTGAAAAAGCCTAGATGCACTATTCTAATGGAGTCATTTGGGAGACAATTAGTTTTATTAATGATGAATACACCCCCTACAACACTTGTGAAAATACTATGGTGAAGTTGCACTTGGAGACATCACAAGATCAGTGAAGGATTGAAGCACCCCTAATGATAGTTACCACTCAAGGTGAAGCACAAGGAGACTAACTCATAGAGTTGAGTTAGGGAAGTCTTAGGACATGATTTCCAAGACTTCTAAGGTCTTAGAAGCAAGATAAGGATCTTGAGAAGGCTAGGACTAGTAGAGTCCTTGATAGTATTTGTGCAAGCATTCTTTGGAGTGAATCTATCATATTTGTTGAATTTATGTCACTTTGGATTTTGAACTCTATCGCTTGAGTTTGTTTCCTACAAAAACCTAGTCTTGGATTACATTCTAGCTGAATAGGGGTGTCCACACTTGGTCCTATTGTGTCTTTAAGATAAAGCTTACATGTTTGGCTATGTTCTAGGGTAAAAAGATTAGCTTGTCACCTTGGATACAAACTTGATTTCATAGATTGTTCACTTGTCAAACCCATTTTTCCTACTTCTTTGGCCATTTTCTATTGGGCTTCTTGTCTAGCTCCTGGCTCAAGTCACTAGTGTCATAAGTTTCTTGGACACTCTTGACAAGCTATTATCATTACTATATTTTTGGACAAGTGAACATTTTGACCTTACAGGTCTTAATTCCAAAGTGTCATGTGTCATCTTATTAAGCTAAAAGTTCCATTACATGACAGTTACAACTAGGCTACAATTTGGTCAAGGAGGCTATCCTTCATTTTTCTTTGAACAATTAGCTTCTCCAACGAGGCATCCATGTAAGAAAAACTTTGAGACTAATAATAGTTTTTGTAAAGTTGAAGAAAACAAGTCTACCTTTTGATATGATCCTATTAGTCACTTTTGTAGTTTTTTTGATACCCTACATGATACTCCTAGAGTTGAAAATAGTGTATATTTCACCATGAATCAAGAGGAGAGAATCTTCCACCTAGATGTGTTCTTTCATATTAGGAGAGAAGAAGTTGAAAGAGAGAAAATAACTTCTCAAGATGAATAAGCTAGGCTAGAGAAAGAGAAATTTGAACAAGCTAGGCACATAGCCTTTAGGATAAATACACATGCTCATGAAGAAAATGATACTCATAACAAAAATACTCAAGGCTTTGAGAAAAATTATGCATATAACTTTGAGCATCAAAATGCTAATGCTAACTTTAGTGACCCCTTTACAAATCATACATACTTTAGAAATAATGGTAATAATACTCCTTGAATAATCCCAAGGTCACATGTTGAGGGATATTCATCACCACCTAGATGCTCACAACCTTCAAATCATGAGAGTGAAGTAGAAAATGAAGTTACTAGTTGTAGACACCTAAAAATCCTTTAGAAAATAAAGTATTTTTATTTTTTGAAAAAGTCCTTGATGACATTATCATTAATTAATTAATTAATTAATTTATTTTTATGCCATTAAATCCCTTTATCTTAATTAAAAATATTTAATTAAGGAATCCCTCCCAAAAATGTTTAAATCTTATTTAAACATTATTTCCTTATTTATTAATTATTTGATTAATAAATTGAACAAAAATTCCAAAATAAATAATTTATTTATTTTTTGCCCAAAAATTGGTCAATTTCCTTAAGACCACTAACCTCTTCCAAAATCTTCTAATCCTTCTTTAATTTCGATTAAAGGCTAATCCCATCATTTCCTACCCCTAATCCCAACTCAAAATATTTAATTAAGATTAAATATTAATCCTCATGTTTATTAAAAATATTTTAATAAATATCTCCTCAACCCAAACCTTTGAAATAAATAAAACTTTATTTATTTTCTAAAAACCTTATTTATCCTCATTCTAGGAAGTTCTAGACTCTTCTAAAAGGTCTTCATCCTCATCTTAAGCCTATCCCTAATCCTCCATTTAGCCTAATCCACCCCATCCATCCATACTAACTAAGCTTAGCTACTAACTCACCCACCCTCATAAATGCCATCCACTTGCCCATCTCTAACATCCCTAATCTAATCTTAAATCCATCCCTAATCCAACCCTTAATCATTTTCACAATCCTAAGCAAGCTTAAGATGTTTCTAAGCCAAGCCAAAGTTTTCCCTCAAAATATCCCAACCACCAAACCATGAATGCTCTTACAAAGCCATAAAAGACTCTTACAAACTCATTCATTTCTCTTACAAGCTATTATGAGGGTCTTTAAGGCCTTGAGCCTCCTTTTTTGGCTCATCCTTGCCCTTTCCTCCACCCACTCACCTTGTGACATGTGTCACTCCCTGATTGGCTGTAAGGAAGCACAATCCATGTGCTCTCCTCTCATGCAATCTGAGCCCTCCATGAGCTTTTTCCCATCCTTGCATCTTAACCCTCAAATCCTCAAGCCCTTAGCCTATAAATTGAATCCCCTCCCAAGCCATTTCAACACAATCCATTTAGTAAAGTTATCATGCTAGTTTGAGAAACAAAGCCATCAACCATACCCTCATAATGCCAAATTGAGAGCTCACAAGGCTACCAATTTGCCATTATCTATCTCTATTGAAGCAATTGAGCAAGCAAGTGAGCATACATCCTAAATCTACCAAATAGACTCATCCCTAAAACAAGAAAGGCCTCATTGAGAGAACCTCTTAATGGTTCATATTCTTAATTGAGGGTTTGTCTTTGTCTAGCATATATGTTATGTTTTTTAAGTTTGTAAATGCTTTTGATTTCTTAATTTAGTATTTCTTCCATGCTTATTTCTCATATACATTTTAGCACGCCCGGTGGGACCCCACTATGGGTCATTCATTCATCCATTTCAATCCATGTTTTGTTCTTACAAGCTAACAATCTAATGTTTGTTGTTGTTTGAGTGGGTTGTAGGGTGTTTTTTCTTGTTTTTGCAGGTTGAAAGACGCATTTGGGAAGAAAACATATCCTCAAAAATCCAAAAAACACCAAAAAAATATTTTTTTTGGAAAAAAACCCATGCCCATCAATTCTGTTTACGCGTAGTGTTGTCTCCACCAGCTTAGCTGTTGTCTCTATAGTTCAGCATCTCCGCCTGGTTAATAGTTGTCTCCGCCTGATCAACTGTTGTCTCTGCCAACTTAACTGTCGTCTCTGTAGTTTAGCATCTCCACCTGATCAATTATCATCTCTGAAAACTTAACTGTCATCTCTACAATTCAACGTCTCCGCCTGGTTAACTATCATCTCTGCCAACTTAATTGTTGTCTCCGCCTGCTTAACTGTCGTCTCCACAATTCAATTTTAGCCTAATTATTTTTTCCTCTTTGCACCATCATCATTTCTATTTTAGCAACTTTGTGGCTTAGTAATCCCTGCACTTTTTATTACAAAACAAATAAAAAATAAAAAAAATTTAACTTTTGGTGGTTCCATAGATTAGAGGTTTTTCTAAGCATTTTTACGCCTATGAAAAAGAACAAAAAAAATTGATTTTATTTTCTCCATATTTAAGCTTCAATTTTTGAGATTTTTGGGTGACTAATCAAATTGGCTTTTGTAGCTTTGCAGATTGGAGCATCTAGGAAATCACTAACCATGTTTCTTGCAAGTTCTCCTTCCATGGTTTAATGCTCTTGAAAAATGAACTTGAAAGTTTAAACACTAGTCTTTGAATGCATGTTGCTAAAATGGACTTGAAAGTTTAAACACTTGTCTTTGAATGCATGTTTCTAAAATGAACTTGAATGTTTAAACACTTGTCTTTGAATGTATGTCGCTTAAATCAGTCTTGAATGCCATGGATTAAAATCAAGTTTTTCTTGGAATGCATGCTTAAAAAAACAAACACAATCTTGAATGCAAAAGGTCAATTGATCATTACAATATCTCACACTTCATCTTTTGGGGCATACAAAGAATCCACATTTTAGAAACTTTCTTTATAAAAACAAATAAAGACACTTTGAGTGAATTTGTTGTTGGACTCACCCTCTTTAATCACCCATCATTCTAACCATTGGTTGCAATATCAGCGCCATATATGGGGATGGGTCTACCTAAGAAGGTGTTAAGTGCTCCACAAAAATCAAATTCCACTCACTTGAGTTTTTATTGGTTTTTCTAAAATAAAAAATTTCTTGAATGCACATTAGTCTCGCTAATACTTCATTTGGGCATAAAAAAGTTGAACAAATCTTGATGTGGAGGGCTCTGGGTGAGCGCTTGAAATCGATCTTTACACACATCTTTGTTTTGGGCTTAAAACAAACTCACACTCAATCTTGAATGCCTTAAAGAAAATCAATCGATACTTGATGTGGAGGGCCTCCGGGTGTGCGAGTTTACTTTTTGTTGACCCTAAATCTTCTTGGTGTCTTCATTCTTCGATCACTTCTCTTTTGTTGGTGCATTTCAAATTGGAATTGAACCTTTGCATCTTAAATTACGTGTATTTTCAAAAGGTCTAGATCAGAAAACTTAAAGTGTTAGTTGGAAAAAAACTTTGTCTTTTAGCCCAAGATCATCCAACTCTTCTCTCCCCTTGTTTTCTTTCGAAGCCATCTTGGGTGCATAAGATTAGGATCCAAAATCTTGTCTTAGCTTTTAGGAGGCCTGCTTGGGGATTTCATCACCCCTTGGGATGACCTCAACTCTAGTGTTCTGATGGAGTATAAAGATCGGGAGGTGAATCCAAAGACACCTCTCTTGGGATCAAAATTTTGTCACTCGCGCTAAGCCTCAAGGAACTTTATACCCTTGAGAAGTGAAAGAGGAGAAGTGGGTTACCACTCCTCTTGGCTGTGTCACATTATTTTGGTTTCATCTATGGATTTGGGCCTCACGTACCTTGGGTATATTGAGGACTCCCTAGCTAAACCAACTGTCAACCTTGTGGACAACCATCTAGGATGTTAATGTGTTTGAAGTGACTGAGCGAAATATTTGTAGAATATACACACTCCTTGGTGCACGTATCACATTTTGAGAATCAAAAACTTCTATTTGGTTGTTCCTATCTATTGCTTGATCCTTTACTTGTTGAATGAATGTTTGCCAAACTTGGTCAATCCTAGCTTAGGGCACACTTAGCCTAGTCACTACCTATTTCAGAAGCTGAACAAATTGAAGCAAAACAACCATGATCTCTCAAAGCTAAATAGATTCATGAATTTATGTTAGAACAATCCAAACCCAAACAGAAGTTTCACAAAGCCAAACTCAAGCCCTCTCAAGCATACCAAGAAATTTTAGCCAAGAGAAAGGAAGTAACACCAAGCCCTCGAATTGCCAAACTCCACAAAGTAGAAGACAAAGCGGCCGATGAAACCTATCAAGATGCCTGGTTAGATCACACTATCAGATTTAGCAAGCATCCAGGAGTTAACCCTGCATATGTCTTACCAACTAGGCATGATTTCTATGATTAGGACCCCTTGTTTCTCCACATCTTCTTGCATAAGTTTCACTTTAGAGTCATCTTTGTAGGAAAGCCAGCCATTCTAGGTTATCCCTTTAAGCATTTTAGCTCATCCATCTCATTTAGAACCAAACCATCTAGCCAGCAATCAAAAAATTCACACCCAAGCCTTCAGAATTGTTGTCACCTTGCCAAGAGTTTGCCATTCCTAACATCTTCAAAATCCACAAATCTCACCAAGTTTATCCCTTTGATAGAGATTTGTCTAGGGTAATCTAGCTTTTGTCACTTGATATCACTCATCACCTTGAGCTAAAGTTTCGGATCCACAAGTGGTCAATTTTGTGTTTTTCTTAAAGGATCATCAATCTATCCTTAAGTTGACACAATCACCACCACACTTGCACATAGGAAGCAAACCTTTCATGATTTGGCAACATATCTTTGAAATTAGAATCCCCAATCCAATCCTCCTTAGGTTTGTCATATAGCTTTGTCTCAACCTAGGAAATCATTTGCGTAGAAAAACCTTCCCCCTTTGCATCCATCGGCATTGTTGCATCTCATCCCTAGGAACATTTTCATGCCACTGTCACTCACTTAGCCAAGAAGAAGAAGAAGAAGGAAACAATGGAGCCCTATCATTTGGATCAAAAAATATCGCTCCCCTTGAGCACTCAACCATCCTTCAGCCCAGAGAACAATATACCATCACCTACTCACATTGAAGCTTTCAGGAACCAACTAGGAAATGCAGTATTGGTGAATGCCATTATAGACAAGAACAAAGAAACAATCATGGCTAACTTTTGAAGGGACAACATAGGAGCCTTTGAATTTGGAAGACCTCCTCCCTTATCAGATCCATCTCACCCATTGTTTGGGCAACTACCACTCCTGATAGGCTCTTATGATTCAAATCATCCTCAATATGTGCCAAAAGAAGAACCTCAAGCCAATCCTTTTGATCCAACTAACCCAAACATACCATCCTCCACCCAAGTTGAAATCTCCATTCCACAAGCCAATCCAGCCACCACCACTCCATCCTTGGTTCATACCTCGCCACTACAAACTATCTTTGCCCAAAACACCTCACCATTTACTCCCTTCACTGTTGCTGCTACTACTCTCCAACCCATCCTTCCAAATCCACCCATTTCCCAAATCAGTGCTAACATCTTTAGCCAACCTCAGCAATATACAATAGAGATGCCACCCACAGGGCCAAGTAATCAACCTTTCATCACCCCTAGCTTGTTTACCTCTACTCAGAACACAATTCCATCATTTCCACTAGGTCCTTAGAGCTCAATGCCATCAGCCACAAATCCACAAGCTACTACCTTCACTCCACAAAGCTATCAAACCCCACAAGCTACTACCAATTTTCTGCCAAGCTCTCAAGTGACCCAAGCTCCTACCACCACTCTACCAAGCTTTGAAATCCAACCACCAAGCTATCAAACCCCATCAGTTCCATTCCCAAGCTTTCAATTCCCACCACCTCCACCACCAACTAATCCATTACCTCTTATTACCACCTGTTTTCCTATGCCACTTCTAGGAGGAAATCCACCACCACCAACCACCAAATACTTGGCCTCTTTTACCATGTAGATACCTTCCCAAATGGGGGCATAACCCACATATATTGGTCAAACCCCTCAAAACCAAAGTCAAGTTCCACAAGCTCCCCAATCCTTCCACCAAGCTTCACAACCATCTTATACCTTACCTCCACAAACCAATCCATTTATCCCATAGCCAGATTATGTTCCTCAGTCCCAACCTCAAATTCAATATCAGCAAAAGGCCTCACAACACATACACCAATTTGTGCCACCTCCACCTCAGCAACCCATCATCCACCATTCAGTTGCCCAAGCTATATACAATCCATACCAGGCCATAACTTAAAGCCATCCATATTCCATTGCCCCATCTAGCACATACCTACCTCAGGGCACTCCTACATTGGGGGCACCCCAGCCATTACCCATTAATTCAGAATGGAAAGCCATGAAGACAGCTTTAAAGAACATCTAGGAGGGAAATGATCCAAAAACCTTCAAGTTTGAGAATGTGTGTCCTTACCCATTTGACAGAGCCATTACCATGACACCATTTCCCAAACACTTTGAGATACCCAAGTTTGACAAATTTAGAGGAAAAGGAGACCCTGTCACACATATCAAAGAATTTTACATGCACTGCCAAGAAGTGGCATACGTGACATCTTCCTCTTGCGTCTCTTTCCCAAAAGCTTGGCTGGACCAGCTCTTGAATGGTTTTATAGAATCCCATATGGCACAATTAAAAACTTTGCCAAATTGTCTGAGGCATTTGTAGCCCAATATTCCCATCTTGTTGAAATATAGCTATCAGTAGTTGATCTTGTCCACACTAAGCAAAAAGATGGAGAAAGCCTTCCTGAATACTTGCAAAGATGGCAAACCCTTACCACCCGCATATCTTGCACCCTGCTAGAGTGCCATTTGGTGAAAATGTTTATTGATAATGCCCATCCTAGCTTGGCTCACCACATGACCATGAACTGTTTGCAAACCTATAAGGATATCAAAGAGAAAGGAATGATTCTTGAGCAAGGACTCGTTAAAGATGGTGTGGTCAAGATTTACAAGGAGGCCAACTAAAATCAATCACATTCCAATGACAAGTCTAGGTATTGGAACAAAAACAAGCATGTTGCAATAGATGGGATTACCAATACGAGACATGTGAATATTGTTGGTCCTTCCCAAAGTTAGCCCAACCCATCGTATCAACCAAACAATCAACAAGCTATCAACTACCAATAGTAGAATCACCAAAGCTATCAATGCCACAATCTAGGACCCAACTTTCAAAGGTCTAGCAATCAAGCTAATGCCATCAATGTAGTTGCAGGACTAAAGCCCAAATTCCAACCTACATCTAGAAACTATACACCCCTTGGCGAGCCCTTGGATGTCATTTTTGAGAAATTGACTAAGGAAAACCTCATCAAATTTCCTCCTACCCAAAAAATTGACCCAGGTTAATCCAAAGCTGCATGGTACAAAGATAATGAGTACTGCAAATTTCATAGGGTAAAAGGTCACACCACCCTCAGATGCATGAAACTAAAAGATTATGTGCAGGACCTCATTGATCGAAAAGAAATCATCATTGGTGCCCAAACCTCTCCCAATGCAGGCTTACAAATCTATCAAAATGCTTTTCCTCCTCTCACAACAACCAAAATCCTAGAAAAACACCTATCCAAACCAACAACAACAATACCAACAATCAACAGCCAAACCAATAGCATGGGAAGAACAATGACCACTCTTCATCCTACATAGACTATGGTAGCCTCATCAGTTGTATATCTAAAAAAGAGCCTTCTATCAATGTTATCAATATCCAAGGCCCAAACAATGAGTGTGCAGTCACCACTAAAAGAGTGTGATTGAAGATCGTAGCCCGATCAGTCCCATCAACACTATCAACCCCAGCGATATCATCAACTCCATCCAAAAGCCAATACAATATCTTGGAACACCTTGGGAACATGCCAGCCCAAATCTCCATTTTAGACCTTCTCTGCACCATTCCTCTATATAAAGGCATCCTTGACAGTGCTCTCATAGAATCTCATGTCCCTTCAGATATTAATGCGACTAATTTTCATAATCTTGTTGGACACCTTTCATCCTCATGTGCCCTATCATTCAAACCCACTGATATACTCGTGGTCAAGCCAGATCACACCCTTTTGCTTCGCATAGCCATCATGGTATCCAATTTTTTTG
This sequence comes from Cupressus sempervirens, assembly GCA_028749045.1. Classification (NCBI taxonomy): domain Eukaryota; kingdom Viridiplantae; phylum Streptophyta; class Pinopsida; order Cupressales; family Cupressaceae; genus Cupressus; species Cupressus sempervirens. The sequence continues at coordinate 277,155,416 of CM053788.1, read as the reverse complement.
TAAAAAGAGCAATGATAGATAATGGATCAGCCTTGAATATTTATACCTTAAAATTCATAAAACAAGCTGGGTATACTAAGGCAGATATTATCAGTGAGGTTATCACCATCAAAGCTTATGATAACTTGGAAAGAACCACAGAAGGAACTATTTTGCTGCCAATCAAGGTTGGGCTAGTCATCCAAGAAACACTTTGCCATGTTATTGATCTAAACCTACCATTCAACATCCTCCTCGGTCACCCATGGATTCATGCTATGAAAGTTGTTCCATCCACTTACCATCAGTGCATCAAATTTTCACATTAGGGCACTAAGGTAACCATCCATGCTGATCCAGAACCCTTTGCTTATTGCAATGTGGTTGAAGCTTCATATGCAAACCATTTCCTTAGAATTGATATCGGCACAACCATCACCAGTTCATCCCACACTTGTAATGACCCAAAAACCATCCTCACCTCCACCCTATCTACCATGAAGATCAATAACAAAGGCTATGGAGAGTATAGTCTATCAGATGCATTTGCTGTTAGGGCACTCCCACTTGATCCACACACCCATAGATGATCGACATATCACAAAGCTAAGGAGATTCCACCTCCTCAAAAATCCCTCTTTATGAGGAGCTCACTCCAAATATCAACAATTGGTTACATAAGGATGCACCTCCAAGAAATCAAGCATGCCTTGATCACTTCAGCCAGAAGTATCCCCAAGAACATAAGCTCATCATTGACAAATGGAACTATCAAGGTGGTGGTCTAGGACCAGAAGAAAGAGGCATGCAGTGCCCCTTCAAAGCACACAAGTGGGAAATGAAGTCAGGTCTTGGCTTTGGCATACCCACAACTGGGGGTACTGATACAGATGGTCATGCTTTTTTGAACATTCACCGCGACCTTGTCAAAATTGAAGACATTCTTGAGGAAGTTGAAAAGAGAGCCTACGATGATATCCTAGATCAAATCTCCCTGGAAGACTCTACTCTCCACGAAATATCCATCCATTTCATTGACCTACCACTCGCCCATCCACAACTCATAGATTGGGACCAACCAAGCATCATACACATTGATGAGTTCTTATCAGAGGAAGTGCTTCTGAGATTCATGGGAGCTGAAACACATCACAAGCAAACAAAGCTAGATTCTACCCATATCTATAAGCTAGATCCCAAGGGGTATTTTGGAGAAAATCCCCAACCTAGTTTTGATACACCCAAAACTGGAACTAAGGTGAATCCGAGACTAGCTAAGGTAGCAAAGAGAACCCCTCAGCAAGAAAATTCAGAGTCACAAGCAGAACATGAGGATTTAGCATTGCCTCCTCAAGATAATCGACCAGAGGTGTCTTCTATTCTAATTGAGGATATTAGAGAAGTCAACATCAGTTCTTCAAAGATCCCTAGACTTGTTTACATTGCTGCATCCCTATCACAAGACCAAGCTGACCTCCTCTTTGAGGTCTTAAGAGAGAACAATGGCTGATTTGCATGGTCATATCAGGACATGCCAAGACTTGATCCAAAGCTTGTAGTTCATCATCTTGTAGTCAATCCAAAGATCAGGCCCGTTAGACAAAAGCTTAGAAAAATGCACCCCAAGGTGGCATTACTAGTCAAAGATGAATTAGAAAGAATGTTAGCTACTAAGGTTATCTGACCTATCGACTACTCAGAGTGGATCTCCAACATGGTCCCCGTCACTAAGCCTTTCGGTGACATCAAAATCTGCACTGATTTTAGAGATCTTAACAAAGCTTGTCCAAAAGATGATTTTCCCTTGCCCAACATAGATATGATTTTAGATCTTACAACTGGACATGAAATTCTACCCCTCATGGATGGATTTTTTTGGGTATAATCAAATCAAGATTGTAGCAAAAGATCAGCATAAGATAGCATTAACTACCCCTTAGGGAACCTTTTGCTACAACATGATTTCTTTTGGCCTAAAGAATGCTGGGCCTACCTATCAAAGAGCTATGAAAGCCATTTTTCATGATCTTATCCATAGCATTTTGGAGGATTATGTGGATGATATCTTGGTCAAATCTCATACCTTCATCGATCATCTTGCTGACTTGGAGAAAGTCTTTGATAGGTTAGCCAAATATCATCTCATGCTGAATCCCAAGAAGTGTGTGTTTGGGGTCACATCTAGCAAGCTTCTAGGCTTTATAGTTTCTAAACGAGGTATAGAGATTGACCCCAAGAAGGTCAAGGCTATCTTAGACATGCCTCCTCCCCAGACACTGCGACATCTTTGCACTCTTCAAGGAAAGCTTTAATCCATCCGATGCTTCATCTCCCAGCTTGCAGATAAGTGTACGCCATTTGCACATTTACTGAAGAAGGATGAAAACTTCAAGTGAGATCCTTTATGTCAATGAAACTTTGATCATATCAAGCAGTATCTCACCAATCCCCCTATCTTGGTTCCACCAGTTCCTAGTCATCTCTTGATCTTGTACATATCAGCAATGTCTACTACTTTAGGGGCACTTCTAGCACAACACGATGACTAGGACAGAGAAAGAGCCATCTACTACATCAGTAGAACCCTAGTTGGTTATGAACTCAATTATACTCCTATGGAAAAAGCTTGTTTGGCAGTTGTTTTCTCAACTCAAAAGCTTAGCCACTACATGCTAAGTCATACCATCTAGCTAGTATCCAAAATTGATCCTCTCAAGTATATGCTCTCTAGAATAGCACTTACAGGTCGTTTGGACAAATGGGTTATGTTCCTTAGTGAATTTGACATCCAGTATGTGGATAGAAAGGCAATCAAAGGGCAAGCTATAACAGATCACCTAGCCGATGCACCTCTAGTAGATACATATCCTTCGATCACAAAATTTCCAGATGAACATATTTGTCTAATTGAAGAACAACCCCCATGGAAACTTTATTTTGATGGCTCATACACATCTCATGGATCAAGGGCAAGAATATTATTGGTCACACCTCAAGGAGATTACATTCCAAAAGCTTTTAAGCTATAATTCCCTAGCACCAACAATATAGCTGAATATGAGGTTCTCATAGTAAGATTAAAGATAGCTGTAGAATGGAACATCACTGAGTTACAAATCTTTGGTGAGTCTCAACTCATCATCGAGCAAGTCCTAAATGAATATCAAACCAAAGATGAAAAGCTATTACCCTACAAAGAGCTAGTTGATTAGCTAACCCAGCATTTTACAAAGCTTCAATTTACCCAAGTGCCTCAAATGCAGAACAAAGTAGCAGACGCTATGGCTACTATTGGCTTGCTCTTGGAAATTCCCCAAGCATCTACATAGTATGAGTTCTTAGTCGAGTAGCTCCTCACAACTACCTATGTGAATGAGGATTTAAACCATGTTTGTATCTTGGTTGGTCCCCAATCCCCTTGGTACCATGAGATTCACACTTACCTTAATGATGGTATCATCTCCCCTCACCTCACACATACCCAATGCCAAAACCTCATCTGAAAATCATCCCACTATGTTATCATAGCCAATACCCTATATCGTCGAGGTTATCACAATACACTCTCTCGATGTTTAGATGAAAATGAGGTTGCGATGGCGTTAAAAGAAGTACACTCTATACTTTGCAGTGCCCACACGAGTGGTATTGTCTTAGTACAAAAAATCCTTAGAGCAAGCTACTATTGGCCTACTATTGAAGAAGACTCCTATGACTTTGTTAGAAAGTGTCTCCCATGTCAGCAACACACAAATCTCATGCACGCTCCAGCACAGGATCTACAACCTATTGCACCACCTTGGCCTTTCGCTTGCTGGGGCCTTGATCTAGTTGGAACTATCACACCTCTCTCATCTGATGGACATAAATGGATAATAATAGCTATAGACTATTGCACTAAGTGGGTGGAAGCAGTCCCCCTAGTCTCAGCTACAGGAGTTCAGGTCTCCAAGTTCATCTTGTACCACATTGTTTGCCACTTTGGCATCCCATCCACCATCTTTACCGACCACAGAGGTAACTTTGAAAATCTCAACATGGAAGAACTATGCACTTCCCTCCGCATCCATCACCACTTTTCTAGCCCATATTTCCCACAAGGTAATGGCCAGGCAGAGGCAACTAACAAAACCCTCCTCAAAATCCTAAAGAAAGTTGTCAATGATTCTGGCCATGATTGGCACCTACAAATAAATCCAGCCCTATGGGCCTATCAAACCTCCTTCCATACATCCACACGCACAACTAAATACTCCCTAGTTTATGGTGGCTAAGTGGTACTACCCATAAAGGTTGAACTTCCCTCCTTGTGCATATCTTTGTGAGGGCAAATATCAGATGAAGAATACAGAGTAGCCAGACTCACCCAACTAGATCTCTTAGACGAGAAGCAACAACAAGCCTATGATCATCGCATAGTCTATCAAACTTGTCTCAAAAATAATTTCAACAAGAAGGTGCTTCCATGACACTTTCAGCCAGGTGACATGGTCCTCAAAGAAAATATAAAAATCCAAGCCGATCGAGAAAGGAAAGGAAAGTTTGAACCTACATGGCTTGATCCTTATGTTGTCACTGCTTCCTTTGGCTTCGGAGCCTATCAGCTATCTACACCAGAAGGAGAAATCTTGAATGGTCCTACTAACATCATTCATCTCAAGAAGTTCTATGCTTGAAGATCCTTGGTATACCCAGCTTTTGAAAAATACAAAAAAAAAAAAATAGTAAAGAGAAATAAGCGTCCAATGGTGAAAACTTGGCAATTCAAAGCACCTTGGATAGATACCTTGGTAAAAACCTGGTAATTTAGGCACCTTGTGTACTAAGACTAATCCATTATCTATCACTATCCTATCCCTCATCCATTCACCCACCATCCCATAAAACACCTGCTTGTTCCCTTGGTGTTCCAGCCAAATATCCAAAATCTAATGAAGCTTGTAAATACCTCTTGTATAGCCTGTAAATCTTGTACCTCAGCTTGTAAATCTTGTACCCCAACTTTTAAATCTTGTATCATCCCTTGTATCATAGCTTGTATATCCAAATCTTGTCCAAAGCTTGTACCATATTCCAACTTGCATTATATACCAAATCTTGTATCCTAGTTTGTATCCTATCACATGCACACAAAGAACCCCATTTTCCTTAAGCTTTTTGCAAACCATCTACCTATCTGCCTATCAACTCCAACTATTCATCCAACACACTCTAAAAAATTTCCATCTCACAAAACAAAAACATGAACAACCTTGTACATTTGTAACATATCTGGGTCTGTCAGCTTGTACATCCTCTTTAGCTTAGTATCATTGTATCTATCTAGCTTTCGTGTCCTTGATCAACATTTTGCACACATTGCACAACCCTTGGTTAGCTATCCCAATGCATCCTTTAGCTAGATCTCCTATCACCAAAGTGTCATCCTTCTTAGTTCAGCTTGCTAGATGCATCACTCATCCAAAATCCATCAGCTTAGGTGCTCTCCGATAGATCCTTGTAGGATATAGCTTTCCTCATGTTTGATCTTGGTCCATTAGTACCTCGTCCCACCCATCTCATTGGAAAATGGTTCTCTTTTGGATTTTCACTTTCTTTTGATTTGGAATCTTCCCTTTTGGGTCTTGAAGTATCTTTTCCAAACAATCTTTTTGTTCCCTCCTCAAGGTTGCCACAATCTTCCATATCATGGTATACTACGAATGGGGCATTCTAGGCTTAAGGTCTTGATCAAGTCTTTTGTTTGTTTTTCTTTTCTGCTTGTGGGTTACCTAGTGTCAGTTCCACTTTGATTCTTTTGAGATTCATGTGTGCTGCTAGGGAAATCCTTGCATGTTTGTTTTGAGTTAGTTCATCAGTCCTCTGGACGGTTGGTGACATGGCCTTGATGTTCTTGGTAACCTTGGCAATTAACCAATAGTCCTATAGCAAATCTAGTGCTCAACTACATGGTGGTACTTCTCTTTGAAGTATCCCCCTGCTCAAGAAGCTTCAATGGATTCCCTTCATCTCCATTATCCCCCATCCCTATCTAGCATCTGTCTCTCTTACCCTAGTTGATGCATCAATATCTCTTTAACTCAAATGTTCACTTTTAGCTTTAGGGATCCACAATCCTAGTCTTAGGGATCCACCAATCCAATCAATTCACCAAGCCTCATCTTTCGAGATCCACAATCTTAGTCCTAGGGATCTCCAAAACTCATCTTCTGCCAATCTGACTCTTTGAAATCCTGTTACATCAACTTTTATAAATCCCCTCATCCTTCTCCCTATCTTGGATTCCTTTTTATAGCACTCCACTCGTTCATCCCCCACCTTCCCAAAGTCTTAAGCTTCCTTCCTCTTGTGCCTTTGATTCTCCCTTTATCATTTTCTCGTAGTGAGAGTTGAGCTAATTTAGCCCCTCCTCTTTGCCAATCTGAGTCTCCTTGCTCATCTCAAATTCTTGTATTTTTCAAGAAGCTGTCGAGTCTCATTTTCTCTCCCCGCCGCTTTCTTGAGGGGGAATTATCTAAGTCTAGTCTCTTCTCTTCTTATCCAAGACTGGGGCACCTTTGTTGCTAAAAACATCTTCCTCATGTCATTTATATCTGAACTTCTTTGAAATAGTGTTGTTTCAACACTATGTCAAAGAGGGGCAAAATGTTGACACCTAAAAATCTTTTAGAAAATAAAGTAATTTTATTTTTTGAAAAAGTCCCCGATGACATCATTATTAATTAATTAATTTTTATTCCATTAAATCCCTTTATCTTAATTAAAAATATTTAATTAAGGAATCCCTCTCAAAAATGTTTAAATCTTATTTAAACATTATTTCCTTATTTATTAATTATTTAATTAATAAATTGACCAAAAATCTCAAAATAAATAAATAATTTATTTTTTGCCCAAAACTTGGCCAATTTCTTTAAGATCACTAACTTATTCCAAAATCTTCTAATCCTTCTTTAATTTCAATTAAAGGCTAATCCCATCATTTCCTACCCCTAATCCCAACTCAAAATATTTAATTACGATTAAATATTAATCCTCATGTTTATTAAAAATATTTTAATAAATATCTCCTCAACCCAAACCCTTGAAAAAAAAAAAGCTTTATTTATTTCCTAAAAACTTTATTTATCCTCATCCTAGGAAGTTCTAGACTCTTCTAGAAGGTCTTCATCCTCATCCTAAGCCTATCCCTAATCCTCCATTTAGCCTAATCCACCCCATCCACCCATACTAACCAAGCTTAGCTACTAACTCACCCACCCTCATAAATGCCATCCACTTGCCCATCTCTAACATCCCTAATCTAATCTTAAATCCTTTGCTAATCCAACCCTTAATCATTTGCACAATCCTAAACAAGCTTAAGACTTTCCTAAGCCAAGCCAAAGTCTTCCCTCAAAATATCCCAACTACCAAACCATGAAAGCTCTTACAAAACCATAAAAGACTCTTACAAACCCATTCATTGCTCTTACAAGCCATTATGAGGGTCTTTAAGGCCTTGAGCCTTCTTTGTTGACTCATCCTTGCCCTTTCCTCCGCCCACTCACCCTATGACATGTGTCACTCCCTGATTGGCTGTAAGGAAGCACAATCCATGTGCTTTCCTCTCATACAATCTAAGCCCTCCATGAGCTTTTCCCCATCTTTGCATCTTAGCCCTCAAACCCTCAAGCCCTTAGCCTATAAATTGAATCCCCTCCCAAGCCATTTCAACACAATCCATTTAGTAAAGTTATCATGCTAGTTTGAGAAATAAAGCCATCAACCATACCCTCATAATGCCAAATTGAGAGCTCACAAGGCTACCAATTTTTCATTATCCATCTCCATTGAAGCAATTGAGCAAGCAAGTGAGCATACATCCTACATCTATCAAATAGACTCATCCCTAAAACAAGAAAGGCCTCATTGAGAGAACCTGTTAATGGTTTATATTCTCAATTGAGGGTTTGTCTTTGTCTAGCATATATGTTATGCTTTTTAAGTTTGTAAATGCTTTTGATTTCTTAATTTAGTATTTCTTGCATCCTTATTTCTCATATACACTAGTGAGGACACAAAGACAAACATCTACAAAGAATCATGCTTAAGGATTTAGAACAAAATAGGGATCAATACTTTTTGTATATGATAAATAGATGTTGGAGAGTAGCCCATGAGTTTTGTGCCCAATGAATTATTCCACAGAGAGATCCAAAAAAAAAATATCTCATAAAGAAAGAAGTTCAAGAGTTACAAAATCAACATGCATGCATGCAAATTTAGAAAGAACAACCTAAAACATAATTTGTTGAGACCATATGATCTCTTTCTTTTGAAAAAATTCTTTACATGATGCCATTCCAAAGGGATATAGAGGTTCCCAAATATGATAAATATGATGGAAATGGTGACCCACATGACCATGTTAGACATTTTTATGTTCTTATCATGGATTTTGTGCATGAAGACACACATCTCATGAGGCTCTTTCCTAGGAGCTTGAATGGACAAGCCATGGAGTGGTTCACAAAAATCTCCCCTCCACTTAAGACATTTTATGAGCTTTAACAAAGGTTCATTCAACATTACTCATAAAACATACAACACCTTGTTACCATGCTAGACTTGTGCAACATCAAGCAAACACAAGGAGAACATTTTATCACATACTTATAAAGGTGGAGAAGGTTACACTCTAGGTATCCCCATCAAATCCCTAAAAATGAAAAAGATTGAAATCTTCACTAGCACTCTCATACATGAGTTATAATATGATCTTAGGAAACAAGTATTCACTACATTTAATGACATGATTGAGAGTGCCTATCGTATTGAAGATGTTGCTATCAATAAGGGTGATATAGTGCTAAACAAAGATAAAATGGTAATGGAAATGGTAAGTACAAAGGAAAACCATGGAACAAGAATACATATGTTGTTAATGATGGCATTGTGGATGTGCCTAAGACAAAGGAACCTTCTTTCAAATTAGCTAATGCTATCTTAGCAACCAAACAACATGAAGCTACAAGAGTGAGTGACTCCAACAAATCCCATACTAATGACAAGCCTAAGTTCACAAAGCCTTCTAAACCTAAGCGTAAATTCACTCCATTGGCTGATTCATATGATGTGATCTTAAAAACATTGCTTGCTAAAAAGATCATTGCATTGCTCAATAATTCAAGACCCTATGCTCCCGTTGTCAAACCTCCTTGGTGGAGAGATGCTCATTTTTTTCAATTACCATAGAAACAAGGTTCATAAGATGGATACTTTTTTTAAGCTTAAGGATGTGATAAAAGATCTCATTGATGAAGGGAAGGTTACTACTGATGGATTGGTTAAGAAATCCTAATCATAAAGATTTCAAAGACCCTTTACCAAAATATGAAAAAGGAGAAACTTAAAAAGGGAACAAAAATGGCAATTATGCTAACGTACACCAATACCGACAATGTCATAAACATGCTTGAACCTATTGAGGAGAGTGCCTACATGGTGGGGCACAAATTTGATGAAGAACCTAACTATAATACTAATGATGAAAGGCCCAAATTTATTTTGAGAACTCTTAACTCCTACCAATGCTTTGATAACAATAGACCTATGGTGTAGTTCCCACCCATAGTTTATTTTTCTATTATATTTATTAAACTCTTTTATTCCAATTTCATGGATGTGTTAGTTTCAAGGATATTATTTCATAACTTGGATTAGAGATATATCAATGATGATTACTTAGTTGAATATATTTCATGTCTTGTTTAATGATTATGGTTACTAGTGAATTAATGGTGCTTTGTAGTTAATAAATGTGATTCCTTTCATAGCAATGTCAGATGATGCTTTAATGATGATCACTTCATATTTGTAATGATGCATAATTTTATTTGAGCATTTGATGTTTGACTTATAATTATTATTGTACTTACCCCATACTTGCATGTGTATGGTGCATGTGTCTATTTTATCTTTCTGTTTGTCATGTTTGATGTGGTTAAGGGAGGGAGTCATAGTCACCTGCTAGTCAGGATCTACACAATGTACCACTCCCCACCATTTCTTGTTTAGTTTATATATATTTAGATACATATACATGCTCGTCTTTTATGTAGGATTATAGGTATCGGACATTAACTTCCCTGAATTGCCAAGATGAGTGTGCCCTATCACAATAACTCAATGGTAAGAATGAGGAGATAATGTTTAGGTCTAATCCCAGGCATAGCCTAAATACTTGTCTTGCAAGGAGGACTCATAACTGACTTTCCACCCTTTTTAAACTCATGAGTTTAGGTATATTTTGGTAATGTTGTTTTTAGGTGGATTTCGCTATGTGATTTATTTGGTAAATGATTTAATTATAATATTTAAGTTAATCATATAATATTAAGAATTATTAAATATTATTTGATTGAAAAAAAAATATTAAAGCATGAAAATATTTAATTAATTACAAAATTAATTAAATATGTGTACTAATATAGAAGTCTTAATTTAGAAAATTGGTTAAAGAGAAATTAGAATATGATAATATTTAATTAATGATTAATTAATTAAATATGTACTTGAGTTTAAAAGATTTAATTTTAAAAGTCTAATTTAAGAAGTTGGACAAAAAGAGAATTAAAATATTAAAATATTAAATATTGCTTTATTATAATTATCCCACATCTTTGTAAAATTAAAAATGACGAGTAGACGAAGGCATGTGAAAAATGCAAATTTTGCAAAATAAGCGAACAATGTTAAACCCTTCAACACAATCAATGTAGAGATCCATTTGCATAAAAACGTGTAGGATTCCAGGCTTTCATCCAAGGGATGGTGAAACACTCAATCCCTAAAAAGGAAAAAAGCTTCAGGCTTCTCAAGCAAAGAGGGGGTCTCCACCTCTAATCAATTCACTATTTTGGCAAATGTGCAGACCGAGGATAAGGGGAAGTGGGCATGTGGAAATATTTGGGAAGTGTATGATATAGGTAGGGATAGCCCCCTAGCCAAAATCCACTCAATTTCTAGTCTAGATAAGCAGATCTTTGTTTTTAATTCTACCAAATATGCTAGCCCTAGCTTGAAACCTCTATTTCTAGGGCAAGAGGGTTTTGCCTCCCTTCTGTTCATAGATGTTTCACCCCACACTCTGATTCAACCTCCACAATTATCCCCCTCCACTTACATTCCCCCTCATTATAGAGAAATAGAGCACCTTCATTCGAATCCCATCCTTGTGCAAACCTTTAATCCTTCTGTGAAGGAAAAGGAAGGCACAATCCTCATAATTAGAAATCAATATAGTGAGGAGCAATGGGAAGAATGCCAAGAGGTAGGTCTCTTTGCCTTTTGGAATGGCCCCATCGTAGACCTGCACAAATTGATTGATTGGCTTGAGGATTTCTGTGGCTCGCAGGTATGTATTTTGAAGTACTTTGATAAAACTCTTTTTATCCATTGCTATGATGAATTGGTTAAAGAGGAACTACTTAGGTTTTCTAATTGTATGTTTAGAGGGCATGCTATTTTCTTTTTTGATTGGATTATGAATTGTGATGAAGGTAATTTTAGTTTACTATTCCAACATGGTTTGTAGTTAAATCACTTCCTCCAGAGCTAAAACACATAGGTATTTTTAAAAGGATTGGTAGATCATTAGGTAATCTCATTGGTTTGGATTTGGCATATGAAACAAAAAATGATGTTAGACTCTTAATCAATTGCCAAATTAATAAAATAGATCTCAAACCAATAAAACTCATTACAAACAGATCTACATATAGCTTAAAATTTCATAAGTATGAGGGCAGAATGTCAGATATTATCATACATGATGATGAGAGAAGGCATTCCTTCAACATGGCATCAACAAATTCAAACCTTAATAGGTCCTTACCTCTAATTAGAAGAAGGAGACTCAAGATGAAACAAGAAAGTCTTGATTGCAATGACATTCATAATTTAGTTATGCCAGAAGACATTTTGGAAGAGGAGAATTATATTATTCAGCATAAGATAGAGGGTTCACATGGAAACCCTTTCATATTTGCAAAAAGAGATCCACAACCATAAAAGATCAATCATTCAAGCAGTGGTCACTCCTTTTTACATCTAGGAGAAGCTCCCAAACAAGAGATTATTGATGGGGATAAGGAGAAATATCCTAAACCAAACAACAAACCTTGACTTTAGAGCATCATTATGGATAACCAAAGGTAGAGAAAGAAGGATAAAAAAAGCAAAAGAAAGAAGATCTTGAACAAAAAAGATCAATCTTCAAGGGATCAACAGGCAGATTCAGAAAGAGGGGAGAGATTACCCTCTACCACATCAACAAAGCATAAGAATCTAGAATAAACTCTAAATGATGTAGAACTAAAGAGTAGGTGCGCACATGAAGTTGACACTCAAGTACTGATCTCAGAACTTCAGCAAGAAGATGAAATTGTAGACAATCAAGATGGAAATATAGAGGAAATTGAGAATGCTATGCTATTCAACCCCATCAAGGATAGGGAAGAGAAAAATAATGCTCTACAAGATGCAGATATACCAGTAATTAATCAGCCACAGGTGTTAGAAAACATCAAGGTTTCTCTGGTTACAAAAAACAAGTTTTGGCAGACCCCTTCCACCACTATTAGCTCCCCTTTTACAACCTACAACATGGATCATAATAGAGATACAGACAAGATGTTGGTAAAGGAACTATATGAGTTCCTGAACAAGGAAAGCATTCTAGATCTAGTAATGGATAATGAGAGCATATTAGAATTATAAGAAATTAGCCTCAATCAACTCTTTGATGAATTAATTCAAGTGTTCTACTCTGATAATATAGACAAAAGCATAGATGCTCATAAAGAAGAACTTATTAAGAGGATACTCAAACTAGTTGGGAACAACTACACCTATGAAGTTCTTAAGAAAGACATTCTAATGATTGAACAAGAAGATTATTCAGTAAGGAAAGCTTAGATGATAGTGTCTAGTTCATAAATGGAGAAAAAAGTAGTGGCATTGGTATGGAAAATAAAATGGGATTTGGTATTGAGTCAAAACATAAATCCATGGTGAATCAAAGTTTTAAAGAATTTGGGAAGGATGAAGTTGAAAAGAATACAATAGAGAAAGAAATTACCATTTATATAGAGGAATCTAATCTAGATTAGCTAAGAATCTTCATGAATCAAGAAGGGATCAAATCTCCTAAATGTGGCAAATTAAGAGGCAAGTGAGGGAGAAGGTCACTAAAGGAACTAAGAGAAGTTGATGGTCAGAGTAGAGAGTAGCAAAAGATTGAATAGATATTCAACACTGGGAAGGGAAAGAGCCTTCTCAAGTAGGTATGAAGATCACTACCTAGAATGCTAGGGGTCTAAATGCCCCTAGCGGAAAGAGGTTATTAAAACATAACCTCAAAGCTTTTGATTTTGACATTGTTTTAATTCAAGAAACTAAATTAAATAACTTAGGAGAGGATAAAATAAATAAGACACTAGGAATATGGAGTTCTAGTTTTCAAGAATCAATAGGGGTTTCTGGGGGCTTAGGTATTTTATGGAATCCTAGAAAGGTTAGCATTAACATTTTAAAAATGAGGAGTAATTGGATTAGTGGCAATGTACAAAGTTTAAAATCAGATCTCAACTTTATTATCATTAATATTTATGGACCAATAAGCAATGCTGGTAAAAAACTAGTTTGGAAAGACATAGGATCTTTTATGAATAGATTTAAGGACCATTTTTTTTTTGTCTTAGGAGGTGATTTTAACACAATCTTAAATATTGATGAAAAAATAGGAGGTACCCAAGTATTATCACAAGCTTCCAAAGACTTTAAAGAGTGGTGTGTGTCACATAACTTGATTGAAACCCCTATGAATAATGGAATATATACATGGAACAATAGGAGAAAGGACTTTGCTTATATTGCAGAAAAACTAAATAGGTTCTTGCTAAAGGGTGACTTGGATGTTAGCAATTTGAACTTTTAGTCATCTATTTTGCCAATAGCTGGGTCTAATCATCTTCTAGTTAGATTTGATTTTATTGAGCCTCAAAAGCTAGCTAGGAACCTATTTAAATGTGAGAAAATTTGAATCTTAGACCTGCACTTTCTTAATAATATCAAAGAGTGGTGGGCTCAAGATACTTGTGAAGGGTCTAAAATGTTTGTTTTTATTACCAAACTAAAAATGCTTAAAGAACGTATTCTGCAATGGAATAAGGAACATTTTAATAACATCTTCAAAGAAACATTGGACATAGAGAAATAATTAAAATATTTAAATGCTGAAGTAATTAGTAAAGGCATGAATAATGAGAGTTATCTATTAGAATAAGATCTGTTAGTTAGGCAAGAAGATATCCTATCCAAAGAGGAGACACTTTGGAGACAAAAATCTCAAGAAAGATGGCTAGCTGAAGGGGATCATAATGATAATTTTTTAAATAATTCCACCCTATATAATAGATCCAAGAGCATAATTATGTGTGTCAAGAACCAGTCAGGTGTTTTAATCGACAAACCTAGTGAGATTGTGGATACTTTTGTCAAACATTTCCAAAATATTTTAAACAACCACGAAGGATCAAATAAATTAGCACAAGATAATCTTATAAAAGTTATTCCAAAAATTATTTCCAACAAAGATAATAAGAGTTTAAACAAACTCATAACCTTGGAAGAAGTGAAAAGGTTGTTTTTGAAATGAATCTCAATAAATCCCTGGGTCTAGATGGATTCCAAGCATTTTTCTTTCAAAAATGTTGGGATATTTTAGGGGCTGATTTATGGAAAGCTATTGAAGTGTAATGCCCCACCAAGGGATCCAAAAGAATTAACCTAAATTTTTACTAAGTTTTCCAAACAATATTTTTTTTAAAATCATGAAAGATAAACCATTCATATCAATCACATAGTAGCGGAAGCAATAACATACATACATAAGCATACATAAAAAGTTACATTCCTTAAGGATCCCAAGACGTTGAGTCAAATTTAATCTAACTAGTACTAATTTTAACAACTACCACATCCACATAAAAGGATATTTAAAAAGTCCAATGTCCATATTATACATTTGTTCTGAGTACCTCTTGGCAATTAAATTTGGAATGCTCAATCATCTACTATACATGTCACAAGGTATGAAAAGCTTACAAGATTAAACATATGTAAAAATAAACATACATCATCCTCATCGAATCCATGATACAAGTGCAATAAAGTAAATGAAACCATTAACATACATGATACATCCATTGAACAATAAAGCTATAATAACCATCATGAAAGATAACCATCCATCATAAAACACATCTAATATAAGTGCATGGTTCCTCCCAATTTTCAATAGCATCATTAGAGATTGTGGGCCCTAGCCATCCCTCCACATGTAACATCTCAAGTCACTGAAGAGATCATTAGTATTATCATAGTAGGAATGTCACTTCTAAGACATACTACAACATATGCATAAAAAATTCTAACATGCTACAACATACACATAAAGAAATCTAACATGCAATAATAAAGCATAAGATGATCCTACAAAGTAGATAACATCATCTATCACATGCTAATCATGAATATAAAGAAACATAATAGTAAATAACATCTATCATAAGATCCAAGATCTAGATGAAGATAAATACCAACAAAGAATACTCTAGCCACGGTGTCTCGAACGGACCTCAAATGGTAAGAGTGAAAAAGCACTACCACGCGACTGTGTGGAACCTACATGGCCCACTCCCACTACGCTAGGGAGATAGTCTCAAGTCCCAAATAGGATATCAAATCACATAACACAAGATAAAAAATCACATAACACAAGTACTCTCTAAGTTTAAGAAATCCTAAAAGTATGCTAACTCAAAGGTTCCATCATAAAAGGGTCGACACCTATACCCAGAGGCACACAAGACACGTAGAAAACCTACTATGTAAGTAGGAAAGTGTCATCACATGAATCATGCTAGAGTTACCTTGGTAGTCTCTCAATAGACCTTGGCCCCCTAGTGATCCCCATGCGGCCACTAGTATCCTCTCATACTGATGAGGCATACTACAGAATGCAAGGTCACAACCAAGTGTTCTCTCTACTCCCATCCTAGTCTGTACTAGCACTCGAGGCATGGGCAAGAACATACAATTATCTTATTAGGTTAATTTTAATCCCCATTTAGTGTAAATGTTTTCACTTATTAAAAAAACTTACAATGAGTTACCCTGGCAGCTACTTAGGGCCCTGACCCCCATTGCAAGCCACTTCTTGACACTACAAGTAGATAACCTACCCTAGGCTCATGGAATCACAAATCACAAAATCACCTCAGTCCTATATGAGCAACTAGAAAAATACCTAAATATAATCCACAATAAGAACATCAAATCTCCATGAGAAACTGAAAGGCATCCATTGATAATCATGACCACAACAATTCTTTATTTGAAACTAAAGATATCAATGATAATCACAATATCCATCAGTCCTCATCGAGAAACCATATAGTATCTCAAAATAAATCTCAATATCCATATCAATGATAAATCACCATATCCATTAGTTCTCAATGAGCAACCAAAAAGGCATCTCAAAGAAAATAATACTAATCGAAGACTCTAAAATGGTTGAGTCAAAACATGTCACAACATGACAACATCAAGAAATAAATCAACACTTCAATCCCATCATGGCGATTGGAAAGTAGTCCAAGGATAACTAATCCATGACTCAAAAATGGTTAAGTCAAGTGTCTCAAATACATACACCTTAGCTTCACACAAGAAGACTGGAAAGCAATAACAATCAGTAAATACAAACATCTCATAGAGCATGCCATCACATTACCATGGTTGGGTTTTAAAAGAATCACGACCAAATAACATCAAGATGCCATCACATTCGCATAACTCCCAAGCCTCTAGTAGACATCCTAACTGGTGAACACCCTAGGACCACCCAAACCCTAAACATGGATAGCATAAAGAACAAGATACAAACACATATTTTAGTTTGCTTTCGCAATCAAATGGTTAAGCCAAATATTAGGTTTCTGATTTTGTTTCAAGTATATTTCAAGAGTATAAGATTCTTCTACAAGTCAACCCATTTATTTCTTTGAATAAAGCATAGAATTATCCCTCCATTATTTTAAAACAATTTTCTAAAATAGTCAAAAGATAATTATTTACTTATTTAAATCATTAAACTAATTCCCATTGACTTTTAATAAAACCATTGAATTATTTACTAAAATCAATGTTACTAATAATTAATTGAAACTCCCTTAAGTCCAAGAGCATCTCCCATTATCATAATAATACTTATCAACTTTCAAATAATTAGTTTACAATTTTCTTAAAACACTTCAAGGACAATCATTTATTTAAAATAATCTTCATTGATTTTAAGTAAAATCAATCTCATCAATAATTCAATTATTTAATTCCACTAAACACTTACTAATATCTCTTTTAATTTGCCCTCATTTAAATGTCCATTTACTTAAATTGACTAATAATTAATTACACTTCTTCTACTATTAACTAATCTTAATTAAATTAAATTAAATTAGATTAGTTAATAAATCATATAAAACTAATGCATAATAATAAGATTCTATTTTAATTTGAACCCAAACCCGAATCAATTTCCAAATCATGATTCTACTAAGGGAAGATTGTAATAATATTTTTAATTCCCATAACTGGATGAAACAATATGCATGCCTGAATTACAAAATTGAAGATTCATTCATAGAGAATTATTCAAATACACATAATAGACACGATGAAGATAGGAAGGGAAAGAGCGTAATAAAATATACGAAATAATCACAAGTGCCTACCTAGACACTGATGCTAATTCACTATGCCTCAAAAAATTGTAGAGAAGCTCCTCCTCTCAGAACCTTCTCCTTTCCAAAAATTCTTTCCTTCTCCAACATTTTCCATTCCTCCAAGAATCAAACCAACTGAAACCCCCAAGTGACTAGAAGTGCTTGTAGAAGCATATGAGGATGTAGAAGCATATGAGCTTCTCAAATGCACGTAAGCTTGTCCAAACAAACTAGGAGATAAGCATGATAACTAAGCATGTAACTTCCATGACAAGAAGATAGACATGACGAGGTCTCTAGAATGTTGTAGACAACATGTGGTCAAATAATATGCTAACTCCTAAGTGTAGACAACATGTGCATAATTAGAGTGCAAACTCCTGTGTTGTCAACATGACAACTTACAAGAGTTTGCATACTCCTATGTGAATAAATATTAAAATAATACACCTTAATTTATCAAATTTCTTTATTTAATATTCATTTGACTCCTTTTTAAATTAATTTATTAATTTCAAATCTCATGCAATCACTTTATTAAATCCACTTGTTTTATCTTAATATATTTTAATCACATGCATGCATCATGCGATCTAGAATCTTTTAATAATTTTAATATCTTTTCCACTTTTAAATTTATTTTTGAAATGGAATTGATAAAATATTTATTAACTTAAATAATAATATTTAGCATGAACTCTAAATATATTATTATTAAATTAAATTAATATTATCATGTTCCAAATTTAAACTTATAACTTTAATCTTCAAATTTAATTCTTTTTATTTAATTAATTTCCCAATTAATTAAATAAAAATAAATATTAAAATATCATATTAATTTTCCATTTAATTACATCATTAATTAAATCTTTTAATTAGACTTAATTAATAGAAAATACACCAAGAACTCATAAAGTAAAATACAAAAACCCATCATAGAAAAACACATACAAAATCAAACCAATAGGGTTAATATCACAAATTATGTCATCCAACGTATTCGAAGGGTACTCGACTCAGATACTTGTCCTAATTTTCAATTAGGACAAATGGCTTAAAGGGTTGAGATTTGGACTTGAGAATTTATCTCCCCTCTCTTACCATTGGGATAATGCGATAGGGTACGCCCATCCTAACAATTTAGAGAAGTCGATACCCGATACCTACAACTTTTATAAAATCTATGCATGTACATACACAATATATACTAAGCTAAACAGGCAATGGCAGGAAGTGGTGCATTGTGTAGATCCTGACTAGCAGGTGACTATAACTCCCTTCCTTAACCACATCAAAAATGCCATACAAAAAGAAAACAAACATGCACACCATACACATGCAAGTATGGGGTAAGTATCCATAAGAAAACACATATGATAATAAATCATCTTACTAATCATCATTAATAAATGCAAACACTATAATAATCATCATATACACATGAACTATAAAGTACCAAGTAATCTCATCATATAATAAACTGAATCTAAAACAATATCTGATAATCTCAAAATAATGTCACTAATAATCATCAACATAAAACTATCCTAAAAGAGTTCGGCAACAATAGCAAAAATGCGAACTAAGGCAGACACTACATGAAGCATCCAAAAATGGGGGCTCTCTTCTTGCTGAAATTAACCATTCTTTTATTATGTTGATTCCCGAAAAATTTGACCCTAAGACCCCAGGTGATTATAGGCCTATTGCCCTTTGTAATATCGTTTACAAAGTTTTCTCCAAGGTCTTAGCGAATAGACTTAAAAGTATCCTCCCAAAAATAGTCTCAGAGGAACAAATGAGATTTATGCTGGGTAGATCTATTCTTGATGGTATTATTACCATCTGAGAAACCATTCATTTTGCATCCTCAAATAAAGAAGCACGCATGTTCATGAAATTAGATATCCAAAAAGCTTACACTATAGTTGATTGGAGGTTCTTGTGTAAGACTTTGGAAGTCTTTGGGTTTTCTCATCAACGGATCAACCTCATTTTCAAATTTAGATCAAACTCTAAGATATCTATTGTCATCAATGGATTGCCACAAGGTTTTTTTTGATATATCTACGAGCATCCGACAGGGAGATCCATTATCTCCCTCTCTTTACATCATTATGGAAGAAGCATTTGGGAGAGTAGTATTAGATGCGTATAACAAGAAAAGGATCTTAGGAGTCACGGTCACTAATAACATGTCAAACATCACTCATCAACAATTTGTTGATGACACTATACTACCTGGAAAAAGTTTGGTTCAAGAGACTCTTTTCTTAAAAAATCATAAAATTGTATATGGAAGCCTCTAGTCAGAAATTCAATGAGCTCAAATCTGAAATCTTCTTCATCAACACTGATCTAGATTTAAAACATAAAATAAGCAAGTTAATGGGCTATAAAAAAGGTTCTTTTCCTTGCAAATACCTTGGTATTGCTCTTGAGAAAGGTACTAAATCAAGCAAGGTTTGGCAAAACACTTTGGAAAAATTGGATAATAAACTTAGCTGTTGGAAGAATAAATGGGTTACAAAGATGGTAAATGTACTAAGATTCGATCAGTTCTTTCTACCATTCCCACCTTCCCTCTTTCTTGTCTTCCTCTTTCCAAATAGTACCTCCATAAGCTTGAATAAAAAATGCACAATTTTCTATGGAGAGACTGTGAAGAGGAAAATATCTTAGCTCTCATTAAATGGGAAAGCATATGTAAACCCAAGGAAATGGGTGGTTTAGGGATCAAAAACCTACAATGGCAAAATGCTGCCCTTGGGGCGAAACTTATTTGGCATCTCTATTAGGATAGAGATCATAAATGGGGTAAGATTATTTACAATAAATATTTGAAAGAAAAGGATCCCCTCTCAATATTTAGAGTTATTAATCCTCCTAGGGGATGTAAAAGTTACAATTTCATGATCAGATGTCATCATCTAATTTGTAAATACTTAACTTGGGATGTTGTTAAGGGTGAGGAGGTTCTCTTCTGGGAGGATTCTTGGGATGGAAAGCCCCCCCTTCTCCAGAACAATATTCCAATGGAATTCAAAAATAAGCTTATCAACTTATGGGGTAACAAAGTTAGGGATTATAAGACTCTGGAGTATATAGACGAAATTCCCAAATGGACATGGAAATCTCTAGATGGTGTAGGCCTAGATGTTGAGTCTGTTAATGCTCTTAAAAATTTATTTAGAGAAAGAAAACTTAAGCAGACAAAGAAAAGTGATGTATTAATTTGGGTAGCATCTAAGGATGGTAACTATAATGTTAAAGATGGCTATAGGGTTATTTTAGATTCTCAAGATTTCAAATCAGTGGATATTCCACTAAAACTTTGTTGGAATTCATCTTGACTTCCAAAAGCTAGTTTCTTTTTATGGTTAGCTAACCAAAATAGGATCTCAACTATGGAGAGGCTATACAAATTTGGTATTTAGGGGCCATCTAGATGTGCACTCTATAAGCAAAACTTTGAAGATGTGGATCACATTCTATTTAATTGCCCTTTTTCCCATTATTGCTGGGAATGGCTCAAGCACATGCTGGGTTGGTCTACCCCTTTCCCAAAGTCTTTTTTTGACCTTCTTAAAGGTTGGCCCATGGCTTTGGTTAAGGGTGTTTATAGTAAAATTTTGAATATCTCTTCGTCTATCATGATTTGGGAAATCTGGAAGAAAAGGAACCGTCACATTGGTCACAATTTGGAATTCAAACCCGAAGAACTAATTACCAAAATAGAAGCTAGTATTGTGGAAACCTCTAACTCTTACCTTAGGAATATTTGGTTAGAGGAAGTGATGGGGACACAACCCAAGAACAAAATGGAACCAACAGAAAGGGAAAATTATATTAACTAAGAAATAAGCTAGTACAAATAGTACAGAGAAAATAACCTTCAAAACATTCCCTAAGGGCTTACAATAGCATAAATCTGGAGAATATTTCTCCTTTTAGCACCTCCTCTCAAACTCCACTCCGAACTGCATTTTACAATGCTGAAAATCTCCTTAAATAGACCCCAGAGGGTTAAGGACTAGGAGTAATTCTAGAAAGTGCTAGTAGGCATCCACCGATGAAATAGAAAGTTCCAGAAGCTGCGTTAGAAGTCGGTGCAAATCTAGAAGAATCCAGAAATGGTAACTGAACTTCTGGGAGGCATAACTTTTGAACCGTAGCTCCGATTGACGAATCGTTTACATTTTCGAAAAGCTCTCGAAGCGCTCTATAGCCCTATGGAAAAGCCTTGCTTGTCCCCAATTTTTTGACCCTTTTTGAGGTCATTTAATGCCCCAAACTTGACTTTGAAACATTCTTAGGAGGTCTCCAAAACTCGAAAAACTGCAATAACTTTCAAACTGTGGGGCCTATTGACTTGATTCTTTTTTTGGAATGCTCTAAATCATGATTACATTCATCTGGCCAATTCACACCTTCTAGTTTATTGAAATGATGGCCCAAATACATGCTCCTTTTTTTTGGGATTTTCAAACGCACTGATAGTTGAACTATGAGAGTTGGAATCTTTATTTGGGCCAAATGGGTATCCAAAAATGTAAAGACATGAAATAGAAACTAAGTCTAATTACATTTTTTTGGGTGACACAGGATTGCCCTTATACCTCTGGATGCTCCTGCATCAGACACCCAGGGTAGATTGAAAAGTGACCCTGTCACTTTATGGATGGTAGAGGAAATCCCAAATGGGAAATCTCAGCTGCTGAAATCCAAGTTGAGTCCTCGATTGGCCGTCCTTTCCATTTGACCAAATACTCTTCATACTGCCTGTTTCTGGTACTCCTACCCACACGATGATCTAGAATGTCTTCTATCTCCTCCTTCTTAGAAGCAGGAATTGGACATGGCTCTAAAACCATCTCCTCATCTGCACCATCATCATGATACTCTATTAAATCTGCAATGTTGAAAATGGGAGAAATGTGAATACCATCTGGCAGCTCCACCTCATATGCATTTCCTGAGTTATGTTTCTTCAAAACTTTGTAGGGGCCAAATTTCTTCATTTTCAGCTTGTTGTAAGTACCAACTGGAAATCTTTCTTTTTGTAAGTGCACCATGACTAGATCCCCTACTTGGAATTCCTTATGTCTTCTCCTTTGATCAGCCCTAGCTTTATACTCTTGATTCATCTTGATAATGTGTGCTTGAACCTCCTCATGTAGACGCTTGATGTGTTTAGCAAATTCCTCAGCTTCAGCACTTGTCCTCTCCCCTTGTTCTATCTTCCTCAATTCTGGTGCAGTCCTTGGGCTATTCCCATATACAGTTTGAAATGGTGATTTTCCAGTACTCCTATTTATAGAGTTATTATAAGCAAACTCTGCCTGTGGTAGAATCAAATCCCATCCCTTGGGCTTATCTCCAACTAAACATCTTAGCAAATTGCCTAGACTTCTATTTACCACTTCGGTTTGACCATCAGTCTGTGGGTGATGTGTGGAACTGAATTTCAAGTCTTTTCTCAACTTCTTCCACAATGTCCTCCAGAAATACCCCACAAATTTAGTATCTCTGTCAGAAACTATACTCCTTAGAAGACCATGTAGTCTTACCACCTCTTTGAAAAATAAGTCTGCAATATGGACAGCATCATGAGTTTTGTGGCATGGAATGAAATGTGCCATTTTGGAGAACCTATCAACCACCATGAATATTGAGTCATTACCCCTTTGTGTCCTTGGCAATCCAAGAACAAAATCCATACTTATGTCCTCCCATGGCCTTGATGGAATAGACAATGGCTGATATAGGCCAGTATTTTGACTAAACCCCTTGGCAACTTGACAAACCTGGCAACTTTGTACAAAATTCTTCACATCCTATGTAATTTGAGGCCAAAAATAATGTTCTCTAAGAATGGCAATGGTCTTATCCCGACCAAAATGTCCTGCCATCCCTCCACTGTGTTTCTCCTTAATCAGATTTTCCCTCATGGAAATCTTTGGAATGCACAATTGACTACCTTTGAACAACATGTCATCCTGAATCAAATAGTCTAACCACTTGGTTCTATCTATAGCAATAGGTTCTTTACAAGCTTTCCATGCTTCAGCAAAATCAGGATCCTCGAGGTACAAATTCTTGAGTTCATCAAACCCAACTACTTCAACCTGCATTGTTGTAAGCAACAACTGTCTCCTACTTAGTGCATCTGCAACCCTATTAGATTTTCCACTTCTATGCTTCAACACAAATGTATAACTCTGCAAAAATTCTACCCACTTCATATGCCTCAGATTCAATTTACCTTGGCTATTTAGGTACTGTAATGCCTGATGATCAGTATACAAAAAAAATTCCTTTGGCAATAAATAATGCCTCCATTTCTTTAAGGCCTGAACTATTGCATAGAACTCTTGATCATAAATAGAATACTTCTTCTTTGCATCATTCAATTTTTCACTAAAATATGCAATAGGCTTACCTTCTTGGCTTAATACAGCCCCAATAGCGCTACCACTAGCATCACAATCCACCTGAAATACTTTTCTAAAATCTGGAAGTGCCAACACAGGCTGTTCAGTCACCTTCTTCTTTAGCAATTCAAAACTTCTTGTAGCTGCTGCAGTCCATTTGAACTCTTTTCTATCCCCTCTTATTGTATCAGTTAGGGGTGCACATATGCCACTGAAATTCTTAATAAACTTCCTGTAAAAACTAACCAGACCATGAAATGATCTTACCTCAGTAGCAGACCTTGGAGTAGGCCATTCCAAGATGGCTTTTACCTTCTCTGGATCCATTTTGAGACCTTCAGGTGATATAAAAAATCCCAAATAGACTAACTCCCTTTTTGCAAAGACACACTTCTTTAGATTAATTAACAATTTCTCTTCCCTTAGCCTTTCAAGGACACTATGAATATGTAGTAAATGTTCTTCCAAAGTCTTGCTGAAAATTAAAATATCATCCAAATAGACAATAACAAATTTTCCCAAGAACTTCTTAAGTACCTCATTCATGAGCCGCATGAAGGTGCTTGGGGCGTTCGTCAATCCAAAGGGCATGACTAACCACTCATAAAGACCCTCCTTGGTCTTGAAGGCTATTTTCCACTCATCTCCTTCTCGAATCCGTATTTGATGATAGCCACTCTTCAGATCTATCTTTGTGAAGTACTGAGCTCCACTCAAGCAGTCCATAAGATCATCCATCCTTGGTAAAGGAAATCAGTACTTGATGGTTATCCTATTTATAGCTCGAGAATCTGTACACATCCTCCACTCTCCATCCTTCTTTGGTGCAAGTACTACATGTACTGTACATGGACTCAGGCTCTCTCGAATCAAGCCCTTCCTCAGCAACTCCTGAACCTGTCTATTTAGCTCCTCTGTTTCAGTAGGAGTCATCTTGTGAGCAGCCTTGTTAGGCAAACTAGCTCCTGGAATTAGATCTATCTGATGACTGATTTGCCTTACTGGTGTCAATCCATCTAGAACATTATCAGAGATAATATCTCCAAATTCCTCTAGTAAATCTGAAACTTCAAACGGTATTTCACTACTACCTTCTTTATCTTTTCTAGGAATCAAAGCATAGCACATATGTTGATGTTTCATGCCATCTAAAAACTTCCTTCCATCAACAAGACAAATCCTAGCACTGCTACATACCTTTTGACCTTCCTTTTTCATGGGCTTCAATTTGTGGCGTACTCCATCCTTTGTCAGAGAGTATGTGTTTGCATGCCCATCATGTACTGCATGTCTATCAAACTGCCATGGTCTACCCAATAATAGATGGCAAACATCCATCGCAATAACATCATAGAGAACTTCATCATGGTAACTCCCAATTTTGGATTTTACTAAACATTGTTCACTTACCAGGACCTTATGATCATCTTTTACCCAAGAAATCCGATAGGGCTGGGGATGTTTCTCCCTCTTGAGCTTCAGCTTAGAGACCATCTCTTCTGATACCAAGTTATCAGTGCTACCACCATCAATGATCACATCACAACATTTATCCTCACACTTGCATCTGGTACAAAACAAACTCCTCCGCTGTCCTATTCATTTTCACCGCTTAGTAGGACTCTTTCATTTACCAAGGTCTCTCCTCTTTCTGCATCCTCTGAATGTGATGATTGTACATCCTTATCCACATGAGCAACCCTAGCTTGGCCATCAGTTCTCCTATCTGTCCTTTCTTGTCATTGAGGGCATTCAAAGGCATGATGACCTTCTTCATTGCAATGGAAATAGGTACCACAAAAGCCTCCTCTTCCTTGTCCACATCCTCTACCTCTTCCTCTTTGATTTCCAAAGTCTTGATCATGGGAGCGGTTGAAACCCTCATTCCTTTGGTTTTTGCTAGTACCCACATCTTCATTTTTCTTTTGGGTTTCATTGCAGCCTCCAGATGATCTACCGCTTCACCTTCCTCCTTGACCGCGCCCTCTTTGTCTTCCTTCAAACCTTTTATTCAGCTTCTTTTCAACTTGCAGGGCAAACTGGTATGCCTCTTCAACACTGGTCATTCTTACCAGACTTAATTCCTCCTGGATGCTAGGTCGCAACCCACTGATATAATGAGCAACCTTCTCCTTATTTTCTTTTGCATGCCCCACTCTAATCAAGAGTCGATGAAACTCCTCTGTATATTCTTGGACTGATCTTCCTGCTTGCTTTAACCCATGCATCTTCTTAAATAGATCAAGCTCGTAGTCGACAGGAATGAACTGCTTCTTCAATTTGTCCACCATGCGATCCCATCTTGTGATCTTCTCCTTTCCTCTTCTAAGTCTTTCCAGTTGAACCTCTTGCCACCAAATTTTGGCATGGCCTTTCAGTTTGGCCTTTGCAAACTTAACCCTATCTGGGTCCCTTATATCCTCATACTCAAAGTATTCTTCCAGTTCATTGATCCAATCGATCAACTCATCTAGTTTCAGATTTCCTAAAAATATACCCACTTCAATTGTAGGTCTTTTCCAAAACTTATTAATGGCCCTAAAAAGCCTTTCCTCTATAGGATTTAGAACTTCCCCATCAACTTCCTCTTCTGGTCCCATTAATTCCTCTTCATTGTCATCCTCACTATTGTCACCTGTGGCAACATTTGCTCCTCTACAAAGCTCCTCTTGCAATGCTTGTACCTGCCTCTGGAGGGCTCTAACCTCCTCAGGATCAATAGCTCTGGCCCTCCCACCATGCTCTCTTCATGGAGGCATCTTCTAACTCAAACCCACAACCACACAGTCCTAGTGCAAACTGCCTCACAGTCGGCGCTCTATCTACAGACTCAGGAAAACGCGCTCTGATACCACTTGATGGGGACACAACCCAAGAACAGAATGGAACCAACAGAAAGGGAAAATTATATTAACTAAGAAAATAAGCTATTACAAATAGTATAGAGAAAATAAACTTCAAAACATGCCCTAAGGGCTTACAATAGCATAAATCTGGAGAATATTTCTCCTTTTAGCACCTCCTCTCAAACTCCACTCCGAACTGCCTTTTACAATGCTGAAAATCTCCTTAAATAGACCCCAAAGGGTTAAGGACTAGGATTACATTCTAGAAAGTGCTAGTAGGCATCCACCGAGGAAATAGAAGGTTCCGGAAGCTGCATTAGAAGTTGGTGCAAATCTAGAAGAATCCAGAAATGACAACCAAACTTTCAGGAGGCATAACTTTTGAACCGTAGCTCCGATTGATGAACCGTTTACATTTTTGGAAAGCTCTCAAAGTTCTCTATAGACCTATGGATAAGCTTTGCTCGTCCCCCATTTTTTGACCCTTTTTGAGGTCATTTAATGCCCCAAACTTGACTTTGAAGCATTCTTAGGAGGTCTCAAAAACCTGAAAAACTGCAATAACTTTCAAACCGTGGGGCCTATTGACCTGATTCTTTTTCTGGAATGCTCTAAATCATGATTACATTCATTTGGCCAATTCACACCTTCTAGTTTATCGAAATTATGGCCCAAATACATGTTCCTTTTTTTGGGATTTTCAAACGCACTAATAGTTGAACTATGAGAGTTGGAACCTTTATTTGAGCCAAATGGGTATCCAAAAATGTAAAGACATGAAACAAAAACTAAGTCTAAGTACATTTTTTTGGGTGACACAGGATTGCCCTTATACCTCTGGATGCTCTTGCATCAGGAAGGATCCTTCTTGAGTTGGGATGGGAAAATGAAGAAGCACTAGTCAAATTTGATCAATCCTCCTCTATTTTATACGAAGAAGAGTAAAGAGGCTAGGGAAAATTACAGATGGGAGCCATCACCAACTAGTTGGGTCAAATTAAATTTTGATAGAGTGGCTCATGGTAATCTTGGTATAGTTGGTATTCAATGTATCATTTATGATGAAGCTGGGTGCTGGATAGCAAAAAAAGCTAGGTCGATCAAACTTGCTTCTAACAACCTAGCGGAGCTTGAAGCTCTTTATCATGGTCTTCAACTATGTCTCATGCTTAATTTAAATAAAGTCATTATTGAAGGAGACTCCCAAAATTTCTTAAATGCTATCAAAAAATGCTCTACTCCTAATTGGGTTCTCAATTCTCAATTGGAGGAGGTCCTTATCTTAAATGATAAGCTCAAAGATTACAGGATTTGCCATATCTATAGGGAAGCCATTCAAATAGTAGACCAATTAGTGAATTTGAGGGTGGATGGAGTCAACTCCTTGCTATTCAATGATGGTGCATCTGAGTCTATTTAATTTCTCTTGTGCTTAGATTCTATAGTATTCTTTTATCCTATGGTTTGTATCTATTCATTTTAATTTACTAGACTTTATAATTATATTAGTATATCTATCTCTTATTATGTGTATTTACTATAGTTTATTAGTATGATGTGTTAATGTTCTTTGCCCTCTATAGTCTTTATCTTATCTTGGCTAGCTTTGGTAGTACTCTCTTCTTAGTATATTTAATCATGTTCTATTCTCGTATTGTATCATCATTAGGTCGACAATCTTAGGAATTTAGGCCTTTCTGAGTGTCAAGTAATTATGACCCATTTTAGGGATTCACCTATGACATGGTTTTTTGCAATTAAGTGACATCTCATGGTTTCCTTTGGATGACATAATGCTAGTAATACTTCTAGTTGCATTTAGATGATTCCAGCTCCTATTTTTGGGTGTCATTTTTAGCCCTCTTCATTTTCCACCCTCCTGCAAAGCATGGATTCGAACATTTACCTATTTCATGCCTTCGAAAGCTAAACCATGGCATTCTGTGGCACAGTAAAACCTGAGAGGTGGAATAGAATCCTTTACCTAGTGGATGATATGTCTCAGATTTCAATTAGCCAAGCAATTATTCAATTATTAGTACACTTGGCAGAGTAATAGTGATTATATCATTGAGTCTTTCATTGGTTGCTTGGTCTGAGCCAAAGTGGAGGTGGGAGATACTATCAGATTGTGCCATGATGTTTTTGTTTTGACCTGGCACAAGGGTGTGGAACAAGCGTTGCATAGTATTGATGGAAAGCTCATAATTTTGCTACCAGAAAAATACATGAAGCTACCCTTGGGTCATCCAGACTTGGAAACTGCTTTTCATTGCCCTTCCTTGGTAATTTATGAAGGCCTAGCATTCTATCATGAATGGCTTAAAATGGAGGCCAGCCTCCATTTTCTTCTTCAATGGAAAGGGATAATTGCCGATGAAAGCAAGGATTGGCTTACCAAATATCTTCACATCTTCAATGCATATATCCAACTAGGCATGACATTCGATAACCTTGATGACCTCAACTTTTGCACTTTGAATGTAGAGAAAACCAACAAAGCCAAGGTGGATTTTGAGTTTCCTCCTAACTACTATGTGGAATAGCTTAATTATATCCTAGAAGTGATCATGGTTTATTGGAAGCAAGGAAGGGGCTTGGCATGATTGATGGTTTTTTCTATTTAGGGTTAGTATTTTGGGTCGACTAGTTATGCATCATAGATTTTGGTTTTGGAATTTCCTAAACTCATAAGCACTTCTATAGTTTTCCAAGTTTAAGATCTTTGCATATAGATCTTGTTTCATACGTCTAAAACCCTAAGACTTTCTTTAATATGTGAATAAAATTATATATTTAGTACTTTGTTCTTGGGTTATTCTCTGCTTTCTCCTCTATGGTCACTATTTACTTTTGGATGTTTATAAGGTTTTCAAATTTTTAGCTAAATTAGCTATGGTTGAACATCTTTGAATGGATGCATTGATCTTAAGTAGGGTTTCTTAATCTATCTCGGATCTCTATTTTCTTCTTGTTCAAATTTAAGCTCACTTTTAATTTATATTTGAATTAAAGAAGGATATATTTAGTCTCCTTAATGTGGATTCATTTATGTCATGGTGTGGTCTAGGTTTTCCAAGGTTGCCTTGCATTTCCACTTAGGGTGTTTTCTCTCATTCTACATTTTTAGTTGATTGTTAGGATCAACTCTAGGGTTTAATGAACAATCAAATTTGGGGTTGTCTTGATTCTCAAGACTAGCTCTGTTTCTTAGCTTGTCTGCTTTCCATGTTTAGTTAAAGATAGTTTTAGATTTACTCAGGAATTCATTATTGGATATATTTTGTAGTTCCCAGGATATATTCAGCCTCTCCTACAGGTTAAAACTAGGCTATATGTGTTTGTTTAATAGTACTCTAGCCTATTACATTCTTGTCTCCCACTTTTAATAATAAATTTCATATTGACTAGCGTTTTTTCATGTTAAACTGATGATGCAGAGTGCCTATTCTTTGTCTTGTTTCAATAAAATTTAACAATATTTTTAATTTATTTGAGTGGTTTCTTATTATCTCCATCTTTAAGAGTGTTAGTAGACCAATAAATTGTCTAAGATCGATCTCTGCATCTCCAGGGTTTTAATGGCTTCACATTTTATGGTGATTATTTTGCTTTAACACTCTGTGATTGTTACATAGATGCTTCATCGAGTGGCTTTCTTAGTTAACCTTTATGGAGATGTTTCATAGTACCCCTTGTCATGTTGATATTTTATGACTCTGTTGGTATGAATGTTGTTTGTTGTTCTCTCTTTTTGAATATGTTGGTCGTGGCTGATATCTTTATTTTAGGCTTTATAGAGAGTAGGATTTATAATCAAAGCTTATTATTTACTATGTGTTCTTTTAAGTTCTTTTGGTTTAGCCATATAGTAGGATCTTAGTATTTATTTTGATTGCTTTTGTCATTAAAATAACTAAGGATTATTCTCCCATTTTGAATTGTTTTTATGAATATTAACTATTAGATCTTAAGTTATTAATCGTAATCTCTCCAAGTCCATGGTTGGATGGTTTATTTTCTCAATATGATTGACTAACCTCTTCAAGTGACAAGATTGAAAGAAGGAATCTCTTAGTTAGGAAGATTGGTCAGCTAGCAGGTGGATTGACAAATAAATTTGCATTATTTATTAGAAGCTATGTTAAAATACACTAAAACAATGTAACTCATTAGGTTTATGTCCCTATTTTGATTGTAATCTATTTTTTAAAATACAAGTTCACTGGGGTATGCCCCTTTTAAAATGTAATAATATAGGACATCTGTCCCGAGCTAGACTAGAGGTTTTCTTTTTCGGTCTTTCCTACCAGTGCCCATTTGAACGTAATTAAGCTATTGTAATCTTTTCTTTTAATTAATAAAATTCATCAAGGCCCTTGGTTGTTTACCGATAAAAAATAAAATAAAATTAAAAAAATTGCTTTATTATAATTATTTATTTAATAATAATTAAATTAGAGTTGCATTTAAATAATGAGCTTTGATTATTATTATTAATTTAAATAATAAACTATGTTTTAATTAGTGCTTGCACTAATTAATAAGTGGAGGAAAAGAAAATATAAAAGAATATTTTAATTAATTTTTTTAAATGTGCATGAAAGAATTAAATTTAAAAGATTTGATTTAAGTTATAATTTAGGCGTATTTATATATTTTTAATTTAATAATAATTTATTTAGGAGTTTTATTTTTATAAACTCTAAATAATATTATTAGTTAAATTAATAAATATTATATTAAAAACATCGCATGATTTAATAAGGTAGAGAAAGCTTTAATTTAATAAAGCTTATTTTAATTAAATTGCATAAAGTGTGTGCATGAAAATTAAAATATAGTAATTAAAGACAAAGGGGTTTTCACATGATTGCATGATCAAAGCCTTGATGTAGGGGGAAAACTCTTTATCAAAGAAATTAAAGCTCATTTTTAGATACACAAGTTTTGGGGAGTGAAATTTAGAATTGGATCAAAAGAATTGTTGAAAGTTTTTAGAGGGTTTGGATTTGCATGCATTCATAGATTGTCTCAGATTCTAGCTATGATTTTGAGGTAGGGTTTGAAAATCCATTGTTGAATTTTATTGAAAGATTTGTCTGCTTCATGTCTTCCTGGGTGTTTGCTTATTGTGTTATTGTAGTGATTGTTGAATAAGAAATTATATTGTAAATTTTGAAAAAGGAAAACTTATTAATCAAAGAAAACTTGACTGCGAAAAATTATAGAAAAAATTGTAGAAAATTATTGTGACTTTATTTTTATAAACCCCTTTCTAATATAACAAAAATTTTGATTATTAAAAAGTGGAAGAAAAATAATAAATTGAACAATTAGAGTTTCAACTTTAAATTTGTCATTAGGACTATGAGATTATCATGAATTTTCTAAATATAGATAAATATTATTCTTATATCTAAAGTAATTTAATTGCAAAATTTATTATAAAAAGAAAAAAGATTAATTGAGAAGAAAATATATTGTAACTAAACTTATGCATGCATGTGAAACAAACATGCTAAAAATAGAAATTAAGTATAGTAAGGTTACATGCATGTGAAAACAAATATGTTAAAAATAGAAAGCTAAGTATAATATGGTTACATGGATGTGGAAATAAATATGCTAAAAATAGAAAGCTAAGTATAATATGGCTATATGCATGTGAAAATAAATATGCTAAAAATAGAAAGCTAAGTATAGTATGGTTACAAGCATGCGAAAATAAATATGTTAAAAATAGAAAGCTAAGTATAGTAGGGTTGCATGTGAAAATTAATATGGTAAAAATAGAAAGCTAAGTTGAGTATGGTTGCATGCATGTGAAAACAAATATTTTAAAAATAGAAAACTAAGTGTAGTATGGTTGCATGATTTGGGAGATCAAAGACATGCGAAAATACTAATTGCATGTGTATTTTTATTTAATATAATTTAATTTTTAGATTTTTTTATTTAAAAATAATAATTAATTAATTAAAAATAAATTAGTTAATTAAAAATAAAATTTTAAAATTATTTATTAATTTCTAAAAATTTAAATAAATATTATTCATTTTGTTAAAGTGAATGCTAGTAATATTAGTGATTCTTTAAGTCTAATTAAACTCTTAGTTGCATATAAATAATTTAATATTTATTAATGCAAGAGGGAAGTTAATAACTAAATATTTATAATTTTATTATATTTTAAAAGAAGTTCTGGTAGAGTTCACTTTGTAATCATTTAGTTAATAACTATTTGACTTTATGAGAGAAATTATAAACAATTAAATTAAATTTATAGTTTTATCTCTAGTTACATTATGGAAAAATAAATATTAATATTAGACTTAAATAAAAGTCATATTAATATTTTAGCAATTGAAATTAATATCAATATTTAAATATAATAATATACATTTATGTTATTAATTAAATTATTTATAATTTAAGATTATTTAAATTAATAACATGATAATATTGTATGATATTTTATATGCACAAAAAGATTGGATATTTAAATACTTATTATTTTAAATAAGTATATCAACATAACAATATATATATATATATATATATATATATATATATATATATGCTTACTTACTTTATTTCTAAACACATCCTTATGAGCCAAACTAAACAAGAGAAATTGGTAGAAATTAAATCATGTGGCTGAAAATTATGTGTTTTCTAATATTCTCTTTATAGTCTTGTGATGTTTATTTTCTTGATAGTTTTTCTTTGTGGGTTGTTTAGTTGGCCAAGTTAGGATGTGCACCAGAGATAGTTTTTGAGATTTCTTTTATGATTATTTGATTGAATGTCATGGTGAACTTTATTATTTGAATTGAGATTTGTGTTTTATGAGTTTTATGCTATTGAGCAATTTTGAGAACCAATGTTTTTTTTTGGGTTGCCTATTAAGGAACCAAATTCGATCAATATTACTTTTTGTGGTATGGGACACTATTGTGGTTTGTGATTTTTGGAAAGGTAGTCTAGGTACATGTCTATGGGAGTGGCTTGCAATGGGGGTCAAGGCCCAAAGTCATTTCCAAGGTAACTCATTGTAAGTTGTGTAACAAGTGATAACATAATAATTAAAATACCTTGCCTAGCCCTTTTCTTTGAGATACATTAAAAAGATAAGTTAGAGATTTTTTCTCATCCATGTCTTGAGTGCTGGTATAGACTAAGGATGAGATGGAGATGATATCTTGAGAGGTATGACTTGTTTCCTTTTCATCACGAGAGGGTATTCTGATTCTGCATAGAGTCACTAGGGGGCTGAGGTCCTGAGAGACTGCTAGGGTAACTCTAGAGTTGACTCATGTGATGACACTCCATAGTATGTAGCTTGAGTCTCCTTTATGGTTTTTTAATATATTTTCCTCTAGTGGTCTACTTGTTGGATATTACTTTTGATGGTGTATTTATTGTGAGTTGTTATTTATTGATTGGATGCCATTTATTATTGATAATTGACTTTTATTTATGAATGATCAGTTATTCACTGGTGGTGTTTTTATTAGAGTTACTGATTGGTAGTTTACAATTATTGATGATAATTGTTATCTATTAGTCATTATTCTTGGGACACTTGACATTGATTTCGAGGTGGTTTTATATTTTTAGTCTTGGTATTTGTATTTTGACTTGGTATCTGGTGTTAGTATTGGAATGAGTGTCCTTTCAATTTTGATTATCTCTTCTTCTTGAGTAGTTTGTGTTACCCTTGAGGTAGTTTTGGCTATCAAGATTTCTTGCCTAGGATTATTTCATGATTTAATTATCTATGTGTGGATCGTACATTATTTCTCCTATACGATGGGAGTGGGAGCCTAATTAGATGATCACACAATCAGGAGGTGCATTCTTACCATTTGGGTTCGCCTCAGATTGACAGATGTTGCATGCTCCTTGATACAGTGGTACCATTATCATTCTTCCTCTTATCTTGAAGACTTCTATTTATTTGGTGTATCTATGTATCATGTGTTTGGAGATCCTATGGGATATTGTATTTTATATTGATGTACTTGTATCTATTTTCACATACCATGTGACATGTGCAGTGGATGTTATTCATTAGATGTGCTTTCATATTATTAGTTGTACTTATGTGTTTGCTTATATGACTATATATGTGTTTATCTATTTTAAGATTATGGACATTATAATTGAGACTTAAACTTATTAATAAAACCTTCTTAAATGTGACTCAATGTGAAGGAACCCTTGAGGAATTGAAACTATATTTGTAATTGATTAGGCATTTTTGATGTGTATGTATATATTTATTTTGCATTATTGTTACTTTGATGTTGTTTACACTTAAAAAAAAAAGGTTCAGTAAACTTTGTAACATATTAGGTTTATTTCTTTTGGGTTCCCAAGTGAGGGGTTACATATGGGCTTACTTAGGGTTGTAGACTCATCTTCTTCCTATGGTGAAAGACTAAACACTTGTACTAGGGGCCAATCCAAGGCTATCCTTAAGGTTGTGGAAAATCTTAAACAAGAAAATTCATCCAAGAAAAATGCTAACACTACTAAGCCTACTTATGATCTTGTTAGTTAATTACAACATATAGCCACTCAAATATCTATCTTCAAGTTGCTAGAGTTATCTCCTTTGCACAAGGAGATCCTAGAAAAGGATTTACACACAACTAGTGTCCCTAATGATATTTATGTAGACAAGTTACAAGATATGGTGACTCACATGTCCTCTCCACATTACCTTACATGTTTTTTAAAGATGACAAGTCACTTGGCCACCCTAGCAACCTTGCATTACATATTGAAGTATAAATCCATTGTACCTGAGTTAGACAAGTGTCGATAGACAATGACATGGGGTTAAGTATTGTCTCTTTCAATGTTGTTTAGTAATGGGGGCTATCTAAATTTTCTATTAATACTAGGCACAAGATTATAATCAAAGCTTATGATGAGGTTGAACATTCTTCTAAAGGTTTTAGTGTGCTCCCTATTTGAGTTGGTCTTGTAGAAAAGGATGCGGTCTTCTAAGTTCTTGACATTGCACTTGTATATAACATTTTTCTAAGAAGACCATGGATACATGGTATACAAGAAATGCTATCAATCTTTCATCAATGTATAAAGTTCCCCTTTAATGATACTAAAGTTGTGATTCTTGGAGATAACTCTATGTCAATAAACACACTCATGATCATTGAATCATTAGTTTTGAACAACAGACCTACTAGTGAAGTTAGATCCTCACTTGGTGGTTGTGAGAAGAAGTTAAAAATGATGAGCATTGGTATGGGGGAATGTGCTTTAGAATTTATTGTTGCATTACCAACTTCTCCATGATTTTGTAGAAAACCATATGACGGCATGAAGCCCTCATCCTTAACTATGACCATCTATGGAACATTTATTCAATCCTTAGTCCTATTAGAAGATGAAAAAGAAAGAGAGGAAGACCCAGTTAACAAGGTTATACTTGCTACACCAAATTTATCCCAAGAGATATGGAAAAGACTATTAGTTTATTAGGGAGATGGGTTACCTTAGATGCAGAACTTTGAATGATAATAAACATGCCCTTATTGAACTTATGAGTCATATTAAAGTTTGAAAGAGTAAGGATACAACTGGCTTAAGCTATGTGGTTGGTAAAAATATTCCTATCCATGACAAAGAACCTCATATGACTAGTGAATTAGATGATGAGGTCCAACCTATGGCTACTACTATTATAGAGGATGATTTCATTTTGTCTACCTCTATTCTTTAGTGGGAAGATGAAGTACTTAATGATCATGCTACCAAGGCTTCCACTTCTAGACAACTTGAATCTGATGAGTTTGACATAAAGGATTCTAATAGATAAAGAATTAGAAGAAATATTTCTCTCCTTGTAGCTCACAACTAAAACATTGATTCAAATGACTATGAGTGGTATTCTCTTTTTGATGCATCTCATGAAGTGGGAATAGATAGTTTACATACTTATACCAATCAAACCAATGTAGCTGACAAGTCTTTCATAGGGTTTGACAAGTTAAACTCTCAACTTTCTTTAGTGGACTATGTTGATTCTCCTAGGTCTTACCTTGATTTAGGTACCTTTGGAGATTTCCTTATAGAATCAAATTCTCTTATCACTAGAGAAAGTTACTTCCATGTCGATAACCTTGAAGCTTCCTCATTATTATCCCTAATATATCCCAACCTCATTGATTGGTCCATAGAAAATCAAAGGTCCAAGCTACTATCATTTTAAAATTATCATGAGATTTCCCACTATCTAAATGCTACTGAACTAGTAGTCTCTTCCACCAATGAACCAATTATTAGCATGATTGAGTTAGATATCAAGTACCATAGTCATAAATAAAAAAGAAAAATGAAAAAAATGAGCTTTGATGGAAAAATCCATCTTATGTTGGTGTTAGAGCCAAAAATACAGTAAAAATATATGTGTATTTGAGGGTGAAAACCTCTTTGAGGTGCCCAAAGATGAGATACTTGGTATTCTTCCAATCTATTTCCAAGATTGATCATCCATTTTAATTGACCTTATCAACCTTAGAATAGAGGAGTCTCCTAAGATCATACATTTTTCTTAGTCATTGTCAGTTGAAGAAAAGGCACAATTCACTCAATTATTTCAAGAAAAGAAAATCAACTTCACTTGGACATATGTATACATGCTTGGATTGGACACCAATTTAATCATGCATCACCTTTCAATAGCTCCTGGTGTCAAAATTATCAAGAAAAACTATGGAAAATGCATCCACATGTTTCCCTGCTAGTGAAAGATGAACTCAAAAAATTTGTAAGTGCAAAATTTATCAGAGCTATAGACTATGCTAAATAGATAACCAACATTGTACTTGTTACAAAGAATGACAAGTCCATTCGAGTTTGTATAGATTTTTGAGACTTGAACAAGGCTTTTCTTAGGGATGACTTTCCACTTCCAAATATTGACATGATAGTGGACATGACTATGGGTTATGAAATGTATTCCTTAATGGATGGATTCTTCGAATATAATAGATAAAAATAGCTCCTAGAGATCAAGAAAAGATAGCTTTCACTTGTGCTTGGGGTATCTTTTGTTGGAACATTATGCCTTTTGGTCTTAAAAATGTTGGTTCTACCTATAAAAGAGCTATGACAACTATCCTTCATGAAATGTTGTATAAAAATATGGAAGAATATGTTGATGACACCCTCGCTAAGTCCAAACAAAGAAATTCTCACTTAGATAACTTGAGTTTGATATTGGACTAGATGGAACAATTCCAACTTAGGCTCAATCCTAAGAAGTATTCTTTTGGTGTCACCCCTAGAAAATTGTTAGGCTACATCATATCCACTAAGGGCATTGAATGATCCTACAAAAGTAAAAGCTATAATGGAAATGCCACCTCCCAGAAACATAAGTCAATTAAGAAGGCTTCAAGGACATCTACAATTTATAAGGAGGTTTATCTCTCAGCTGGCTGATAGGTCTCAATCATTCAATAAGAATATGTATAAAGGATCTACATGTGTGTGGAATGATGAATGTGAAAAGAGCCTTACTCAAATTAAAGAATATTTGGATAAACAATTGATTCTTATGCCTCTTATTCCTAGGAAGCCCTTGATACTATACATTTCAGCTACAAACACTTCCCTAGGGGTATTATTAGCACAACACAATGAGAATGGAAATGAAAGAGATATATATTATATTAGTGGAACATTGGTTACTTATGAGATCAATTATAATAACATTAAGAAATCTTGCCTTGCCATTGTATTTTCCTTTCAAAATATGCAACATTACATGCTTTCTCATACCACCCATTTAATGGAAAAAATTGATCCTCTTAAGTATTTTCTAAGTAAATTTCAACTTATGGGTAGACTTGCTAAGTGGATGATGATTCTCTTTGAATTTGACATTCAGTAGGTTGAACACAAAGCCATTAAAGGACAAACTATTGCAAGTCATCTTGATGATTTCCCACTCCAAGATAATGTCCCTATCCAAATAGAGATCCTAGATTCATCAATTATGTATGTCATAGACAAAACTTGGAAATTATTATTTGAATGATATCATACCCAAATGGGGTTGGTGCTATTTTTCTATTCATTTCACCTCATGGCTACATAATTCCTATATCTTAAAAGCTATTGTTCCCATGCACCAATAATATATTAGAATATGAGACTCTCATCAATGGTATTAGA
Source organism: Cupressus sempervirens (assembly GCA_028749045.1). NCBI lineage: Eukaryota > Viridiplantae > Streptophyta > Pinopsida > Cupressales > Cupressaceae > Cupressus > Cupressus sempervirens. Next base: position 277,116,104 of record CM053788.1, on the reverse strand, counting down.
TTGGCTATTGATTGGAGGATAACTAAGCTACATATTTATGGAGACTCCCAACTTTTCATAAATTAGATTGACAATGACTATCAAACCAAGGATGAAAAGTTGATTCTATATAAGAAGTTGATAGATGCTCTAAGGAACTACTTTACCTTTCTCACTTTTCAAAAAATTCCTAGGGCTAAAAATAAGGCTATAGATGCTATGGCTATCTTGGTACCTATTAGGAACATTTTGAACTTGGTCCTATTATTTTTACTAAGTTCCTAAGAAGAGACTTGAGTAAGGAATCTAAGCCTTGAACCTTGAACCTATCAGTTCAAATTTCAAAGCTCAAAGATTTAGAACTACTTTACTAGTTGTAGGGAACATTTTCTTTAGATTTTCCTTTATTGAGTTAGAACTATGAAATTGAACCTTGAACCTATTGGTTGAAAGTTCAAAGTTCAGTGGTTTAGCATTTTATGTCTTCACACATAACAAGAAGAGTTGTGTTTTATAATGAGTTTTAGTGGTGTATCAAACTTGAACCTTGAATTGTTTAAGTAATGTTTAAGTTCAATGTCTATGTGTCAAGAGTCCATAACTTAAACCTTTTTTTAACATGTTTTCCATGCCCACTTTATCCCAACATTCTGTAACAGGGTGAACTTGAATCATAAACCTATTTTAAAATGGTTCATAGATTCAAAATTTGTGGGCTTAAGAGCCACCTACCTATAGATACATGGTAGTATAAAGATGTCCAATCTTTCTAAAAATGATGAAAAGGCATGCAATTAATACCAATAAATGTGGAAGTGAAAAGTACTCATTAATGAGTAAGAGATCATGACAAATCAATACTTTACCTGATCATTTAGCATGCTCATCCTCTAGGTATGTATTGCCATTAAAAAACCTATTGTAGTGCCTCTCCCATTTGACTTTTGTTAGTCATTCTGATGGATGCAACCTTGTTGATCTTTTGTTGTGATGGATCATGATTGTGACCCTGAGTGGTCTACACCGTTGAGGTGTTTGGATTTATGTTTCCTTATCAGTTGCTTTGATTATGCTTTTGACTGATCTTTGAGATTATGATGTGATTTTTGGTTCACTGAAGTTTGTGCCAGTGGTTACTAGGATCGATGTGGTATCATGAGGTTGTTTCGTGATTACCCTGAGATGTGTGCGAAGATTGCACTATGTTCTATTACCATGCTACATTGGACTAGGTTCCTGTAATAGTGGTTAGTCATGTTTTTGATTGTGTTCACCTATGTGTTTTAAGTGCATTTTTAAATGCATAAGTAATTAAATGGATTGTTCTTGTGAGATTATTTGGTTATGTGCTACAGACATTTACCTTGTTACATTTCTGATTAGAGAGATATTTGTTACTCATGTTATGTTTACATTTGAGAGGACCTGAGGGTCAGATGTTACTCTTTGATTTCAGTATCATAGATATTAGACTACTATGCTGTTCAGTTAATCATATTACATGATGATGCTATTTTGAGATGACAGTGTGTTTTATGATGATATCTGGTTATCTGGTATTTGGACATACCTCTGATTTTGTTATGTGATGGATTTAATGCTATGGTTATTTACTTCATTCCTGCGTTGCTATGCCTTTTGCGAATGTGAGTGATGTAAATAAATTATTTTAATATAATTAAATAAATGGTTAAATTAGGTGATTTAATGCATTTATTGCTTTGGCTATGTTATCATATGCAATTGCACTTGATCGTGTTGTTTAGTGTGCAGGATTATATCCCTGGCAGTGGCACATGGAGTTAGTGATTCAGCCTTTCATATTTTACCAATGTCGTCCTTGTATGGTTGACATATCCTTTATTAAATGTTTAAGTTAAACCTTTTGGTGATTATTAAATCCGAACTCATTGCATTATGTGATTAGACCAGTAAGCGTGTCTGTGCATTTAGAGGTTCGCATTGTCGCGAAAGTTGTTTAAGGTGATTTTTGTGTTTCTGGGTTTTCAAGCTTTTTATTTGATTTAATTTAATTTTTGGCAGCTTTTCCATAGATGAATTCCTATTTATAGGGATGGCCTATTTTCGTTTGGGTCGATTCGGGGTTTAACTAGATTGGCTGGTTAAATGCCCTAATCGATTATTCACCCGAAAAGTGAATAAGTATCCAAAGAAGAATTTAATTCCTGACTTCTCACTTTCAAATTGGAAAGTTGGAGAGTAAAACCCAAAATCCTCTTCATGAGGATTTACTGTTTTGTTCGTTGTGGGAGCTAGAGGCGTGGGATCATCGTGAGGTTGAGCTCGTTGGATCCAGCTCGGGGAAACCTTGGATTGCCATGATTTTCAGCTACTTCTACGAGATATTTATTTTATGGTTCATATTCCCATTTTGCCCTTTTGGCTGTGAGGTAGGGCTTTCCTGTTTTATTGTTTCTACTCTGTTTCTACTTCTGTTTTTGGTAGCCTTTTATTTGGAGGGTGAGAACTAGTGTTCCCCTCTATTTTTTTATGCTAGTTCTACCCGGTTGGGCAGGTATGAACATTTCTCTTTTTTTGGGATAAGGGTTTGGGATTTTATGCCATTATGCTGGTTGTTTTTGCATACGGTGTTCGATTCCATTTATTTTTGAATTTTTGGGATTTTTGAACCCAAAGGCCAAATGGGTTTTAATTTTGAAGTTTTCCAAATTTTTGGGGTTTTCACCTCGTTTTGCGTGCTACCCTATTTTCTCAGGTTTTCTTGGCACATTGTGGTTCGTGGACCTGGATGATCCATTTGAATATCAATCAAATCACTATTGCATTTTTTTGTTGCATTGGGTTGTGTTTCGCATCCGTACTCCCGACTTTGTGTTCAGTTGAGTGATTTGTTACCCCTGTTATGGTTTTTGTTGGACCTTTGCTTTTGTTTCGTGAATGCTAGGATTCGTGTAGAATCCATACTCTTGGATTGAGGCTAGTTGAGTGAGTTCATGATGTTTGGTCTTGTTACATCATTGGGATTCGTGTAGAATCCATACTCTCGGATTGAGGCCGGTTGAGTGATTCAATGATGTATGATTTTATTGGCTTTGGGATTCATGTAGAATCTGTCCTTCTCATGTTGCTTTCAGTTGGGTGTTTTCTTTGCATTGTGTTCTCATTCCTGTCCTTGTGTTATGATCTTCGTGATGGTGGTGCGCCACACATGACTACGTGCGCATACATTTGTTGGGTGACTTGTGAGGCCCAATCTTCCGTAAATTTGTCAAAAGTTATGATCATTGGGGTTGGGATGGGAGTATGCATGCCCATGGGCACTTGTTGTAGGATGAGCATGGGTAGGGTAGGGTAGCATATGGAGGGGGCTTCTATCTCGCAACTCAACGTTCACGGCGCCAGAGGTTGACGGAGGATAAGAAGTTTTAAGAAAGTGATAACTAAATAAAATGTGTGATTGTTAATAAAACTTAAGTAAAATGTGTGAGCACCCAATTAAGTTTGAGGACACAATGTGTGAGCACTCGTTTAAGTTTGAGGACACACGATCCGAGCTTGGGCTTTTTGATGCCAAGCGACTCTCCAAGATGTCAGCCACTACATAGTAGCCTATTGAGTGTCTGACCAGGACCTTTACTCCTTGCATTGTCTTAGGTTCTTGGTTCAACCATCATACTGTCTGGCGTGAGTGTTAGCCTTGGATGTTGTGCTTTATGTGTATTTGTGGTTGGATCATTATCTCCATTAGTACGACGAGTGTGGACCTATGGGTGCCATGTGGTTGGGAGGCATAGCTACCTTCACCACTGCTAGGGATTGGTGTACAGAGACAATCTTTTTTCCTAGTGTGACCATTGCTGGATGTCTTCACTTGGTACTTCGGGTTTCGGAGTATGCTTCCTTGTAATTTATGCTTTCATTGGGATGCTTGTATATCATGTTTAGATGATGTTATTTTATTTGACGCATTCCCTTATTATGATGTTTAGCATATGATTAGATGCTGTGAATTGTTGTATTAGCATATTTGTTGCTTATTGTTGTTTAGCATGTGATAGGTGGTGTTATCTACTGTAGGATTATTTTATGCTTTTCTTCTAGCATGTTAGATTTTCTTATTCTGTTATTGTTGCATGTTTTTAGTAGTGACATCCCTATTACGAGAGTACTAATTATTTGGTCGATGGCTTGGGATGTTACACATGGGGGATGGCTAGGATCCATGATGGTCTTATGATGCTATTGATGGTTGGGAGGAACTACATACTTAGTTTGGTTGTTCACTTCACTGCGATGTTTATTTCAGTGTGTTCTTTGCTGCTGTAGTTTAGATGGATAGATGTTCTCCTTTCTGTGTTGTTCTTGCACTCGAGTGTTCATTCCTCGAGCCTTTTTGGATCCGGTACTCCCTGGTGTGGAGGTTCTTTGCTCTAATTTTGGTCTTTTTTGCTTCTAGGAGTGTTTTCATGTTTCTATGGGCAACATTTGTTCAGCATGGTGTGACACTTTAAAAAGTATCGCACACCCATGCAAACTATGTCGTACGACATTGTAAAGTATCACATGCCTTCTTGAGAAATGTCGTACGACATTGGAAGAGTGTCACACGCCTTCTTGAGAAATGTCGTACGATGCTAAAAAGTGTCGCATGCCTTCTTGAGAAATGTCATACGACAGTGGAAGAGTGTCGCACACCTTAAGGAGAAGAATCACGCTCCCTTAGTAAAAAGTGTCGCACGATTTTTGTGAAAAACCTGCGTGTGCCATTAGTGAGCACTTTCCTTCACGATTCGATCTTTTTGAGAGTGGTTTTGGATACCCTTTTGGGCATTCTTCGACCCTATGCTGTTGCATTTTGAATTCTATCGATTTCTCTTGAAATCAATTTTTCATGTTTTTGTTTTAGTCTCTTGGGGTTTAAAATATATTTTTGTACTTAAGACATATTTTAATACATGCGAAAAATCATTTGAGATATGTTTCAGACCTCTCGGAGATAAGTTATGGATTCTAAGAAATTTCAGGGCTTCAGGATTTCAGGCTTAGCCAAATTTTGGGATCCTACAATTTACCCCAACTTGGTGTTTTGTTGATGAGTGGTCTTTTCTTGTGCCCTCATCTTGTTGTGATGGTTGTTGGCTTTTGTTTGGGTGTGTCAATTGGGTAGTGGTGTTCAAAGATTTGTTGGTTACCAGGATTATGTTGAAGTCTTCTATTACGATATTTGTGATCCCTGTATGATGTTGTCTTGTGCATTCATACTTGTAAAAATATATATATATATATCTTGGCTTGATTTGAATCCTTGTTTCCAAGGATCTCCGGGAAGGGCATTACACCTATTTTCTAGTAAAATCCAAAATTTCCCAAACTAGAAAATTTGGTGTGTATGCCTGGAACCAAATGAGAATAAAAAATTGTTTCTTCATTTAAAATTTACATTGAGTCTACCTTTTCCACCTACATTCTTTTCTTTGTTTATTTTTGTAATTTTAAAGGGTTCTTTGGTTTTGTTCTACATCCTTTCTAGCATTGTAGGTGTAAATTTATTTCTCATGACCACCTCACATCCTAAATTTCCCAAAGAGAAGAAGCCTACCCCTTTGAAAATATTTTTACTAGAGTTAAGAGACACAACCCTTGTGGATGAGGAAATTGAGAAGGTAGTGGGTAGGTTTAGAATGAATGCCCAAATTTTATAGATGAATGTGCGGCTAAAAGAGGTCTTATCTAGGCCATTGGTTTCCCTAAAGTTATACCTTTCCCCGAGCTAGTACTAGAATATAGATTCAAATATGATGTGACTGAGATGTGTATTCCAAATTTTAATGGTGAAGTTCTAGTATATGTAAAAATCCAAAGAGGTATATCAAGATTGGACTATTATCTGATCATATTCCCAATTCCCCATCAACTCTAGGGATTATAATGGTGTTACCACTAAAAACTAGTTGTTGAAACCCAAGAAATATGGCTCTTGTTTGTTGAAGCTCCTTACCTGAGAACACATGATACTAAAGATTAGAGATGTGATCATCCTTTTGAATAGGGTGAAGGGAAATCCACATGCCTTTTTGTGGGAAACTAAAATGTATTTCCTCATTTAGGGTGTGCTTGCAAAAGACAAATATATTGACTAGGCCAAAATCATCGTAGATAGGTTGCATGAAGAACTTTCTCAAGTCTTTAGGACTTCAGGGTTCTATATGTCATCTTATATTTTCTATGTTTTGGTTTGTTGTAGACAATGAAAAGGTTTTTCGTTTGCTTACTAATGATGGTGGAATTCTATACCTCTGCTTCATCTTAGTTTGAAATATTTTTACAATTAGATCTATACTATTCTCAATGTTAAAAATAAGGTATCTCCTATATAAGTTGATTATCTTTTCCATGGTACACTTATCACTGCTTAGCAACTTGGTCATAGACATGAATATAAATATTTTAATTAGATGGAAAAATTATAGGTTATCAATAACTTGAATATGAATTAACTACTTTTTACCTTCTTCATTCTTTCCAGATTCTCCACTGACTACACTCTAAGTATCTCACACATGTTTAGTTTTTTTCCCCTTACTACACATCTTCTAGGCTACATGGATAAAACTTACTGCCATATCATCTTCTCTTGAACTAGAATATATCTTGGATGCCACAATTCTGTATATGAATCTTACATCATGTTATTTGATCTTGCTTATCACAATTCATCTCCCATTGTACCTAGATTGCATATTTTCCAACACAAGTTTCTTTACATTATTGTCATTTATTGGTGTTGAAACTTCATTACACAAACCCTTCAATTCATGAAAGAGTTTTTTTGATATATCTATCACATTTTATTCTAACTAGAACTGTCCTTCATGTAAAATTCTACTTAATATTATCTTTACCCAATCTTCATTGTCAATTTTTTCTCCAAATGTTCATAGCCACTCTTAAAAATCATGTCCTAATTGTATATAAAGTCAAATTGTTTGGTTATATTCCCATCTCATATAATTTCAAACTTGCTCTTAATGTAACTTCTAATATTTACAAAATACAAAACTCTGACTGGAATAATAAAAAATGACACAGCAGAATACTCTTCTAGGGGTTTGATAAGGTTTATAATCATCCTCAACATTGTGAGTTAAAGACATATCCATCTCTACTACAAATACTGAATTCAAATTCACAACTTCAACTTTTAGAATTGGTAAACTACCTTATCTTTGTGAAAATAGGGTTTACATGTTAATTCATATTAATGCTATCTTGATATCCTTTGATTTTCTCTTAATTTTCTCCTTAACTCTTTGCACATTCAAATGATACTCAAAATATCAATTCTTATCCTTAAAGTCTTTACATTTACCTACTCCATTAATTGTGTAAATATGCAATTCACAAAAAGTTATTCTTTCTTTATTAGTAACATTGTTTTACTTCGTGTATTCACATATGAACTCCAAATTTTTTGTGCACTTATTCATAGCTTCTACACATCATGTTCTACCTTATACTAACTGCGCATACCCTTAATCTTCCCATGACACTTTTGCTACCTTTTTGTACTCCTTTATAAAAGTGCTCAATCACTACAACTGACTTCAATTTACCTTTAGGTGATTCATTTAACTATTATTCCAACACCAGATGTGAACTAGATGGATATTTGGCTTTGAAAAATACTTCTTTAAATTATTTTGCATGTTCTTTCATGTTATCTTTTTGGGTGTCATTGTTGTTATCAATCCTTCTAGTATTCTTATTCATATTCCTTCTAAAGTTTGGATTCCTCATGTTGTTCCTCATGTCCATTCTATAAAATATTTGTATATGACCAAAATTGTTACATAACTAGCATATTAGTGCATTATTTCCAAATCTTGGTCCAGGCTGGTTAACAAGTGCTCTAGAAATATATCTAGAAATATATCCAAAGTTGTTTTAGTTATAAAATACACTATTGCTTCTCATTCCATTGTTTCCTTCATTACATCTTCTTCTTGCAGGGTTAGTACCTCTAAACATTCTACTATTGCTATCACTATCAATTTTAGGCTTCTTATAGTTAAATGCTCTATGACCACAACCATGACAATTATAACAATAAAAATCAATAACATTTTTAAATTACTTACTTGTATATTCCCTTTCCATATGACCAATTTCATTTCATGCATAACATTTTCCTTTGAATTCATATCTCATTTCTTTAGGCAATTTAGTTAACTCAGGCTACTTAGGTTCATCAACTTGCTTAGGTTGCTTAGCTTTCTCAACCTCCTTAGGTGCATTATTAGATTGATTTTATGCAATCTTGTTCAAATATATTTTCTTGATGATTTTCAAGATTTGGTTAATTTCTTGCTTTAGACCTCTTAACTAACTTTTCTTCAATGAAATATACAAGACTAGTCATATCATAAGAAGATCTCTATACAAAGATTTGTTCATCAAGCTTATCACTACTGGAATATAATTTCTCAATTTTTTACTTAGGCTGAGTTAGATCTCCTTTCAAAGTTTTTTATTTCTCAAGTTCTACATACTACAACTTAGTAGACTCAAGATTAGATGTCATTTTGGTAAGATTGGATCTTAGATCTACATTTTTAGGCTTCAAATTTTATTCAACTTTATTGGTATCATCCTTCAAGCTCAAATTTAGATCTATAATCTTAATTTCATGCTTTAGGATATCATTTTATTTCATCAATCTTGAAACTTCATCACTATCCTTGATATGATCTTTAGGATCTTTCTTGGACTTGAGATGATCTATCTTATCTTTAATCTTTCTAATTTAGTTTGTAGCATCTTCATATCTTTCTTTCAAAGCATCTCTTCTTTAGTAAGAATATCAATCTCCTCAAGAGCTTCTTCTAGGTTCTTCTGTAACTATTCCATATCCATAGTGATCTTACCTAAGTTATTAAGCCTTCTTTAAGTAACTATGCTCTGATACCAATTGTTAGAAATGAGAAATACTAGGGTGGGGGGGGGGGGGGGGATGGTGAATCAATATTTCACAAACTTTTTTCCAAAATTGGACATCTTTAATAACTTTATAACTTGCATAAGAAAGTAAACTAACTATGCTAAATAATATATACAACCATGCAATAAAGTAACTCATAACACCATATTTTGTTAACTAGGGAAACCCTAACCAAGGGAAAACCCTGATGGGGATGGTACCCACAAAATGATCCAATAATTAAAGTATTTGGGTAAAGATATTGACCTTTTTTGGAGTCTATTACATATGTATAGTATCTTTGTCCTTGTTAGAAGCCTAAACCCTATTATGAGTTGTTATATACAATTACGAAATGTATGCAAGATGAGTCTACCATCCAAATATGTAATGTATAATAATTTTTTTTAATACAAATAGATACAAAAAACTCCTTCCTACTACTGATATCTTCAATATATGATATTACCTTTTCTACTCTTTACAAAATATATCACAATTCACATTCCTATGATCACATCAGAATTCACATCATATTAAAATTACATCACTATTCACATAACTCACACATAACTTCACATTTAGTAATCTTCCTTTATACCTTGCTAATTAACACATATATGCTTTGTTGGCCTTCATGCCTTTATACGCTTGATCAAAATACAAAATTTACTTTTTCCCACTTAGGGTTAACATCTACGATATCATCCCTAATTAGTTAAGTAATTATTTTGTAAACAAAAATAATTCCTTAACCTAAAATACCCATTTCCTTATCATGCATTGTTCTTCTTGTACATTGTTGTAACTAGTAAATTCATCATAACTTTGTCCATATTGATCATGTTATCTTGTGAAATTACACACATCATCATCATAATCCTAGGCAGCCATACCTAATTCCACACATATTTGTAATATGTCTATGAAGCTCTACAATCAAAATTCTAACTATTCTACTAGATAAACTATAAACACTTAGACAATTTTCTAAGTCTAACTTGCATAACTTCATTGTCATGCTTTGCTGACTTCATGTGACTAATATGTTTCTAGAAATGACAAAAAAAAATTCCTACCCTAGCCAAATTATCAATAAAGACCTCCCTACACACTCCCATAAAAAACCACCAAAAAAAGCATCACTTCACCTTGAGGTCCAGAGTTATTGAATTACCAACTCCTTCCCCCCAAGGTCCTTCTTTCATCCTTACCTTGCCTTCTCTTGAGCACCATGAAAATATTCAATAAATTCTAAGACCATTTCCTAATAAAGACTTTTAACATAATGAAGCCAACTTTGAGACTCCTTTAGTTGGAGCTTTACATCTTTGACGATTATCTCCTAGCACCTTACTTCTTCCTAGGCATCTTGGGAGTTAAGTACCATCTCAGTCAAAGTCTTCATATATTCCACACTGAAACTCCTAGAGCCTAAAACTATTTCTTCTACATGCTCATCAAATTTGGTGAGCATTCTATAAGGGTACATACCCTTTCTTCACATGGATCAATTCCAATTATTTCCTTTTTCAATTTTGAGAAATTCTCTAGCCGAATCTAGAGTTCTACATTCTTAGGCCTCATGGTAGCCAACATAGGCTTTATTATTTTAATCTTATAGCCGATCAATTGATAGATAAAATTAAAATAGGTAGGAGCTTTCCCCCATAGTATATCTAGGTCTAGTATGAATGCATACCACACTTGCAACACTTCATTGCAGGAATCCCTCAATTAAACCAACTCCTCCTCTTCTCCATCCCATTCAACCAACACATCATCCACCTTAGAACCCAGACCAACACCTTTGAAAAATATGACCAACAAAGAAGACATGGCCTCCCTTATTTCATGTACTTATCTAAAGACAACCATCCACCACTATATCCTTCTCCTTCACCACCCTTAACTTTGCAAGATCCTCTGGTGGTATAGGAGCATCCATCTATGTAGATGAAGGGGCTAGAGGGGTGACTGTAATCAGAGAATCCAATTCAACCAACACTATTTTATAACCTTCAATATCTACTTCTAACTCAGAGATCCTATGGAAAAACCTATTATATCTATCTTTTACACTCTCCTTGACATGATCAATATCTACTAACTAGATATCCAAATTCCAACATCCTAGGGGTACTTTCATGATTACATACTCTTCAAGCTGAACCTACATCTAGTTAATGAGACCACTATCATAATGACTACTTCCTCATAAGGCTCATTCTTTACTCTAAACATAGTCTAGGCTTTTTTCTTTGGCCCATCTCTAGGTTGGGAAATGATCATTACATCCATCATGTCTATTAATAATATAATAGGAGGTAGGCATGCTCATTTCTTTCTTTTCTCTCATACCAGCCACCTCGAGGGTTCTAGTATGGTAATCCATAGTACAATGGCCACCCAATTTCTCAACACTTTATACTCCTAGGACAAAGGGTGTTTCTTTCAAGGTCTACCCTATACTATCGATCATCTTTAGGGTAATGTATACAATCATTACCTTTGCCTCTTTTGGTTGATCATTTCCCACTATAGCTACTTCCTAGGAAGTATCTCCTTGATTTCTTAGGTGCCCTAGGAATTTTGACACTCCTTAAATGCATGTTTTAGCTCCTTCAATTATGAATGTATCAACCCCCTCTACAAAATCTTCTAATTAGATCCTTCATATCTTCTCTCATACTTTCTTAACCTGCTCTTCCACACAATCATGTTCCCTTTCCATATGCCAACAGAGGTCTTCTGTCTCTTGTTATTTCTACCTATGAAATTCCAGCTCAAATTCTTTCCTTTCTTCTTCTCTTTTTATTTCTTCTTCCAAGAGGTGCAAATCATCCTCCCCTTGTCCTTCTTCTTCAGAGAAAATAATTGGTTCTACCTCCCTTTATTCATTTTCTCCATCCTTTGAGCAAGACTAACTTTTTATGGTGGGCTAGAATCTTCCTCTACTAGCACCTCATGGATGTCCATCTACAATGGGTTTTCCATAACATCTACTAGCTCCATGATAAGAGAGATCTCTTCAATTTCAACCAACCACTCATAACTATCTTCTATTGAAGTAATAGTAAGACTACACCTTGGGTCCCTACTCTTCTACTATGATGGGTCTTCCATGTCTATAGCATCTACTAGTTCCATGATAAAGAGAGTCCTCTTCAATTTTAACTAGCCACTCATAAATATCTTTTGTTGAATTGACAATGAGACTACCCCTTGGACCCCTACTCTTCTACTTCTTTCCTCTCCTTACCAGTTGAGGCTTATCCTCTTACACCTCTTCCTCATCATCCACCCAAATGGATTTCATCCGTGGGGCTTTATAGGTGGGTGTAGGAGTGCTACTAAGAGGAATGGGAATCCCCACTACCTCTTCCTTCATGACTTCCCCCAATCTTTAGGACTCCTTGAGCCACTGCTTTACTTTCTCCACAAGCTAGGTGTATGGTGCATTGTGTTCCTCTAATTGAACCCATGGGTCACCAATATTTTGCTTAGCTATAGCCTAGCTTTGTGGATGATGGGATGAAGTCAAAAATTCCTCATGCTCCTCTATATAGGATGCACTCCTAGGACATACCACCTTAAAGTGTTCATGGCTTTGATTGATCACCTACATTGTTATCCCTTCTTGTGGCATAAGCTCCTCCATATCCTATTCTATAGGAGGGAGGGACTAAAGGCACACCTTTAACTTTTTATATGTCTCTAATAGATCCCTGTGATCTTTAAAAATCTTGGGGAATGCATGGAACCTATAATTCTCCATCTTTTTAGTAGTCACTTGACTAGATTTCTTTTCGCATACCTCCAAATCTATTGAGAAGTTGTCCTAGAAGTCTTCTAGATGTGTTATGTGGAACCTAGCACTTATTTTGGAATGCATTTCTTGACCTAAATAATCAAATTCTTTTGATCGTAGGTGAAAATTTTATAACCATAGGTCAATATATCCTCCTTGGCCTCCCTAGCTTGAATTAAGGTATACAAGTACTCACCACATTGAATAGGAAAATAGATACCCATTCCCTTCTTTGTTGTACAAATACTATGAAATTCTAGTGCTTGTCTACAAAATTCTAAAAAATTACTTGGTTTGTACAAACCTAAGGAATGATGAATGAATGTTCGCTAAAAAGTTCCATCGAGATGTATGTGAACTTTTGGTACTAAGTAAAATAGGAACCCCATTATTCTATTAATACTTTGGTAGCATTCAAGATGAAACACCTAATGTCCTCTGGTAACAAAAGGGATCTTTTAGTGATGAAGTAGTCATTTACCCTTGCATAATACTTGAAGCACTCATAAAATGAAAACTATTGGTAATATCCCCATGGGGGCTGACTGTTCACACTTAGTGCAATTATCATTTTTCTATTCTAAATAAAGCCTAAAAACCTTGTTGTCTATAGAGTAGTTAACCACACTGGTTAAGAAGTCACCATGAATATTCTCACTCCCTTCTTTTGTTCTTTCCACTATCCTAAGTAAGTCTATAATGCCCCAAGAAAAATTATGATTGATCATGAAATGAGAGAGGCCCTATCAAATTGGATGGACCGTATAATAATGTAGGCTAGAAAATGGTACATTCAAGAGGTGAATTCCTTAGCATGGGGCTTCTTAAGAATATTTCATAAATAATAGATGTAAGACTGGATTGGTTCAATAAAATCACCTAAAGAAACAAGAGGGTCATCTTCTTGGGATCATTTCATTGCTTTTTCAACCAATTCACATTGATGAGAACCCTAATGTTTGCTATCAAAAATATTGAATTGCTTCAATGGTTCATTAGGAACCAAGATCTAGTCATTGGGTAGATTAACACATTGAAAAAATTGAATCACACTCAACTTGTTTGTGACCACAAAAGGATCACCTAAGATCTAGGTAATCATACACCTTTCTTCATTGAACTGTTGAGTGTATATTATCATCATTTTAGGGAACTAAACCATGTAGGGGATGAACCTAGCCTATATAATCCCACTATCAATGAATACCTTGGCCAAATTATCCCTACTACTTCCTCTAACCAACAGGTCACTACAGAGTTCCTAAAATTCCTTTTAAACCCAATGTCCATGCCTATGATATAGTTGAGTGCAATGTCCACCTTGGAGGGATGGCAATGCATATCATCTTGATACTTGAGGAATAATGAAAATCTCTCAAATTATTTATCCTCCTTAGCCTTTCTAGATGAAGAAGATCCCATATTCCACATACCCACGAGCTCATTAATAGATGGATCCATTATTCACATGAAGATACAAGATGAATGTCATTAATATATTTAAGCTATATCAGGTATAAAATACCCCTCTTTAGACTTCAAGATCACCTACCATTTCCATACTTTGCTAATGATAATAGGGAATATCCAAAAACCCAAAACTTGAAACATTATAGTTACAAAATACTAGGGTCCAAAAAGATCACCTTGTAAAGAAAAGTTACCTTTGATGAAATGATAAAGTAATGGGCACAAATCCATAGGCTTGTAAGATGATAATCAATCATCAGAGGGTAATTTATACCTTGTATAACTAATCCCTATCACCAAAGTCCCAATTATGCATCATCAATATAAGAAACCTATTAGTACAAACCATTATGCCATCTTGTATGATCAACATAGAAAGATAAGTATTTAATATTGACATTTGTGACATGTAAAGACAAGACATAATGTATACTAACTATTCAAAAGGACTTAATGTGACAACCATTTTGTTACCCAAGTTTTAGTATGTATCTTTTACCTTAACGTTTTGAGTCAAGTCAAGTGTCAAAATAATGATTCTAAGTCTAGATTTCCTATAGGATGATCTTGCTTCTCATCATTCCTTTGAGTTAACTAGCTTAGGAATCATATGAACAATGCATCAATCCAAAGCTAGGTGATTAGGGTTTTTGAGGGTTTGTTATGCATTTCCTTGATGAGAAGAAAGTTTGGACATTCTGCAAATTCATATTTTCTTGTTCCTAATGATGTTGAGGCAAAGATTCATGTTGAAAAGTAGTTCTTCATGAAACATTCCTACAAATATCTAAGAAACTATGATTCTATGATCAAGTGAAGGAGCATCAAAGACCAATCCTAAATATAACATACAAATCATGCATGTTCCAAACCATCAGATCTTCAAAGATCAACAAATTATTTTCCTGCATTCTAGAAGTGCTTGAGAAATAAACAATGTGAGAAAGTGACACTTCAACACATGTCTTGAGGGGCCCATTACATTCAATGAAGTGCCATGAAGCAAAAAGGTCCATGTAAGATTCTCTAGTCAATAAAGTACTACCACCTATCATTCAATGAAGTACATGAGGTATATAGTTGGAATGTGAATCCACGTCACAAACTAAACAACATATTCTTTTCCATGAACTGTTAGATCTGACAAGATCTACAGATGATGCTTTCCTACTTTTGCAAGATATATGAGGTTTAGAAAATGTGGGAAAGTGATTGTTCAACACATGTACTCAGGGACCCACGATAGAAAATATAAAGGAAGCCATAACATTTAAATCACAATTGTTAATTTGAGATTGACGACTAGAATTTAAAAACATAGTGACCATTGTAATATGAAATATATGTATCTGGCATAAAATAGTAGAATATGAAGAAAACAGTGTTATCACAAGGTTTTCTAAAGATTGCAAGAAGCTGAATAGTCATGGAGTATTTTCAAGAATATCTCTGATTCAAAATCATCAATAAAAGAGATAACACGTGCTCATATCATGATATAAATTAGATATTTTCATATTTTATTCTTTATTATATGATTGTTGCTCTACCATAATTTATAAAGGATAACAATAGATTATAAATTTAACATTATTTGATAGTACAAAGGTCAGCAAACTTGATGGTGAATGAGTTTGTAATTCCATTTACCTTTTGTTTATTGGTCATGTTTTGTTGCCCATTCTTAGATTAGTTCTACATAAAGAGTTGAAGGACAATTTTATGTGAACTTATGATAATTAGGTGGATTCCATTTCATTTTGGTGTTTACAATGAAAGTGATTCTATTTACTTTCCTCATATATAATTCCACTTCCTCTCTTGTTCATTTCATATCATGTTAGATAGCTTCATTGGGGAATGAAAGACAAATGTATATGAATCTATTATTCATTGGTTGAATTCTATTTCATTCAAGGTTGATAGTGAAAGCAATTCCATTTGCCCTCATGTGCTTATCTCTTCATTCCTCATTTGCAGTTAGATGGTAAACCTGCACTTAGAAGTAGGAGTAGATGTTACAAGGACTTCAAGGTAGCTTGTGATATCCATTCCACTGGGTGTTACAGGTTTCCCAAATCTATTTTTTCTTAGGTTGTTTATAATTATGAACATTTTGGTTTATCCTTTGTTGCTTTCAAGTTAAGAGCACACCCATATCCCAATGATCTATTAAAAATAAAATTCATTGCATATAATGTATATAAGGGCACTGTACCTTATAATTAGAGGGTAGTGATATAACACATACACTGACCCATTTTCTAGTAACATCCTTTTACTTCCTCACATTTTGGGCATCTAAAGTCAAGGTAAAGCCAAGTTAGCAAGAGGGACACACTGTTAACAAACACAATTAAATTTGAACATGCAACATACTTGAAGTGGAGCCATAAGATACTCCATTCAAAGTAGAGTGGTTGCAAGATTGGTAAAATGAAAGAGGAAACCCCCTTGTTATAATATCATCATCACCAAGTAAATTTGGGAGCACCACCAATGTGAGGCTACTTGGAAACCACCTCTCTGCTAGAGCCAAGGTCCATATAAAGGAGCTTTGAAAGCATCATCCCTAACCCTAGTGAAAATGTGCCCTCTAAAATGATGAAATCATACTCACAAAAATGCATGGAGAATGTGTTTATAGTTTAGAACCTTACAACAAGGGAAAAATCACCCAATCCTTTAAACTCTACCCACACAAAGATGAACAATTAGACCATACTAGTGAGGATGCACAAAAATACCCTTGTGATAAAAACTAGATAAATACCAAGTGAATAACAAACATTGTGAGAGCTAAAAACCTAATAGATGAAGGGGAATTATCATCCTTTGGCACAAACTAGGTGACAAACTTAAGGTAAAAAAGACCAGGAAGATGAACCCACTTAAATAGCAAAAAGATGGTAATTCCACTCACCCTTCTAGAAAACAAGAGCAACAAAAAGGAGCTGAGTCTCAATAGGAAAATCAATAAACACATAAGAGAAATGTGAGGCCAACCTCACCAAGTGAAAAATGGACACAAACTAGAGAATAAAGAACAAAAAGAGCCAATGAAAGAGAATGAAGAAAAAACCACCAACCTAAAATTAAACATTGCACAAAATCCTTAGGTTACTTATGTGAATACTTACACCACCCTCCAATCTTGCCCTACTAAAAGTAGTTGAAATTGAGGAACTAATATATCACACCGTCCTGGGAACATGAAATTCATGGAGAAGTTACTTGTAGAGCACAATTTTAATCGCATGGTAAAGGTAAAAATGAGTTGTTTTATGATGCAGGAGCATCCAGAGGTATAAGGGCAATCCTGTGTCACCCAAAAAAATGTACTTAGACTTAGTTTCTGTTTCATGTGTTTTCATTTTTGGACACCCATTTGGGTCAAATAAAGGTTCCAACTCTCACAGTTCCACTATCAGTATGCTAGAAGATCCCAAAAAAATAGGAGCATGCAATTTGGTCATCATTTTGGTGACCTAGAAGGTGTGAATTGGCTAGATGAATTTAATTGTGATTTAGAGAATTCCAAAAAAAGAATCAGGTCAAAAGGCCCCACGGTTTGAAAGTTATTGCAATTTTTTGAGTTTTGGAGACCTCTTAAGAATGCTTCAAAGTCAGGTTAGGGGCATTAAATGACCTCAAAAAGGGCCAAAAAATGGGGGATGAGCTAAGCTCATCCATAGGGCTATAGAGCACTTTAAGAGCTTTTTAGAAATGTAAACGGTTCATCAATCAGAGCTACGATTCAAAAGTTATGCCTCTCAAAAGTTCAGTTACCGTTTCTGGATTCTTCTAGATTTGCACCGACTTCTAACGCAACTTCTAGAACCTTCTATTTGGTCGGTGGATGCCTACTAGCACTTTCTAGAATGTATTCCTAGTCCTTAACCCTTCGGGGTCTATTTAAGAAGATTTTTGGCATTGTAAAAGGCAGTTCAGAGTAGAGTTTGAGAGGAGGTACTGAAAGGAGAAATTATCTCCAGATTTATGCTATTGTTGTGTCCCCATCAAGTGGTATTAGAGCAGGTTTTCCTGAGTGTGTAGACAGAGCACCGACTGTGAGGTAGTTTTCACTAGGACTGTGTGGTTGTGGGTTTGAGTTAGAAGATGCCTCCATGAAGAGAGCATGGAAGAAGGGCCAGAGCTATTAATCCTGAGGAGGTTAGAGCCCTCAAAAGGCAGGTGCAGGCATTGCAAGAGGAGCTTCGTAGAGGAGCAAATGTTGCCGCTGGTGATGATAGTGAGGATGACAATAAAGAAGAAGTTATGGGACTAGAAGGGGAATTTGATGAGGAAGTTCTAAATCATGCAGAGGAAAGGCTTTTTAGGGCCATTACTAAGTTTGGGAAAAGACCTACAATTGAAGTGGGTGTATTTTTAGGAAATCTAAAACTAGATGAGTTGATTGATTGGATCAACGAACTGGAAGAATACTTTGAGTATGAGGATATCAAGGACCCAGATAGGGTTAAGTTTGCAAAGGCCAAACTGAAAGGCCATGCCAAAATCTGGTGGCAAGAGGTTCAATTAGAAAGAAACAGAAGAGGAAAGGAGAAGATCACAAGATGGGATCGCATGGTGGACAAATTGAAGAAGGAGTTCATTCCTATGGACTATGAGCTTGATTTGTTTAAGAAGATGCATGGGTTAAAACAAGAAGGAAGATCCGTCAAAGAATATAAAAAATAATTTTACCAACTCTTGATTAGAGTGGGACATGCAGAAGCAAATAAGGAGAAGGTTGCTTTTTATATCAGTGGGTTGCGACGTAGCATCCAGAAGGAATTAAGTTTGGTAAGAATGACCAGCATTGAAGAGGCATACTAGTTTTCCCTACAAGTTGAAGAGAAGCTGAATAAAAGGTTTGAAGGAAGACAAAGAGGGCATGGTCAAGGAGGAAGGGGAAGCAGTAGATCATCTAGAGGCCGCAATGAAACCCAAAAGAAAAATGAAAATGTGGGTACTAGCAGAAACCAGAGGAATGAGGGTTTCAACCGCTCCCATGATCAAGACTTTGGAAATCAGAGAGGAAGAGGTAGAGGACGTGGACAAGGAAGAGGAGGCTTTTGTGGTACCTATTTCCATTGTAATGAAGAAGTTCATCATGCCTTTGAATGCCCTCAACGACAAGGAAGGACAGATAGGAGAACTGAGGGCCAACCTAGGGTTTCTCATGTGGATGAGGATGCACAATCATCACATTCAGAGGATGTAGAAAGAGGAGAGACCTTGGTAAATGAAAGAGTCCTACTAAGTGGTGAGATTGAACCAGGACAACGGAGGATTTTTTTCGTACTAGATGCAAGTGTGAGGATAAATTTTGTGACGTGATCATTGATGGTGGTAGCACTGATAACTTGGTATCAGAAGAGATGGTCTCTAAGCTGAAGCTCAAGAGGGAGAAACATCCCTAGCACTATCAGATTGCTTGGGTAAAAGATGATCATAAGGTCCTGGTAAGTGAACAATGTTTAGTAAAATTCCAAATTGGGAGTTACCATGATGAAGCTCTCTGTGATGTTATTTTGATGGATGTTTGCCATCTATTGTTGGGTAGACCATGGCAGTTTGATAGACATGTAGTACATGATGGACATGCAAACACATACTCTCTAACAAAGGATGGAGTTTGCAACAAATTGAAGCCCATGAAAAAGGAAGGTGAAAAGGTATGTAGCAGTGCTAGGATTTGTCTTGTTGATGAAAGGAAGTTTTTAGATGGAATGAAACATCAACATATGTGCTATGCTTTGATTCCTAGGAAAGATAAAGAAGGTAGTAGTGAAATACCAGTTGAAGTTTCAGATTTACTAGGGGAATTTGTAGATATTATCTCTGATAATGTTCCAGATGGATTGCCACCAGTAAGGCAAATCAGTCATCAGATAGATCTGATTCCAAGAGCTAGTTTGCCTAACAAGGCTGCTCATAGGATGACTCCTACTGAAACAGAGGAGCTAAATAGATAGGTTCAGGAGTTTTTGAGGAAGGGATTGATTCAAGAGAGCTTGAGTCCATGTGCAGTACCTGCAGTACTCACACCAAAGAAGGATGGAGAGTGGAGGATGTGTACAGATTCTTGAGCTATAAATAGGATCACCATCAAGTACCAATTTCCTTTTCCAAGGATGGATGATATTATGGACTGCTTGAGTGGAGCTCAATACTTCACAAAGATAGATCTAAAGAGTGGTTATCACCAGATACAGATTTGAGAAGGAGATGAGTGGAAAATAGCCTTCAAGACCAAGGAGGGTCTTTATGAGTGGTTAGTCATGCCCTTTGGATTGACGAACACCCCAAGCACCTTCATGCGGCTCATGAATGAGGTACTTAAGAAGTTCTTGGGAAAATTTGTTATTGTTTATTTGGATGATATTTTAATTTTCAGCAAGATTTTGGAAGAACATTTACTGCATATTCATAGTGTCCTTGAAAGGCTAAGGGAAGAGAAACTATTAATTAATCTAAAGAAGTGTAACTTTGCAAAAAGGGAGTTAGTCTATTTGGGGTTTGTTATATCACCTGAAGGTCTCAAAATGGATTCGGAGAAGGTAAAAGCCATCTTGGAATGGCCTACTCCAAGGACTGCTACTGAGGTAAGATCATTTCATGGTCTGGTTAGTTTTTATAGGAAGTTTATTAAGAATTTCGGTGGCATATGTGCACCCCTAACTGATACAATAAGAGGGGATAGAAAAGAATTCAAATGGACTGCAGCAGCTACGAGAAGTTTTGAATTGCTAAAGAAGAAGGTAACAAAACAACCTGTGTTGGCACTTCCAGATTTTAGAAAAGTGTTCTAGGTGGATTGTGATGCTAGTGGCAGCGCTATTGGGGCTGTATAAAGCCAAGAAGGTAAGCCTATTGCATATTTTAGTGAAAAATTGAATGATGCAAAGAAGAAGTATTTTGTTTATGATCAAGAGTTCTATGCAATAGTTCGGGCCTTAAAGAAATGGAGGCATTATTTATTGCCAAAGGAATTTATTTTGTATACTGATCATCAGGCATTAGAGTACCTAAATAGCCAAGGTAAATTGAATCAGAGGCATATGAAGTGGGTAGAGTTCTTGCAGAGTTATACATTTTTGTTGAAGCATCGAAGTGGAAAATCTAACAGGGTTGCAGATGCACTAAGTAGGAGATAGTTGTTGCTTACAGTAATGCAGGTTGAAGTAGTTGGGTTTGATGAACTCAAGAATTTGTACCCCAAGGATCCTGATTTTGCTGAAGCATGGAAAGTTTTTAAAGAACATGTTGTTGTAGATAGAACCAAGTGGTTAGACTATTTGATTTAGGATGGCATGTTGTTCAAGGGTAGTCAATTATGCATTCCAAGAAGTTCCATGAGGGAAAATCTAATTAAAGAGAAACATAGTGGAGGGATGGCAGGACATTTTGGTCAAGATAAGACCATTTCCATTCTTAGAGAACATTATTTTTGGCCTCAAATTTCACAGGATGTGAAGAAGTTTGTGCAGAGTTGCCAGGTATGTCAAGTTGCCAAGGGGTTTAGTCACAATACTGGCCTATATCAGCCATTGCCTATTCCGTCAAGGCCATGGGAGGACATAAGTATGGATTTTGTTCTTGGATTGCCAAGGACACAAAGGGGTAATGACTCAGTATTCGTGGTGGTCGATAGGTTCTCCAAAATGGCACATTTCATTCCATGCCACAAAACTCATGATGTTGTCCATATTGTAGACTTGTTTTTCAAAGAGGTGGTAAGACTACATGGTCTTCCAAGGAGTATAGTTTCTGACAGAGACACTAAATTTGTGGGGTATTTCATGAGGACATTATAGAAAAAGTTGAGAACTGACATGAAATTCACTACCACACATCACCCACAAACTGATGGCCAAACAGAAGTGGTAAACAGAAGTTTGGGCAATTTGCTGAGATGTTTAGTTGGGGATAAGCCCAAGGGATGGGATTTGATTCTACCACAGGAAGAGTTTGCTTATAATAACTCTGTAAATAGGAGTACTGGAAAATCACCATTCCAAATTGTATATGGGAATAGCCCAAGGACTGCACCAGAGCTGAGGAAGATAGAACAAGGGGAGAGGACAAGTGTTGAGGCTAAGGAATTTGTTGAACATATCAAGCGTCTACATGAGGAGGTTCAGGCACACATAACCAAGATGAATCAAGAGTATAAGGCTAGGGCTGATCAAAAGAGAAGACATAAGGAATTCCAAGTAGGGGATCTAGTCATGGTGCAGTTATGAAAAGAAAGATTTCCAACTGGTACTTACAACAAGCTGAGAATGAAGAAATTTGGCCCCTGCAAAATTTTGAAGAAACATGACTCAGGAAATGCATATGAGGTGGAGCTGCCAGATGGTATTCACATCTCTCCCATTTTCAACATTGTAGATTTAACAGAGTATCATGATGATGGTGCAGATGAGGAGCTGGTGTTAGAGCCATGTCCAATTCTTGCTTCTAAGGAGGAGGAGATAGAAGACATTCTAAATCATCGTGTGGGTAGGAGTACCAGAAATAGGCAGTATGAAGAGTATTTGGTGAAGTGGAAAGGATGGCCGATTGAGGACTCAACTTGGATTTCAGCAGCTGAGGTTTCCCATTTGGGATTTCCTCTACCATTCATAAAGTGACAGGGTCACTTTTCAATCTACCCTGGGTGTCTGATGCAGGAGTATCCAGAGGTATAAGGGCAATCCTGTGTCACCCAAAAAAATGTACTTAGACTTAGTTTTTGTTTCATGTGTTTTCATTTTTGGACACCCATTTGGGTCAAATAAAGGTTCCAACTCTCACAGTTCCACTATCAGTATGCTAGAAAATACCGAAAAAATAGGAGCATGTAATTTGGCCATCATTTTGGTGACCTAGAAGGTGTGAATTGGCCAAATGAATGTAATTGTGATTTAGAGCACTAAAGAAAAAGAATCAGGTCAAAAGGCCCCACAGTTTGAAAGTTATTGCAATTTTTTGAGTTTTGGAGACCTCCTAAGAATGCTTCAAAGTCAGGTTAGGGGCATTAAATGACCTCAAAAAGGGCCAAAAAATGGGGGACAAGTGAAGCTTGTCCATAGGGCTATAGATCACTTTGAGAGCTTTCCAAAAATGTAAACAGTTCATTAATCAGAGCTATGGTTCAAAAGTTATTCCTCCTGAAAGTTCGGTTACCATTTCTGGATTCTTCTAGATTTGCACCGACTTCTAATGCAGCTTCTAGAACCTTCTATTTGGTCGATGGATGCCTACTAGCACTTTCTAGAATGTATTCCTAGTCCTTAACCCTCTGGGGTCTATTTAAGGAGATTTCTAGCATTGTAAAAGGCAGTTCAGAGTAGAGTTTGAGAGGAGGTACTAAAAGGAGAAATTATCTCCAGATTTATGCTATTGTTGTGTCCCCATCATTTTACTATCTTAAAAGAACTTGGTAATTATTACATTTAGGGTGCATTAATTTCCCCTTTACCTTCTTCGGTGAGGTTTTTCCATGTTCCATCCTAAGGAGCCCCGAAAGTCCCTCCTGCCATGTCAAGGAACATGAAGAGAGGGGAATTCCCATATACCTAAATCTAACCCCTTTTTAGTTAATCATTTCATTTTTTCTTCACATAGGTGGAGAGACCAAGACCTTCCAAAGGCTATCACACCAAAAGGGGGTCTCACTTCCCTAACAAGGGAAGTAGGAACCCAAAAATGGAGACTTGAAAGTCACCAAAAGGGGACCCCAAGAAGGACTCAACTTTTTGGTCACAAAAAGTAGGGATGTGTATGTAGGGCATAACACATACTAAGTCCCATGCCTTGTCCTCTATTTCTACATCTACTATGAGATCTTCTCCATCCTCTTTAGCCTCCTTCTCTCTTTCCCAATTTATTACTAGGTTCCTAAAAAAAATGTTTCTTCATGTCTATTGGACCATCCTCTACCAAATTCAAATATTCCTCTACTTATCCTACCACCTCTTCCTCCCTAGTTTTAATCTCTCTTCCTTTTTAGTCTCTCTTCTTATGAGGATAATTCAAATGATTTCACCACTATTTTAGGAAAAATTAGACTAATTTCATTTTGAATACTAACCCTTAATCTATTTAAGTATCTAGCCACCATCACCCTCTCATTCTCACTATAATTATCCCTCATACTTAGTTTGTAAAACTCATATGTATATTCTATCACATCCATTTCCTTCTCTTTGAGATTGTGGAATTTTCTAGTGCTTTTTCATTTATAATTTGTTGACAAATATTTACCTCTGAATAAGGTCACCATCTTTCCCAATTTAGAAATAAGATTCTTCCCTTTCTTTTCTTTCTCACACTGGGTATAGTTCTAGTACATTATTACATAACCCCTCAATCTTGTTTTAGCAAACTTAGCTTTTTATTTTATGTTATTATATTCTTCGAAGTCAAAATATATGTACATGGACTCTGTCCATTATGTAAATTCATCCCCATCTCTTTTTAAACTAAATGTGGGTACATCCATCTTCCCTTCCCCACTCTTCTTACCAACATATTTGATGGTTTTTAAAAAATCTATCTTCTCTAGAGGTATTGTATCACTCTTTGACACTTTTAAAAACTTTTCATCAAACCCTTCACTCTCTTTATACTTTTGATATCCTTTGGGCTAAAGATTTTTCACCATTTCTTGATTCTTAACCTCCCACTTTTTGTCTATCCATTTATTCAAGGTCTTGGGTCTTAAATATTTTGGGAGGAACATTGTCAAACTCAAAGAAAATTTATCCTTATGAAACACACCAATCTCAAAACAACCTTAAAGTGTCTATGATACTAATATGATGCAATGAGAATGGCTACACTTAATAACAACTCCTTTTTATAGGTTTGCAAACTCCACTAGGATTATCGTAAGGACTCCTATTCCTCACCAAATATTGAGTTTCCTCAAGAATGGAGTTGTCTAGGACCTTCCCAAGTGTCCTACTCTAGAGAAAACTACTTCCTAGGTATGTGACTTCCCTATCACTATCTAACCCTTGATCGCTACAAGTGTTCCTTCTATTTCCAATAGGACCACATCATCTAAAAGGTACTATAAAATTCAACAAAGGTTAAAATAACCCTCAAGGATTCCAAGACCTCCCATTCCTTTATATTGACGTAGTCTAATTTGTCAATTTGACCCCACAACACATTTCATACTCTAAGGTTTAATAGATGATTTACTAGAATAAAGTCTCTAAATTAGGTAATCTAAGTCTTATCCCAAAATATTAAAAAATGATCACCCAAATAAGTACCACTTTTGCATATTCTTTTCTTATTGATTCAAGACTACCAAAGTTTGTTTCTCTTATCTAGTTAATTGATTATGTTTCTAAAAAACCCTTGTATTAGGACTGTTAGGCCTAATTTCCTTAACAAACTTAACAAACCTTAAAAAATGTTTGTTATCTCTAATCAAAATACTAAAAAATCATCCTTAGACCTTATAAACAAAACATATTCACACAATTTGTCCAATCTACGTATCATTTTCATCCAAATACTAAAATATGTCAGTCTGGACTAGTCACATAGGGATGCCCAACCTCAAATGCTTCTATCTATCACTTGGTCCTTGTTCCCTGTGAACCAAAACTCCTGGAATCATGTAATATATAAGGGAAAACTTCATTACACAAAATATTATTAATTTCTACTTGTGAAATGAGGAATTTCCCATTTAGTGTCTAAACTTTAGTTCCTTATAGGGTTTTCAAACATGTGAACACAAAACTAATTAGAACTTTTCGATCCTTGCACAAAATAGATTGCCACAAACACAAAAAATAAGATAAATCAATTTATTGTCAACATAAAATAATCACGCACATCATATTATTCATAAAAAAACTTTTAGATAGTTTGCCTTGAAAAAACTACATGGCAAAAATAGAAAAGAAAAATAGAACACAAGAGTCCAAATTTCTTCATTAACTTTGAAAGTATAATTAGGAAGGATTAAAATGACAATTGAAATATATTTCCTAATGTTTCCAAGAAGAAAAAATTTATTTCAGAATATTTATCTATTTGATAAATGTTTGTGCAAAAATTATCAAATTTGTGATGTTTCACAACTTTCCTACTTTCATCCTTGTGAAATAGCAATAGATTCACTATTTTGCAACTTGCCTATTGTCATCCTTTTTGGAAATTTTTATCAAATGATTACATATTTTTTATTTGACATTATTAATAAACTTTAATCATGAAAACATGTTCTTGACAAATATGTACGATTATTTCACATGGTTTGATGAGTTTTGACCAAGCATGGACTTTACATGAATTAAAGACCAAATTCAAATTATAATGCTTTTTATAAATCAATTGGTCATGGAAGACCTTATTACAAGTGTCAAGAATCATATCAAGACTTATTACAAAAAAAATGAAAATTCTAAAGATCCATGATCTTCATGCCATGGGTGTTCCTATACCAATAAATAGTTTAAGTTGAGATTATAGTAACAAATTTTCAATAAGTAGTTTATTTCAGTTAGGTTGCTTCATAAATAAATTATGTTGCATAAAACCATGTTGTATCACCCTCATCCAAAGTTGAGTGAATTAGAACTAGTGTAGAATGTTTTTTGTGTACTTTCTTTTCATTTTCATTATGCATTTTGATAGATGCTAGATTAATCTGTTGCATATGAAATTTGAATTTTCCCCACCTTTCATTATCGTTAGAAATATCAATCAACTATCCCCCTAACCAATTTAAAACTTAGCAAAGCTAGAGTGATGACTAAAACTTTATAGGAGTGAACTAGTTTTGGTGTCCATTATTATATGTATATGCTTGAATATTTATGATTCCAATGCTATGAAATTATATATGGAATGGGGTTCCCTTTTTTTGAGTTGCTAGGTGATTTGAGAACACCTTTCCTTATCCTTAATTCATTTTCCTTGTAATTTTTTTTAAATCTAGCTACAATCCAATAACTAGCATTAAATGATTATTGTGAAAATAAGAAATGGTTGCTTTACAACCTTTTCTTCTATAATGCTCTATTTCCTAACTCCCTTTTTCTTAGTTCAATCTTTAATATACGTTTTCAAAACCTTTACACTATATTGATTATATGTAGTTGAACAAGGTAATAGTCAAGAACACGTATCCTTTATCAAGAATTGATGACTTATTTGATTAGATTAAGGGAGATAAAGTGTTCTCTAAGATCTATCTCAAGTCAAGGTACCATCACTTACTCATTATGATAAAAATATTCATAAGATGTTTTTTGCACTTAGTATGGCCATTATGTGTTTGCACTAGTTCCTTTTGGTTTGAAAAATGCTCAATTAGTTTTAATGTTCTTGATGAATGAGATATTCCATTATCACCTTGAATGAATTCCTCTTTCCCTCACATGCATAATTGAATGGTTTAGTGGCCTAGATAAGTGGAGACCTACAACCCTATTTAAAGTATCTATTTTTTCCCCATAAAAATTTTAGTGAATCCAAATCAATCAACTCTTTCTTTTGTGGTGTTAGATTACTCCTTTTCATTTTATTGGGTATATACCTTCTTTTGGTGAACCCGTCATCTTTTCCCTTTCTGGTGGATTTTGGAGTGAGATCATTTGACCTCCCTTATCTCCTTCTTTACATTAGGTTTTTTATGGGTGTATCTAGATATACATTGTATGCTATTGCTTACATTGGTGGTATTTAGATCTTCCTTTGCATTGTTTTCATATAGATTTCACTTTATATATTTTCATTGTCAATTTTTTTTTTTTTGCATCTTCTTCATTTTTCAATCACATTTGCTTTCAATAGGATTGTTATCTTTCTTTTTAAGCTTCATTCATGATATTTTGAACTTTCCATTCTATGCATACGATGATACTTCAATATGTTCTTTTACTGAGTCAACTCACCTTCCTAAAGATGATGTAGATCAACTTTTAGTGATTCAAATTCCTAACCTTGATAGTGCTACTATTTGGGATGATACCTTGGATAGAAATATTTACTACTCTATTCCTCGTGAAAATTATTCCTCTAATGTATGTTTTCCTCCCTCCTTTGATGCTTCTCCTATTTGGGATGAACCTTTAGATAAGGACTTGGACTCTTCCCTTCCTCATGAGACATATTTTTTCATGGGTATTGCTTATAATCAACCTCTTTCTTTGCATCTTATTAACATTTCTTCTATAGATGCAGATTTGATGAGTTATTGTTTGATTATGTAAAAATAAGTTTTAAAGGACCTAAAACCTTGTACAAAGAAGCTCAAATAACATAATGCCTCAAAACAAAAAAAAGAGCAAACTAGAAAAACTAAAAACAAGAGGTCAGAATACAACTTTGCATAAAAAGATAGCAAAAGGAAAGCAAAAAGATAGCCCCAAGACAATTAAAGTGTCTTTAGAAGATCCACTACTTGGTCTGCCAGGATGTTCATGTTTTCTATAGAGGCTTTCATATCATCCAACTTTTTTGCTGCCACACCTTCATTCTTCTTATAATTAGCCCTTGTTCACTTGCTAGGACCCTGGTCCTATTTCATATCCTTAGAACCTTGGCCTTTACCTTGTTCAAGCTTGTTCAATAGTGTGTTAAATTTTTCAGCCACCTACTTCAAGATAGTGTAGTTCTAATTGGCCAATTTCTTAACCATTTTCTCCAAGTAAACCCACTCTGGTGTCCAAACCATCCACTCTTTTTTGAAGTTTTTTGCCTAGCTGATCCAAGTTTTTGTTCTTGGCTTCAAGTGATGGAACATGTTTCATCAAATTATTTACCTCTTTAGCATTGCCTATAAGCTAGATAGTCTATCAATGTGCTAACCTAACATTCTCTCCCCCCCAGCTGTCTTGTTGAGTTGATCAAAATCTCTTGAGATGTCCTTCTTCTGCTACTTTATATTGCCAATATCCTTCATCATAAGCCTTGGGTTACCAAATATTCCCTTCAAAAAAAGCTAGTCTTCCTCATTCCTGTTATGGACTAGGTAAGCCTCATGCCCCCCTTGTTTGTTCCTATCCAACTTAGTCTCCTTAAACCCTTTATCAGCATCCAAATCTTGAGCAAGCACTTTTTAACTTTTTCTCCTCCATCCTCTTAATCAGGAGTTCATCATTAGAGAGAACATAATCCTTTCAACATTCTTCCCCTTGTTTCCTAAAACCTTGCCTAATATACCTTTCTTCTGAATACCCTCTTCTGGCAACTCTTACAAATTAGTGTCTTGTTCAAAATCAATCTCCTTATCCTTCTTTTTCTTCCTAGATGAGATCCTTATATCACATTTCTTCCTCTTCTTAATCTAAACCTCATCAACCTCATCCTCCATATCCTCATCAAATTCCTCCTTCAATTCACTTCCCTCTATCTCACAATCTACATATTTCTTTCTTTGACGAGGTCTATCTACTTTTTTTGATTTTAGAAGGTTCATAACTAGAACCATTAAACCCTCATGAAAAGCATGATCACCCTTAGGGTCATTTTTAATGGCTAAAATAGTGTTACCCAATGACAGTTTGAGGTAGAAGGGTATATAAGCCAAAACCTATCCCTAAAATGGTTAACCAACATAAAATGGTGTAAATATATCTTAGTAAAGTGGAAATCTAAAATAAGATATTCAATCACCACAAACATAGCAAATCTCCAAGGGAGGGAAATTGAGCTAGGACTAAAGTATGAATTACCAATTTTCACCAGCCTATTGCACTTCTTATCCATTTCCACAAACTCTTCAACCACCCGATCTGAAAGCTTCTTGTCTTGATAGAAGTTGATACCCTCAGTGTTAAGACCTGTTGCTTTAGCAATAATTTATGCAAAAACCTCCATTCTCTAATTACCCACCAATATAATCCCATCTTTCCAAGTTTTGATGAATTACGAGGTAATGGCAAGGTTTCTAACTTTTAGTTTCTCCATAAATCCTGTAAAATTACCCTATTCTAGGATGTCCCAAATCTCACTCTTCTTCTTCCATTTTTTGCAACTCATCAATTCAATCCTCTTTCTCCTTTGTCCTATTTTCTTCAAGCTTAAAAAAGGCTCTTAGTTCTAAAAAACACCCATTGCAATAAAAAACTAGTGTCAAAATCTCAGCCAAAAATTTTGGTGAGAAAAAAGACCCATAATCCATGTGGTAATGAATGACAAGACACTACCCATCTCATAATAACCTGCCTCTTCCCAGTCCTTCCCATATCATTATTAATCCTTGATGGCATATTCATCATTAATGAAACTTTTTTTACTTCTAGCTTTTTTATGCTCAATCAAGAAAATCCCCTTGATAGGAATAACATCACTTTGATTCCAAATTTATGTTTCATCACTTTTGCATGCCACATTAGCAACCCAGTCAACAACTTGATTAGTTTCTCTATAGTTGTGAGTGACTGCACAAATTTCAAAGGAATTGATAGGATCAATGCCCTTGCCAATAATATTATTAATAGTCCAAGAAGGATTAATAACTTTATTAAAGCAATTTATAATATTAAGGGAGTCCCCCTTAAGCTAGATATTATTCAAATTCAAACTTTTGGCAAAGCTAAGACCATAGAGGGCTGCACTTGATTCCATCACATGATTAGTTTGTTCCCTAATAGGAATGGCCATCCCACCCAATTTTCCCCCCTTCATATTCCTAATGATGATACCATAGCTCGCCATTCCTGGGTTGCCCTTTGAAGCCCCATCAAAGCTAATCTTACATAAATCCTTAGGAGGACAATCCCATTTTGCCAAATCCATGAGGTTAGAACCATTTTGAACAAGACTAAGACCATCCAAATTCCATCTCTAAAACACTAATTCTTCCAAAGCATTCTAAGGTTGGTGATTTTTTTCACAAGATCTAATATTCTTTGTCACCATATTCTTAATCATGTAGAACAACTAGCTTGAATTAGTTTCCTTACCCCTAAACACCCTATCATTTCATTCCTTCAAAACACTCGAACAAAGAAATGGGAGGATGAAATCTCATAACCTCATAAGAAAAGTATTAGTAGAGGGAGACTTCCAACCATTAAAAAGCTCTTGAATGGTAAGGGGGAAAACCTAGGTAATATTCAACAAGCTACAAACCTTTTCCCATAATATTCTAGTATAAGAACAATGAGTAGTCATATGGTTAACTGATTCATCAAATAATATTTGATGAGTTATGTTTTTCCTTATCCTAAGAGTTCATTTTCAAAATGATCACACATTTGATGCTTCTTCTTATCCTTCTCATGACATATATTACTCTAAATTAGGTCTTGATGATTCTTATGACCCTATTTTTACCAATTCAAACTTGGATCATTAGATTGTTATAATAATTTAGAATAACTGAGAGGGGGGTGAATCAATTATCCTCAGGTCCAAATTTACCAATTCAACTTTTAATAACTTCAAATAGATTAAACAATCACAAGAAACCCACTCGGTCTATATGGCATATCATCAAAAATCTAACATTTCATGCGATATCTTAACTCTCTATCTCTATATGTACTAATTGCTAGTAAATAAACTACTATTAAATATAAAATGCATAATAATAACATCCACACATGTAAATAACATTTTGACACTAGGATTTAACATGGAAATCCAATTTGGAAAAAAACCACCAAGTAACATGTTGCCAAATTTTTGCTCTTTTGAAGTAAGCTTAGTTAAGAGCTATGCTTGTTATAGGTTATACAAAAAAAAATTAAATGTGACCTTGTTAAAGGATTCAATTAACTTTTTAGGAGTGTCCTTGTTAGAGGAATTTATATATTTCTATTAGAATGTCACCTTGATTAAAGATTTACAAAATGACTGTTAGGTCAACCTTGATTAAAGGATTTTTATTGATGCAATGGTTAGAATGTAATAATAGGTTTGATATATAAAGAACAACTCACTTTGCAAATTTGAATCTCCATTTTCTCACTTATTGGTTCATTGACTAGCCTCCATTGATATCTCCATTATCAATCTACTTGGCATCTCCTCAAGCAATAACTTCTTCACCTAACTCTTCACACTTCACCTTTATTTTTCTTAACACATCTCAACTCAATCTTTCACTAGGTCATCTCATGATATCTTCTTTTCAAATCCTTTTTATCAATCAAATAATATGGCACTATACACTATTAGTAAATGTATTTCCAGTAGATTTGACACTTTGTCTTACCAATAGGTTTGACATCAATGACAACATAATTTTTTTTTCAATTGTAGTTTCCAATAATCTCCCTCTTTGGTATTGATGGCAACACCACTCATACTTTACATGCAATCCAAAAAAAATCAATACTTGTACTATTATTTCCCTCTATGTTTGTGTTCCCTCTTTCTTGGTTTCATTATGATTCTCATCCATGCAGTCTCAGGATACTCCCTCTATCAATTCAATACATATTATTTTCTCTATGAACATGTGTATCCCTCTTGACAATAATAATAACTTATCTCTCTTAGTCTGATAACTTAATAATGTTCTCTCTGATCTTACTCTCCCTCTTTAACTAATCAATATTGTATGGTAACTAAATTAATGCTAACTTCTTCCTCTTTGACAATAATTCCAAAGACATTTAACCATTCACATACATATTCATGTCTCTATTCTAACTAATATAGCAATGTCATCTCAATATTAACTCTTTAAAACTTCATCTACTCATAGTTTGGTGTCTTCCTTTTCACTCCTTTAGGAAGCTCCTAAAGTGTGAGGTTCTACATCAATGTTTATGATATTTTTATTCAAATATTGTATGGTAACTAAATTAATGCTAACTTCTTCCTCTTTGACAACAATGCCAAAGACATTTAACCATTCACATACATATTCATGTCTCTGTTCTAACTAATATAGCAATGTCATCTCAATATTAACTCTTTAAAACTTCATCTACTCATAGTTTGGTGTCTTCCTTTTCACTCCTTTAGGAAGCTCCTAAAGTGTGAGCTTCTACATCAATGTTTATGATATTTTTATTCAAACATTTGATGAAATGAAAAATCTCTTCTTAGTTTTCCTCAAGTAGGGGGATGGTCCCTAACTTACCTCTTAGATACTCATAATAATCCTTAGGTAGTGCCTTTTTGAATATATCATCTAACTATTCCTTTGAATTCAAAATATTCTAATCTCACTTCTTTTTCTTGTACCATCTCTCTCAAGTAATTATATTTGATCTCAATATGCTTAGTCTTTGTATGCGTCATAGGGTTCTTTGATATGTTTATAAAACTTGTGTTATCATAGAATATCACAATACATTGAGTGATATCTTCCTTCATTCCTTTCATCAATTTCTTGATCGATACAATGTTTGAACAATTCAATATTACCACAACATACTCAACCTTTGTTATAGATTATGAAATATAGTTCTACTTCTTACTTGTCCATGAAATCAATCTTCTTCCTAATATGAAAAATCCTCCACTTCTTCTCTTTCTATCATCAACATTTCTTACCTAATAAACATCTTTGTATACCTTCAACTCGATTTTTTCACTTCTCTTATACCATAATCCATAGTTCTCTATTCCTTTCAAGTATCTCAATATTCTCTTTACTGCTATCATATGATTTTCTCTAGGATTAGCAGAGAAGCTAGAAATAATTCCAACACCTAATGCAATATTAGATCTTCTATGTACAACATGTTATAGTTTTCTAATCATTGACTTGCATAATGTTTGATTCACCTTAGTAGAATCATTATTCTTTGACAATTTGTGTCTAGTCACCATAGTTGTTCCAACTGATCTTGAGTCTTCTATACCAAAATTATTCAAAATTAATTTGATATACTTAGATTGAGTAATGAAAATACCTTTATTCATCTGATATACTTGTAAACCAAATATGATGTCATCAACAAATATCATAGCTAGTAATATATTATTTTTAGCTTCACTTTTCAAATATAGATTGCTATTGGAATTAGTTCTTGCAAAACCATTTTTCTCTAAATAATTGTGTAACATTTCATACCATACTCTATGAGATTGTTTCAAACTATATAAAGCTTTGTGTAAGTTATATACCATATTACTTTTGTTTGGATCAACAAACCCTTCAAGTTGTTCATGTGTGTACAAAAATGTGTTACACTTCTATAAACAATTATAATTGAGAATACCCATGATGAAGGGCATCTCAAGAGGTGTCTTATGGCTTCCTATCTATGACATGAAAGAGTTATGAGATGGTGGGTCTCAAATGAACCTAGCTTATGCTGACCCTTACAAGGTGCACCATAGAATGGAAGATTCAAAGAGTAGAGGCAAGAGTGCCAATATCTAAGAATCTAGAATAAAATGCAATGAAAATGAAAGATAAAAAAGAGATTTACAAAGCCTCCAAATTAAGATATGTGGTCTATGATGGATCATAAAATAGAGCTAAGAAAATAATGTCATAATGTAAGTAGAATGAGAGCTAAGCTAAAAATGTAAGAGTGCAAAAATTCTTCAAGTCCTCCAAAGCTCCAAAGCACCTAAAAATCCTATAGCATAACATTAGCATGAGTGACTTAGATTGGAGAATGGGGAGAGATCCATCTCTTTTAAAGAAAAATAGATCATATGGATTAAGAGGAAAAAGAGGCATAATCTAGGGAGGAGAATGCATCTTGAGTGATCAATGTGCACAAGCATTTCCACCATTAAAAATCAAGAGTTGAATTTTGGGAGGGAAATAAATGTGTGGAAGAGAATTAAAAATTATTTAAAAATAGAAAATTTCTTTCACATAGAAAATTGTGCATCCATGTGTAGACACAAATGCATTTTATTCTTATTTTTAAAATAAGAATAATGCTTTGTGTGTGCACACTTAGGATAAGTGGAAATCGAGGTTTTTTATTTAATTAAAATGGAGAATAATCTTTTAATTAAATAAGAGACTTAGGATAAAGTGGTCAAACCATAAGTTATAATTGAATAAATAGATTTTTGAGGATTTAATCAAGAATGAGTGATTAATAATTATGAAAAAACACTAGAAAGGGAGCTAATAAACGAGTACAAATATGTCAAGAAAAGCAAGTAGATAGATCAAGAGAAAATAGAAAGGTCAAGCATATGATCCTAAGAAATATATAGCCATAGAAAAGAAATTTGCAATAATGATAGAATATTCCTGCCCCCTCAAGATTGAAATTGAAATGATAGAATAATGATTTATGTGTGCACACTTAGGATAAGTGGAAAGTGTGGATTTTTATTTAATAAAAAAGAAGAATCTTCTTTCAATTAAATAAAAGACTTAGAATAAAGTGATCAAACCATAGGCTATAATTGAATAAAATATAAAATGAGGATTTGATCAAAGATAAGCCATAGATAAATTATGAAAAAATTCTAGAAAGACGACCAAAAGTCTAGATGACAACTTTTGGGTGATTACAATTTAATGTAGATTTCTTCCTCTAGAATTTTGTTCAAAAATGTAGATTTTACATCTATTTGATATACTTTGAATCCTTTGTAAGCATCATATGGAAGCAGAGTTCTCACTCCTTTTATTGTCATTGTGAGGAAAAAGTCTCACCATAGTCAACTCCTTCCTCTTGTGCATATCCCTTACAAACTAGTCTTTACTTATTCCTTGTGACTTCAACTTTCTCATTCAACTTGTTTTTGAAAATCCACTTAGTTCCAATCAAATTTTTATCCTTTGGTCTAGGTACTAGTTTCTATGCCTTGTTCTTCTCAATTTATTCATTCATTTCCTTGATCCAATATTCATTCTCCAAAGTATATTTGATATATTTAGACACAAAATCACATAATAAGCATGGATCATTCTTCAATCTTCTTCTTGTCATGACTCCTAAATCTTTGTCTCCAATAATTTGTTTTGGTGCATGATGTCTTCTCACATACTTTGAAAATATAGGTTTAGGTCTTGATTCTTCTTCTTCTTGTTCACTAGATTATACATTTCCAATATCTTCTATTATCCCTAGCTGCAACTTGACTTCCTCTATCTAATGGTCAATAGTCTCTATCTGTGACTCGACTATGGTACCCTGATGCTTGATAGTTTGTTGATGCTTTGTAGAACTCTAATGTAGCATATTGATGATGCCTAGTTGTTGATGCTCATTAAGAACCTTTTCTAGTTTATGCAAGGTGTTGGGTTCACTTTCATAGATATAGAAAAAATTTCTATATTCTTCATGTTCTTTCTTGCATTCTTCTCCATTATTCTTTAGAGATTCATGGACTCTAACATTTGAACTTTCCATAATTTTGTTAATGTTAGAATTCAAACACTAGTTATAAGAATTTATGTTAGTGGAATAACCTAGAAATATACCTTCATCACTTTTTGCATCAAGTTTACCTTTTCTTACATCTTTCAATATGTAAAACTTTCTTCCAAAAACTTTAAAATAACTCACATTTGGTGCATATCCATACAAGAGTTTAAAAGGTGTTTTATTTGTTCCTTTCTTCACTTGAACTAGGTCTAGGGTGGAGATTGCAGTTCTTACATCCTCTCTCTACTAGTTCTATGAAACATATTTCTCCATCAGTAGTGTTCTTGCAAATCCATAATTGATCTATTCCTTCTTTTAGATATATCATTTTGTGGTGGAGTCCTTGGTGAACTCATTTGTCTCTTGATTCCTTTGTCATTGAAAAATATGTTGAACTCATCTAAAATGAATTCTCCACCTCTCTTTGATCTCAAGCATTTCAAATTCTTTCCTATTGATTTCACAAATCTAGCTAGACACCACTTAAACATTTTAAATGCATGAGATTTTTCTTTAAGAAATATCATATTCATCATTCTAGAAAAGTCGCCAATAAACAAAATGAAATATTCATCACCATAATAACTTTGCATTCCAATAGGACCACACAAGTCAGTATGAACTAACTCCAAAATATCCTCAAAATAATATGTATTATTCTTGAAACATACATTGTCATTTTACCCATTTGACATTGTTTGCACATCACTTTATCAAGTTTATTTAGTCTTGGTAATCCTCTAAGTCTTTTCATTTTACTTATTCTTACCAAATTATAAAAGTTTACATGACATAGCCTCTTATGCCATAACCAAACATCTTCACATTGTGCTAATAGACAAGTATATTTAAATAGGTCTAGATAGAACAAGTTACCTCTTATTTTCTTTCTATTCCTAACTAGTTCACTACTAGCATCATAGATCTTTGCTTTCTTATTCTAAAAATAAACTCTGCAGCTTATACTTATCAACTATGCCACATGATTTTGATGATTTTTGATAATATATTCAAGCCACTCTGCAACCTATTGCCACTCTTTTGAGGTTTGAATTTGAATTTGTCCATGGTGGGACCTAAGCCTCTAGACCCTCCACCCTACCCTAATCTGTAGATGGTGTTAATCTTGTGCATAGATTTGGAGGTCATGAAAAATGGGTGTGGGACCAAGGAGGAGGAGGGGAAGAATCTTTCTAACCCTACTCTTTTGGAAAAAGGGGAATCTACTAGTTGCCCAGTGGAGAGTGGAAAAAAGATGACAGATGGGACCTTGAGAGGTTGGAAGAATGCTCTTGTGGGTTCAAAAGTGGTTAATGTTTCTGAGGAACCAAAGATTTCTTACAATGCCAATGGGCTAGTGATCTCCCTCCTAGATGCTTGGGTGGACCACATTACCTCTGGCCTAAAATTTTGTGTGGTGGGGAGATTTGTGTCCTTTAGACCCATGATAGATATGGTGCATAAGTGGGTTAGCCAAAAATGGAAGATAAAGGGTAGAGTTGATATCTTTGCTATGCCAAGTGGCCTCTTCTATTTTAAATTCTTTGTGGAGGAGGATTTTAATTTTATACTCTTAGGAACTTGGTATTCTGGGAAGCATTGGCTTGCACTAATGAGGTGGCACTCGAGATTTGATGCTAGTGTCGAACTTAATAAGCTAGCTCCTATCTAGGTAAGGCTACCTATATTACCACTTATATTTTGGGATGAGAAGATCCTAAGGTGGATAGGAAATTCCTTTGGTCACTTTGTGACTATGGACAAGGTGACAATGCAAAAATCTAGACTGGTGTATGCCAGATTCTATGTGAATGTGGCATTAATCAGGCTCTCCTGACTATGGTTACTCTAAAAACTAAATGGGGAGAGAAATACCAACCCATAAAGTATGATAATGTAGGGCTTTTCTGTTAGAAATGTGGAAAATTTGGACATCTTATTGTTGACTATAAAGCTCAAATGCAAAAAGAGAAATAAAAAGAAGGATCCCCTAGAATAGTAAAAGAGGTTGCTAGAGAACCCTTGGAAGCCCTAAGACTAGAGGAGGGGGTTTTTGATGCTCAAAATATGGAGGAAAACATGATTCAGGATAACCCTACTAAGAGAGTTGAGGGGCAGAGTGTACTTGAAGTAAGGGAAGCTCTAGAGGAGAATAGGAAAATGGAAGAAAACCCATTCAAATGTGAGATAGAGGAATTAATAAGTTCACCCCTGGGGGGACTTAATGATGTAGGGAAGGATGAAAAAATAGGGCCAAAGGCTCACCAGCTATCCAAACCAACCTACAAGAGTTAACACAATGAAAACACAACACAAAGAACAACAACCAAAGGAGGAAGAAGAGAAAAACACTTTTATTGATTCATCAAAATATCTTCGTACATGCCCATCTGTAAGGCCTTTTGGGTTACGACCAAATACAAAATACAACTTATAGATTCATGATCCAATTTTGAATTCAAACTTCTAGACACATATGAATTCCCTTTTAGAATTCTCTCTAAGTCCTCTTCTAAAACTACTTAAGCCTAAACACCTATATATACTTCCCAAAATGACTTATAGATCATTCTAGAACATTACATAAGAGGAAGGTTGACCCAACAATGGTCTAGACACATCCCAAGAAAAGATCTTAACATAAATATCATGATCGAAATAAATTTTGCAAGTCAGTTCATAGAAATCACATCCAAACTCTAATACTTGGCATAAATAGGAAAACTTGACAAATGGAAGGTCACTTAGCATACACTAGGTAACTCGGCACATGAAGAGTCACTCGACATACATTAGGTAACTTGACACATGAAGAGTTACTTGTTAGCAACTAGAACTTGGTAGCAACTAGAACTTGATAACAACTAGAAATTAGAACTTGGTAATAATTTGAACTTGACAACAACTGGCACTATAACTCGGTAGAAATTTGCACTCAGTAGTAATTGGAACTCGATAACAACTAGTAGAATGAACAAAAGGTCCAAGATTACAAGGAAACCCAAGATACTCTTGCATCACTTAAGGAAGGAGAAATGATGGAGGAAGGTGAAATAGTGGCACACCACTCCCTTCCTAGTTCAATAGCAAGTCTAGGTGACATGCACTTGTAGGAAAAAATTGAGGTAGACCATGGTACCCAGGAATAGGTGTGCACTCCTCTAAGAGTGATAAAGGCCTCCCCAATAGAGATTGCTACAAAGGTGATGGAGAGTTTGGAGAAGGTTGAAAAGGAACTAAGTCCCACTTCACTACAAGAGGGTGATAATGGGGAATGAAAATTTTAGAAAAGGAAGAAAAGTGTTGGGGGGGGAGAAACCAGATGTAGGAAATTGTGGGACAACTAGAAGACCAACTAGTAGAGCAACTAGGACCAAACAAGCAAAAGGGATGTGGCCAGTGGTAAGTAGCTTACACTAGAGACTATAACAAGAGGTAAGAAATGAAATTCCTCTCTTGGAATTTAAGGGGGTTAAACAATCCCCAAAAGCAATATGCTCTAAAGAAATGTATATTTCAGGAAAAGGTTGATTGTGTGTTAATTCAAGAAACAAAAATGTCTAGTGCTAATTTTGTTAGACTAGTAAGTCATGTCTAGCTAGTGGTTGCCTTCATACATATGGATACTGATGGAGCCTTAAGGGGTATTGCAACCATATGGAACCCATGCTCTATGACTAGGATTGAGATATGAAAGGAAATTTTTTTTATACTAAGTTCCAAACTAGTAATAAAAAATGGGGGCTTATAAACATTTATGCTTCTAACAACAAGGTGGGGAAGAAGGAAACTTATGGAAAGCTAAAAAGGATTATAGAAACTATGAAGGATAAATAGTTAATGAGTATGGAAGATCTTAATACCCCCCTTTATCACTTAGAAAAATTAGGGGGAAATAGAGACAGCCCTAAAAGCTTGCAAGATCTTCATGATTTTATGGGAAGAATGGATTTTATTAATGTTTATTTAAGAGGGAACCCATTCACATGGACTAATAATAGAAAAGGAAGAGATATTGTCCAAGTAAGACTGGGTAGACTAATGGTGTCAGGGAAGTGGGACTAGTTTGGTAATTCCCTTTTGGAGAATCTCACAAGAACTACCTCTGATCATTCCCCTTTAATTTTTCATTGGGTGAATGGTTTAAGAGGAGGATCAAAAACCTTTAGATATGAAATTATGTGGCAATCCCACCTAGAATTCAAAGATTGAATCCAAGAATGGTGGAATATAAAGATAGATGGTACTACTATGTACAAATTAATGCAAAAGTTAGATAATATAAGGAGGAATGTTAAGGGTTGGGCTAAAAGTTCCTTTGGAGATTTGTTCAAGATTAAAGGGAAAGTGGAGGAAAAACTTAAAAAGCTACAAAAGGAGATTGCCGAGGGTAATAATATGGATGCTTCTACTTAGGAAGAGGAAGAATACAAAAAAAAATAGGACATCATTTTAAGAGAGGAAATTTTTTGGAAGAAAAGATCGAGGGTTCAATGGTTAACTGAGGGAGACAAGAACAACACTTTCTTCCATAGGTCAGCTTCCAATCATAAAAGAAGAAACATGATCAACAAGTTGGTAGGAGAAGGGGGAAGAGAATATAAGGATCAAGAGGAGATGGGAAGATGTCTGGTAGAATATTTTTGCAAGGCCTATAAAAAGGATAATAATATTGGAAATTAGGTTATTAGAAGAAGTTTGATAAATACGATCCCACAGGTGCTAGGAGATGTAGAAAATAATAACATTCTAGGAAACATCATGGAAGAGGAAGTGGAAAGGTTTGTGTTTTCCATGAAATCCTATAAGGCCCTAGGACCTAATGGTTTCCCCCAACATTTTTCTAGCAATTTTGGAAGGTTGTTAAAGATAAACTGATATAGGCTACTAGATATTTCTTCAAAACGGGGAAGATGCTAAAAAGGATAAATAAAACCTTTATTTCCTTGGTCCTCAAGACTCTGACACCTTTTAGTCTACTAGATTTTATACCTATAAGCCTCTGTAACATAGTGTATAAGATATTTACAAAAATTTTAGTGAATAGGATTAAGCCTTTCCTTGAAAGCATTATAGGAACACCACAGAAGGGGTTTGTGCTAGGTAGACAAATCCTAGACACAACAATAGCTACTCATGAAATCATACATTCTATGGAAAGGAATAAAAACATGGCTTTCAAGTTGGATATCTCTAAGGCATATAATAAGGTAAAGTTGGACTTCCTATATGAAGTGCTTGAAAGAATGGGGTTTAATGGTAGAGTCATAAATCTTATTAAGATGATGGTAGGGATGGTTCAATATGTAGTCCTTCTAAATGGATCTCCTTGGGGTAAATTTTTTATGGAAAGAGGACTAAGATAGGGTGACCCGCTATCTCCTTATCTTTTTATTATGAGGGTAGAGGTGTTGGGGAGATCATTTTCTAAAATGGTTAATACAGGATGTGTTAAAGGAATAAAACTTACAACTACTACTGATACTGAAGTGTTACAATAATTTGTGGATGAATCCCTTATTTGGTGTTACAATAATCTGTTTGGTGAATCCTCTATAATGGAAGCTGAGGCATGGAAGAGTATACTTAGAAATTATGAAGAAATTTCAAGGAAGCAAATAAATTACTTTAAGAGTAAGCTTTTATTTTTAATACTGAGGCTATTATGTAGAGGAGGATAAGGAACATATTGGGTTGTCAATTGGCCAACCTCCCAGACACATATCTTGGACTACTATTAACCACTGAGGAGGTGACCAATAAATTTTAGAACACTATTGTTGAAAGAACCCAAAAGAAGTTGGCAGGATGGAAAGGGAAGATTTTAAGTAATGATGGTAAATTATAGTTACTCTCTATGGCTCTCTAGGGCACTCCAATTTATTTTTTTGTCTCTTTTTAAAATTAATCAGAACATGGCTGAAAAAATAGAGAAAATATAGAGGAACTTTCTTTGGTCAGGAATAGAAGACAAGAACAAATTAAACTTGGTCAACTGAGAGGAGGTTTGTAAACCAAAGGAGAGGGGGGGATTGGGAGTTAGAAGACTTTGAGGCTTGAATAAGGCTCTCCTTGTGAAAATTGGATGGAGATTGAGAGAAGAAAATACTGATTGGAGCAATATCATGAAAGAAATATCTCTTAAACTCCCTATTCACCCATAATCTTTTTAATAATGATCTCCTAGGAGGTTCCAAAATTTGGATGAATATTATTAGGAGCAAAGGACTGCTAAGGGAAGAGGTAAGATGGATTTTTTGAAATGGGCATAACATCAGGTTCTGGGAGGATAGCTGGATGGGAGGGAAACCATTGGTTTACAGTAAATTTAGAAGACTAATGGAGAAATTGAAGGAGGATATGGGATAGAGAGTGGT
This sequence comes from Cupressus sempervirens, assembly GCA_028749045.1. Classification (NCBI taxonomy): domain Eukaryota; kingdom Viridiplantae; phylum Streptophyta; class Pinopsida; order Cupressales; family Cupressaceae; genus Cupressus; species Cupressus sempervirens. The sequence continues at coordinate 277,073,231 of CM053788.1, read as the reverse complement.
GGATTATATTGAACAAGGAAGAAGGTGGAAGAAATTGAAAAATGATACATATTCCTAGGAGGATATTCAACTTCTTAAAGAACTAAAAGAATTGATAGAAGCACAAAGAATTCCAATCCTAATTCATGAGGATAAAGTGGTATGGGACTTAACTTCTAGTGCAAATTTTACAGTCAGATCAGCTTACAAATATCTATGGAGTAAAGACTTGTACACCCTAATATGGCATAAAGTTTGGATAAGTAATCTCCTTCCCAAAATTAATTTTTTCGGTGGACTATTCAACATGGCAAAATTCTAACATTGGACAATCTGAAAAAAACTATTTTTTTGTACCAAACAGATGCTATCTTTGCAACTAAGAAGAGGAGAATATCTCCCACCTATTTGTAAAATGTCCATATACTTTAAAGATTTGGGAGTTTGTTTTAGAGAAATTGGGATAATGTTGGGTGTTGAAGTATAACTTAAGACAATTTGTGGAAAATTGAGACTATCCCTTCTATCACCTTAAACTAATACTCCTATGGAAAAGTGCTCCACCATATATTTGCTGGCATATCTGGAAAGAAAAAATAATAGAATATTTTAGGAGGAGGAAAAACCAGAGGAGGTTATCATGGGAATTATGTAGAAATTTCTAAAGAAAAATATAATGATTACTAAATGCAAGCTACCAAAGGTAGAACTAGGTGGAAAAGAAAGACAAATAGCAAAGAGATGGGGTATCAAAGAGGGTTTCAACCATTTTGAAAACTCCAAGGTTTTAAAGAGACAAAAAACAAGATGGAAACCACCAACCTTAACATAGCTTAAGCTAAATTTTGGTGGTGTTTCAAAAGGGTTTATAGGAGCGACGAGTGGAGTGTTAAGAGATGGAAATTGCAATGTGCTACTAGTCTATTCTAGGAGTGTTGGAGGAGGAAATAATAATTTGGCTAAAGAAATGGCTTTGCTTTGGGGACTGTAATTGATAAGGGAAATGTAGATAAAGGAAATAACTATAGAAGGTGACTCCAAATTAATCCTTGATTTGGTGAAGGGAGTTTTCAAACTAGGCTGAAATATCCTAAATGTTATAATCGATATAAGACATATCATAGATGGGATGGAGAAAGTCTAGTTGTAGCATATTTATAGAGAAGGAAATATGGTGGCAGATGCTACTACCACCATGGGATTTGAATTAATGGAATTGACATGTTGGAGAAACTTAGAAAGTCTAAAGGAGGAAATCAAGGCCTAGATTGACAAGGAAAAGTAGGGGAGAAAAAGTTAAGTATGATTAGGTAAATAAAGGTTAGTGTCAATTTTGGCAACATTATACCTAAGAAGACAAAATGTGCTAAATTTAATAAAAAGTTTAAGGGGAAGCTGATAAGACAACACCATACTGATTGGATAATAAATGGAGGTGATTTGAGGTGGTAGTTATTTCGCCATTATGGTAACACAAAGAAAAATTTGAATTACTTCCTTTTTGAAAGTATGAAAAATTTCAGTACTAAGGCTATTAGTAAATTTAGGGATGTGAGAATAATAATCCCAAGTATGTGTGAATCCCATCATAATTTTGATTGGGATTTCAAAACATCCCTAAAACTGGTTTGGGAGATGATTAAAACCCCTGTTGGTGTTATTTTTATAATTGTTGTAGACACCTAAATCCTTTAGAAAATAAAGTATTTTTATTTTTTGAAAAAGTCCCTGATGACATCATCATCAATTAATTAATTAATTAATTTTTATCCCATTAAATCCCTTTATCTTAATTAAAAATATTTAATTAAAGAATCCTCTCCCAAGCCAATTTAAAACAATCACCCATAGTAACAAAATAATGCCATTTTGATCATGAAGTAAAGCCATAATTCCATTTTTGAGAAGCCATTTTACATCAAATCCATTCACCCAAGCCAAAATCTATCAAAAATCCTCCATTGAAGCCCATTTGAGCATTTGAGCATACATACACAATCAAGCCATTTTAGCTATTAAACACACCTCTACATCAAGTGATCATCCTCATTGAGAGAGCCTATCCATGGCTCATATTCTCATTTGAGGACTTCACTTTGTCTCTCATGAAGTTATGTTAAATTAGTATGCAAATTCTTAAAATTTCTAACATACTAAAGTAGCATATACATTTTGGCATGCCCGGTGGGACCCTGCATGGGTCATCTTCATTAGCTTTTTTTCGTCAAGTTTTGTATGTCATTTGCTAATTTTGGCTAATTTTTCTTGTTTTTATGATTGGTAGGATTGTATAAATTGGTTTTTTAGGTCCACATGAGCATGAAGAAGACAAAGGAACTCATAGTCTATCTCATAGTGTTTGCAAATTTTTCAATCTTATAGGTGGACGGAGCACTTGGAATTCTTCTTCCTCTTCTTGTCTATATTCTTCTTCTATTCCATCTACTTCTTCTTCTTCTTGTTGAGGGATCTTGGCCTTTTTTTTTTAAGGAAGCAAAATCATACACACTTTTTTTTTAAGTGCTTAAAATGAACTCCCAAATCATACTTAAATCTATTAAAAATTAAAAATTTGCAAAATAAAATAAAATAAAATCTTTTAACAAGTGAAACTGAACCAATCCAATCATTTGCATCCTTGCAACATCAAGGTTTTAGATGCATTCATGCAAAGTTAGGAACACTTCATTTTTGGAAATTTAAAAAGAACTTCAAGTTTCCATTTCAAAAGGTTTAAAATCAACACTAAGTGCACACTAAAATCTAAATCAAACTCAAAGCATCAATCAAGGATAAAATGAACCTCATTTACAAATATTTTAAAGTTCTTTTAAAAATATCATAAAAACTAAGAGTCCTAAATGGTTGCCAAAATTGTCCTAAAAGCTTTTTTATTTGTTCCAAACAAATGTCTTGTTGCAAAATCTTGAATGTTTCCTAGGTTTTTCATGCATCAAAACAATCTAGGAATATCATTTTTTTAGGCTTAAACATGCAAACTAGAACACAAAATCTTGAATGAAAATCAAAGTCCAAAGAGTCATTTTCACTTTTGAGTCCAAAAGAATCTTGAATGATCTAAGGTTAAAACAAAGCACTTCAAAGTTCTTAAAACAACATGCAAAATCTCAATCTTGAATGCTCAAAGGAAAAAACTTGAATGTTTAATCACTTGTCTTTGAATGTATGTTGCTAAAATCACTCTTGAGTGCCATGGATTAAAATCAAGTTTGGTTTTTTTTTTTTATGAATGCATGATTAAAAAAAAAAATCCAATCTTGAATGCCATAGATCAAATAATCATCTTTTGGGGCATAAAAAGAATCCACATTTTAGAAACTTTCTAAGTTATAAAAACAAATAAAGACACTTTGAGTGAATTTGTTGTTGGACTCACCCTCTTTAATCACCCATCATTCTAACCATTGGTTGCAATATCAGTGCCATATATGGGGATGGGTCTACCTAAGAAGGTGTTAAATGCTTCATAAAAATCAAACTCCACTCACTTGAGTTTTTATTGGTTTTTCTAAAATAGAAAATTTTTTGAATGCAAATTAGTCTTGCTACACTTCATTTGGGCATAATTCTGATGTGGAAGGCCTTCGGGTGCGCACTTGAAATTGAGCTTTATGTACATATTTGTTTTGGCCTTAAAATGAACAAACACCAACACTTGAATGCCTTAAAGGAAATTAATTGATACTTGACGTGGAGGGTCTCCGGGCGCACGGGTTTACTTTCTTGTTGACCCTAACTCTCCTTTGTGTATTCATTCTTCGATCACTTCTCTTTTGTTGGAACATTTAAAATTGGAATTGAACCTTTGCATCTTAATCATGTGTGTTTTCAAAAAGTCTAGATCAAAAAACTTAAGCGTCAGTTGGAAAAGAACTGTCTTTTAGCCCAAGATCATCCAAGTCTTCTCTCCCCTTGTCGTCTTTCAAGGCCATCTTGGATGCATAAGATTAGGATCCAAAATATTATTTAAGTTTTAGGAGGCCTGCTCGAGGATTTCATCACCCCTTGGGACGACCTCAACTCCAGCATTCTGGCAAAGTATAAAGATCAGGAGGTGAATCCAAGGACACCTCTCTTAGGATCAAAATTCTATCACTCGGGCTAAGCCTCAAGGAACTTTATACCCTTGAGAAGTGAAGGAGGAGAAGTGGGTTACTGCTCCTCTCGGCTGTGTGACATCTTTTTGGTTTTATCTATGGATTTGGGCCTCACGTACCTTGCATATATCAAGGACTCCCTAGCTAAACCAAATTTCATCCTTGTAGAAAGCTTCCTAGGATGTTGGTGTGTTTGACGTGCTTGCTCCAAACTTTTGTCTGCTTGTTTGTTCATAGCTTTTGAATGAATGTTTGCCAACTTTGGTCAAAATCCTAGAAAAGCAAAAATCTCCTAGCTCAAGGCATACTTAGCGTAGTCACTGCCTCATTAGAAAATCATCCAAGCTCCCCCACCACAACTGAGTCTATCTATTTCTTTTCTTTAGAACAATCCAAAATCCAAATTCCATCCAAATCATCTCCCCAGCCAGCTAGCAACCCAATCCAAAATCACCCAAGCCTTTAAGGAATTTTTGTTACTTTGCCAAAGTTTGCTATCCAATCAATCTATCCAAATACCTCAATCTCCCCAAGGTTATCCCTTTGATAGAGCTTTGTCTAGGGTAATCTAGCCTTGTCACTTATCATCCCTCATCACCTTAAGCTAAAGCTTGGGATCCACAAGTGGTCAATCTCGTGTCATGCCCATAGGATCATTTTTCTATCCTCAAGTTGACACTGAAAGCCACCAATCCTACACATAGGAAAGCAAAAATCTCACTTTTTGATAGCATACCCTTGAAGTCTTCCATCCACAGGAAAGCCAAAAATCTCCAACCAATCCTCCTTAGGTCTGTCATGTAGCTTTGACTCTCCCTAGAAAATCTTTCATCAGCCAATCCAAAATCTACACTTAATCCAAATCCAACCATGAGCTTCCAGGTTCATCCATATGCAAGACCCCATCCTCATCCAACTCATCATCAAAACATGAAATCCCGACCCTATCATGGTGAGTTTGGTCGCATTTTCCTTTCTCTCACTACATCCTATTCCAATGATGACAAAAATCTTGTTGACTATGACGGGTATCTTGAGAGCCTTAGATGCCTTCCGCCAACCATCCCCCAAAATCCAAGCATTCCTACAAACTATCTAGTCATGCCATCTCATATCCCAGCTTCTCCTCCATCACCCAATCAACCAAGCTTCCAATCTTCCACCCCCATCACACCAGCTATTCCTGTCAATCTACCACCTCCACCTCTGACACATGAGTCTCCTAGGAATATCCTAAAGGAAATACAAGAAAAGCTGCCTCCAACAGTCGATAAGCCATGTCATCTAATCCAACCATGTAAAGTAGTTAGTGATGAAGCTTCCCCATCTATAATATCACCTCCATCTCCCATAGCTGTCATCCCCATACCATCCATCAAATTGCTTAAAATCCTTCCACTTCTCGCAAGCATCAAAATCCCACCACCTATCTAATCCCTCCAAATCCTATCCACATCACCTCCAAGCATTTCTCAAATCTCTCATAATGACCCTTATGCATCCATCTTCTACTCACCCATCTCCACTATCGAATCTCCCATCTATCCATCTGCTGTCTTTGAAGAATCCATCCCTTCACCTCCTATCACACCATCCACTCCAATCCAATCCTATCAAGATCCTGCACAAGCATGTTGACATCCTCCAAAACATAAATGAAGATATCATCATACCATGTCTTCCATCTATAGTGCAGTCACCATCCCCTCCATCTCCAAAACCTCAAGCCATACCTCCTCTACTGCAGGATATCTTTTCATCCCATCAGCTAAATCAAGATCCTCTCCTACCATCTCCTCCACTCTATGCTTCCATCTTACCACCTATCCAAGCTATTCCACCATCTATAATCTACCCTCTTGGTTCACTTACATTCATCCATGGTGGCCCCCTCTCAGCAGAAGAATTATAAATAGTATCTCCCCATTGCAGTACATCTAATAAAACACTTCTACCATTTTCTACAAGAAAAAAGTTTCCTTAGCTCGTTCAAATGCTCAATCAATGGTATTATCAAGGTCAAGGTTTAGGACCACAAGAGAAAGGAATGAGAAATCCTATTTTTCACAAAAGAATCTAGGATTTCATGGTCTTGGATGTGTATCCAAAGGCTCACCATCTAAAAGTGTTGGTACAAGCCATCCCCAAACCAAGCCTATCTCTAGGCCCACCATGCTAGCCTCCCATCACTCCTTCAAGAAATCTTATGTCATCCCCCCTCCACCATCTTTGCAACCCAAAACAACCTACCATATTCCCCCTTCATCTGCTAAATCCATTTTGGGTCCCCATGTCCCAAAATCTACCATCCTCCATCCTCCTATCAGCCATCATAAAAATCCTATTCCTACCATTCCTACACAAGATGAACAAAGGCACATATCAAGGCACATCATCCATCACCATACCCCTACACGCTCTCCCATATCCTCTCCATCTCACAAAGCTTCTCCTAACCATCTTCCCAAAGCTTACCACAACAATGTGAATGCGAACTTCAAAATGCATAAAGCTAAAAATCCACATCCTAGGTAATCATATGTCTATTCTAAAAGACATACTCCAAAAAGGAAAAATCCAATCAAACAATGCAAAATAATGCAAAAGCCTATGAAAAGAAAATCCAAAACCATGTGGATCCCAAAGAAAAAAGTTGAAACCCAATGCATAATGGCATCCACCATTGCTAATACCCCATCTAGTGATTCATGTCCCCCATCTCCTAACTCCATCTTGGGTACCTATATCCCCAAGCGCGCTTCCAAAAATCCTCCATCAAGCCTGCATCTACCATCTATCCCCCATATGCTCTTTTCACACCTTTGATCCTACAAGCATCCCCATATCATGCTCCTTTTCATCCCTCCATCTCCTACCATCAATCCCATCTAATCTGATCTATTGCATAAATCACACATCTGGTGTACCAATAGCTAGCAACAAAATTGAACATTCCAACAGCCAGTGAAAAATCCCAAAAATGCCAAAAATAGCTGAAGAAAGCCAAAATCATTCTACCTAAGTCCAAAGTCAAAAAGTCAAAAGAATAAAGAAAAATAAAGCATCCACTGGTGAAAACTTGGCAAACAAGCATCATGCGTAATCTAGCCATCCCCAACTTAGCCTATCATCCTCATGCTTTTGGTCACATCTTGCCATCTAGCTCCATCTTCCAATTTATCCACCTATCTTTCATCCTCTAGCTTTTATCTATCACTATCCACTTATCTTCTGCAACCTCACCCCATCATCCCAACTATCATCCATCTCCCTAGCACCTTCAGCTTGTCCATCCTAGCTTCAATCCTATCACATCCATCATAAGACCTCCTTTCGCATGTCATCTTCTGACTGGGGACACTATATTCCTTGGAGATCTTGTCTTGTCCATCCTCCCTTGTCATTGGTATCTCGCTCTAGGCTATCCTCATGCAAATCCAATGTCATCCTCTCATTAGCCATTCACTCTAGTGCCATCTATCAACTCAACTACCACCAACCTTAGCATTGTCCCCATCCTTGGTCACACATCTATCATCATCATTGGATGCATCCTGCCAAATCCATATCTTTTGCTATCACCTCATCCTTAGCTTCTACATCTTGCACCAACTTGAGCCATCCCACTATCTTATCATTCAGAGCTCCTGTATAGCTTGTAAATAATCTTGTATCCAACGCTTGTATCATACCTTGTATCATAGCTTGTATATCCAATCTTGTCCAAAACAACTTGTAAATTTGTACCATATCTTGGTCCATCAGCTTGTACATCCTCTTTAGCTTAGTGCCATTGTATCTATCTAGCTTTCGTGTCAGTTCATCCTTGATCAGCATCTTGAACACATCACACAAATCTTGGTTAGCTATTCCAATGCATCCTTTAGCTAGATCTCCTATCACCAAAGTGTTATCCTTCTTAGTTTAGCTTGCCAGATGCATCACTCATCCAAATCCACTAGCTTAGATGCTCTCTAATAGATCATTGTAGGATATAGCTTTCCTCATGTCTGCTCTTGGTCCGTTAGTACCTTGTCCTACCCATCTCATTGGCAAATGGTTGTCTTTTGGATTTTTGCTTTCTTCTGATTTGGAATCTTCCCTTTTGGGTCTTGAAGTATCTTTTCCAAGCAATCTTTTTGTTCCCTCCTCAAGGTTTCCATGATCTTCCATATCATGGTATGCTACGAATGGGGCACTCTGAGCATATGGTTTTGATCAAGTCTTTCATTTGTTTCTTTTTTGCTTGTGGGTTACCTAGTGTTGGTTCCATGTTGTTTCTTCCAGGTTTCATGTGTGATGCTGGGGCAATCCTTGTGTGTTTGTTTCGAGTTAGTCCATCAATCCTCTGGATGGTTGGTGACATGGCCTTGATGTTCTTGGTAACCTTGGCAACTAACCAATAATCTTATAGAAAATCTAGCGCTCAACTATATGGTGGTACTTCTCTTTGAAGTATCCCCCTACTCAAAAAGCTTCAATGGATTCCCTTCATCTCCATTATCCCCCATCCATATCCAACATCTATCTCTCCTACCCCAGCTTATGCATCAGTATCTCTTTGAATCAATCTTCACTTTTAGCTTTAGGGATCCACAATCCTAGTCTTAGGGATCCACCAATCCAATCAATCCACCAAGCCTCATGTTTTGAGATCCACAATCCTAGTCCTAGGGATCTCTGAAACCCATCTTCCGCCAATTTGACTCTTTGAAATCCTGTTGCATCAGCTTTATAATCCCCTCATCCTTCTCCTTATCCTAGATTCCTTTTTATAGTACTCTACTCCTTCATCCTCCACCTTCTCTAAAGTCTTAAGATTGCTTCCTCTTGTGCATTTGATTCTCCTTTATCATTCTCCCATAGTGAGAGTTTGAGCTAATTCAACCCCTTCTCTTTGCCAATCTGAGTCTCCTTTCTTATCCCAAATTCTTGTATTTTTCAAGAAGCTGTCGAGCCTCATTTTCTCTCCCCACCACATCTCATAGTCTAGTCTCTCCTTCTTATCCAAGATTGGGGCAATTTTGTTGCTAAAACATCTTCCTCGTGTTGTTTATATTCAAACTTGTTTGAAATAGTGTTATCTCAACACTATGTCAAAGAGGGGCAAAATGTAGACACCTAAATCCTTTAGAAAATAAAGTATTTTTATTTTCTGAAAAAGTCCTTGATGACATCATCATTTATTAATTAATTAATTTTTATCCCATTAAATCCTTTTATCTTAATTAGAAATATTTAATTAAAGAATCCTCTCCCAAGCCATTTTAACACAATCACCCATAGTAACAAAGTAATGCCATTTTGATCATGAAGTAAAGTCATAATGCCATTTTTGAGAAGCCATTTTACATCAAATCCATTCACCCAAGCCAAAATCTATCAAAAATCCTCCATTGAAGCCCATTTGAGCATTTGAGCATACATACATAATCAAGCCATCTTAGCTATTAGACACACCTCTACATCAAGTGATCATCCTCATTGAGAGAGCCTATCCATGGCTCATATTGTCATTTGAGGACTTCACTTTGTCTCTCATGAAGTTATGTTAAATTACTATGTAAATACTTTTTAATTGTTTTAATTTAGTGTTTCTAACATACTAAAGTAGCATATACAGTTGTGATATTGGTGATTAATATTTACAAGAAGCTTGATGGCAAGGAAGTTCACATGCAAATTACTAAGGTTGGAGGGTCAAAAATTAGTGATAAAGAGATGAGTGGAGATTTAAATACACTGGAACCATCGAAGATTGAAAATTTTAAAGATAGAATGGCAACCTAATTTCTATTAAAGGAGGGGGGATTTCTTCCCTATATGTAGGCAATGGCGAGATATGACAAAAATTGTGCACTCCAATTTGTGAATGAATGGAATAAGCGCAAGGTCACTATAAATGGTATTACATTCCAAGTAAATGAGAAAGTAATAGCAATGGCCACTAGGTTGTCCATGAAGGGGAAAATATGGAGGAAAGTCACAAAAATGGTGGACAAAGTTAGTATGATCATTTTTTTTGAGGAAGATGAAGAACCGGTGCATTATAGGGGAAGATTCAGAAGGGATAAGCTACCAGCTCCATGGGACGATGCCTTCTTGGTGAATATGAAATACCTTATGCTTGAAGGTAGGTTTGGAGTTTACTACTACTATCATTTTCCATTGCTCAATCATTTTAGAAAAAGGGATTTCATTTCTATTTCATTTTTTCTTCTACATTCTATCAAGGATATGGTTAATGATGTTAGGGAAAAAAGGAGTAAGGGTCAAAATTTTACCATTATCCACCAAGGCTTGATCTTTAGACTCTATCAATTCCATCTTATCCTCTATCCCCCTAGGGTTATAGTGGTTGAAAACCAATTCCACCACTAGAATACCCCCCCGAGTACTAGCATAGTTACCAAAATCTACACCCTGTGCCCCTCCCCTAGTGAAGATGAAAAGAAAAAGAACAACTAGAGTTGGCTATTGAAAAAAAGGGTTGTAAAAAAATTACGGTTGAAAAACTAGTGGAGGTGGAAATTGAGAATTTAGAAGAGGAGGGAGGAGGAAAGGGTAGGAGAAGGTTGGGAAGGCTTGCTAAAACCTAGGCTAGGTATACGAAAAAGTTCAAAAGATATAGGGTGGAAGAGGAGGTAGAGGAGAATTCTTAGAGCAAGGAAAGGGAGCTGAAGGAGAAGAATTTCTCTGACTCCAAGAGAGAAAAAGAGGAAGAGAAAAAAGGAAAAAAATGAAAACTTGGTGGATAATACCTAGGTATCTACTAGTAATACCTAGGCATCAGCTGGTAAAGACATAACCATTGAGATTCATGTGTTGGCCAGCTTCACCCTCTAGCCCATTACTTTTTATGAAGATAGTAACAAAGTGGACACTTTCCCCATTACAATTTCCTCTCTAGTAAAGGAAAAATGTAATTTTTTTACTAACCCTCAAGTTTTGTAGGATGAAAATCAATTGACAAAGACTAATGAGAGAATTGGAAAGGTTGATAAAGAAAGTAAGGAAAAAGAGGAGGAACGAAATGAAAAGACTACATAGCTGGAAATGAGAGTGAAAACATTGGAGGAGGGATTCTACACTTTCTCTAAATTTGCATTGAAGATCACTCATGCAACTACTACCACCCCCCAATTGCTGGCATAGGAGAAGGATGAATTAGGGATAGACATGGAAGATAATAAGCTCCTCTATAAAGTTCTTGCTGATGATTGGGCTCAAGTTCTTCCAGCTAGGAAAGGAAAAGAAAAAGATGAGAAATAATTTGACTATTTATGAGGGATTTAATGATCCTAGTTTATTTTGTTTTCTTCTTCTACCTAGTTTATTGGTTTACAACTATTACTAAAACTTGGGTTGGCCTATTTGAGCCAACAATTTTTTATTTGGAACTTTATAGTTTATTTAGTACTATAGTTTATTTGTTTCTATTAATGGTTGTGTGCTGTATGGGTTGGTTTGTCTTACTTTTACCTATTGTGTTTATCTTGAACATTAGTTGGTTAGATTGTTATAGACATTTGCTAGACTTGCTTACTTCTTGCTGGAGTTTTTTGCTTGGTATAATTTGTGTGGTTGTGTTGCCTCTTGTTACTTCTATAGGTGTTTTTTGGTAGCATGATGGTTACCAACATTCTTTTTGTAAGGGCCAACCCCCTTGTTTTGGTTTCTTTATATTTCAAAAACTATGCCACACTCAACAAGCTATATTTCAAATAATCAACCCAATATGCATTTTACATTTGATCTTATCATTCACTTGAATTGATCCTTTACCTTTCATATAACATGGTGCATCATTTCCAAACTTAACGCTACTTCCATTATAATGATCTAGCTTTTCAAACTTACTTGTATCACTAATCATATAATGTGAGAAACCATTATAAATTATCCATCTATTATTCTTACTCACATGTGAAATCAATGAATTTTTCTCATCTTCATTATAATCATATTTCATTGCAACATTAATAACTTCTTCATCATGATCATCATAATTACTATTAGAACCATCCTCTTCAGCAATATATCAAGATTTCTTACCTTTATCTTTTTACTCTCTTTTATCTTTGTTGCCTATGTTCTCTCTATCATCTCTCCTTCCTTTGCACTTGAAATATTTCCTTTCCTCTTTTTAATCTCTATCTAGAAATCTAGTAGCAATATGACCAACTTTGTTACATGTAAAACAAATACTAGAAAGTTTACCTTTGTATTTTTCTATTCTTGTAGGATGTCTTCTAGCCAACAATGCTTCAATCTCATCAAGTTCATCATTAGATGCACTGTCACTCTCTACATACTTTCTCTTATTCTTATTCTTAGATCCATTAAGGGTTACTTGTATTTTGAATGTAGATTCAACATTAGTAGGGGAATAACTATCAAAATTTGATAATTCAAATGTAGTAAGTCTACCAATTAGACTATCCAAAGTTAGATCATTACCAAGTGTACATCTTAGTTCTTGAATTGTAGATACTCTAATTGCATAGATTGAAAGTAAAGTCCTAAATACGTTACCCATCATAGTCTCATTAATTATATGTTCTCCAACTCCTCTGATAGCATTCACCACTTCTTTGATTTGGCCACAATACTATGCAACATTCTCACCTTCTTTCATTCTCATGTCATCAAATTTTCCTCTTAAGATTTCTGCCTTAGCTCTCAAAATATTCTTATCTCCTCCATGGATTTTTTACAATTTGTCCCATATTTTTTTATTATTAGTGTATTCCTTTACATCATCAAATTCTTCATAACTCAAGGGCTATTGCAAGTTCAATGATCATTTGGTTGTGCTCTTGCTTATCTTTTATTTGTTCAACTATGATAGGTCTAGGCACCTCAATGTATTTATGGTCCAAGTAGTAAGACATGGAATCTCCAATACCAAATAATTGAAATCTCATCAACCTTTTCCATGATGGGAATTTCTCCTTGTTTAGCTAAGACATCTCTCTCTTGTACATCTTGATCTTTAGTTTGAGTCCTTTTAAACTTTCCTTACAAGCAACTAGGCTCATGATTTAGAATAAATACGAGGGGGAGTGGGGTGGGGTGAATTAGTTATCCCTAGGTCTTGATGTACCAATTCAAATTTTAATAACTTAAAACAACTTAAACAATCTTAGAAACCCAGTCAGTCTATATAGCATACCATCAACAATATAACATTTCATGCAATATCTTAACTTTTTGTCTCTATATGTGTTGAATACTAGTAAAAAAAATACTATAAAATATATAATGGATAAAAATAACTTCTACACATGAAAATAAAATTTTGAGATGATGAATTAATGTGAAAACCCAATTTGGGAAAAACCACCAAGTAACATGCTACCAATTTTTTACTCTTTTGAAGTGAGCTTGGTTAAGAGCAAACCCTATTAAAGGTTATACACCACTTTTTAAAATGTGACTCTATTAAAGGATTTAATCATCCTATTAGGAGTGGCCTTGTTAGATGAATTTATATAATTCCATTAGAATATCACCTTGATTAAAGGATTTACAAAATAATTGTTAGGTTAACCTTGATTGAAGGATTTTTACAAATATAATGGTTAGAATGTAACAATAGGTTTGATATGTAAAGTACAAATCACTAAGAAAATTTTACATCTCTATTTTATCATTTGTTATTTCATTGACTAGCCTCCATTGACATCTCCATCACTGATCTTCTTGGAATCTCCTGTAGCAATCACTTCTTTTCCCAACTCTTCATACTTCACCTCTTCTATTTTTTGCCTCACAACTTCTTCATAGATTTTCCTCAGGAAAACATCTCTTATTTCTCCTTAAGTAGGTAATTTCAATATTTTTCAGCTTAAACATCATTGCTGATCTTAGAGTTAGGTTAGATTCATTGAAACATTGCATACTTTTTGTCGTTTGCCTTCCTCTAATGTTTTTTGATCAAATCCTTTCCTTTGATCACTGAACAAATCTATTTGTACATTAAATATGCCACCTCATCAATGCTTATCTTCCATGTGCTTTGACTAATTCAAAATTCCAATTGTGTTAACCTCAAAATCAAATCTTTCTCAAATTGTAACTTTTTTTGTCACTTGGAAATCACTATGTTCTTCTACTCAATCATCACTATGTAGCTTGGCACAACTATATTGTCTCAGTCAACACCAATAGGCTTCCTTGACCACTACTACACTCGATTGCTACTAAAAATTATACATACAATTGTTTGACAATAAGTAACACTTGACTTGAACTATTCTATTTGGCTTCTACATAAATTCCTTAATCTTTTGTTTCAACTCCTTCATTGACCAACCAATACTGATACTCAATCAAGCTTATCCTTTTATCTTAGTTAAACTCTAAGCTTAATCCAATTTTCTTCTTTACTTCATATATTGATTTAACACCACATTATCTTGTGAAGGACTAACTTATCAAGTGCCCATTGTATTTCCATGATACTTAACACATCTCAAATGAACCTTTTACTAGGTCATCTCATGATATCTTCTTTTCAAATCCTCTTCATCAATCAAATGATACGACTCTCTAAACTATTAGTAAATGTCTCTCTAGTAGGTTTGATACTCTTTCTTACCAATAAGTTTGACATAAATGACAACATAATAATTTCTCCAATTGTAGTTTTCGACAAAGAATCATACTTATATCGACTCTGTAACTGACTTCTCAACTCTTCAAGATAAGGAAACCCTAGATTCTACACCAAAATTCTCCATTCTAGAATTTTTTCATATAGAACCTTTATTTTATGAGCATATTCATATTGAAATCTTCTCTTAACATTTCTATCAAATTAAACCTAAGGGGTATTCTTTATCTATGCCCCATTCTTCTTTTCAATTCATTTCTTATGTTATGTTTCATATGACTTAAAATGTTGTTTATGAATAATTTACTTGATACATACACATCCTTATTATGTTTCTCATAGTTATCTAAATTTTTTATCTTATCTTTTGGGGGCTCTTTGTCCTACTTCGCAAGTAACATAATAGTCATTCACCTTGTTTTCTCACTTATCAAAAATGATCCTACTTTCTCTTTGTTATCTATATCATAGGATACATTTTCTCCCTTTGTTGACTTGTTGTCCTTTTATATGATAAAATTTTTTCTTGTATTAATTTATTGTGATTACTCACAAACTAAAATCCCAAGTGCAATCTTATGTTTTCTTGGAATCACATGTCTAGTATAAATTGAAACCACTTAGGGAGGTATAATGTGATTATTCTTCTTTTCTCTTTCTAATATCCTTTATGAACTTGCATTCTCTTATAATTTTATGTTCTCTCTTGCATGAATTTATTATGTTACATAGGGTTTAACATCTTGAGTGCAATCTTATGTTTGTAAGTGCATATTTATTATATAGAATCTCTCATTTAGGGAATATATTGGATTTTTTTTCTCTTTCTTCTCTCAAGGGTCTATTACCCCCCATTATTCATTTCATGACAACTAAGTTGGAACAATGTCATATCTTTTCATCTTCCTCCTTCATTTCTCTATAAATTATCCTATTTCATGTTAAGATTAACCATAGAGAGAAATAACAATTACAAAAAAATATAACCAATATCATAACATAATAAATCACATAGAAGATAACACAAGATACCAAGATTTAATGTGGTTCACCCAATCTCTGGGCTGCATCCACAAAACAATGAGTCCAATATAATTACGATCCAATTATTACAACCTAATTACAATATGTAATTCTTTACAACTCAAGACCACTACACAAGAAGCAACTATCACATCACACCTTGTGAAAATCCTTAACCATAAGCCCTTTTTATACAAGTATTTTTTATGCTTTAGGGTTAAAATTAGTTACAACATGTCATCCCAAAAATGTCAAGGAATTATGGATTATGTATAGTACTTCCCTAATCAATCACCACAAATTGACAATCTCCCACTTTGGGACTGATCAAGCTCCACACTGGAAAATAATCCCCCAATTGGAGACTAATCCTATAGCTATGCTACTACTCCATGAGGCTCTCACTAGATCAAACCACCCTGGAATTTGCTATTATTTTATTCCATGGGGTCTAGAAGACCAATAAAAGTTGAAGAGGAGTTCAAATTCTCCCTTGTCACTACCTTTGTAAACATATTTGTTGGATTTTCATCTGTATGTATCTTGTACAACTGTAACTATCCATCATCTAAAACCAACCAAATGAAATGGTACCACAACTATATGTATTTTGTCTTTGAATGTAGAGAAGAATTCTTTGCAAGATGAATGATACACTAACTATCTGTAAACAAATAATTATCCTTTTGTGGGTGTCCCAATTCTTCCAAGAAGAATTAAAGCCATATCATATCTTTTTCTACCTTTGTAGAAACAACATAATTTTCCTCTATATGGATAAAGTGTTCACCTTTTTTAATTTAGAAACCTAGCTCATTGCTACCCCACCAATAGTAAATAGATAAACTATAGTACTCTACCTAGTATCAATATTCGTTGCCAAATCTAAGTCAACATAGCCTTGTCAATTAGTAGTAGAGCCCCCAAAATGTAAATACTTACTAGATGTTCCTCTCAAATACTTGAGAATCCATTTAACTACATTCTAATGCTCAAGCCCTAGATGACTCATATACCTACTAATGACTCCCACTACATGTGCAATATCTAGATTTTTGCATACCATAACATACATCAAGCTAAATATAGTTGAAGCATAAGGTACCTTAGACATCTTATCCTCCTCTTCTTGTATCTTTGGACACATCTCCTAAGTCAACTTCAAATGACTAGGTAAAGGTGCGTTGACAACTTTAGCATTCTCCATAAAGAAATGTTGTAACTATTAGAAATAATAGTCCACCAAGATAACTTGGGGGGGGGGGGGGGGGGGGGGAATGAATCAATTATCCAATTAAAATATTTAAACCTTAATTAATCTTAACCATTCAATAAAAGTAAACAAAAACCATAACAAGATGCACATACATAATTACACTGGATTTGTTAACTAGAGAAATCCTTGATCAGAGGGAAAACTCCGATGGGAATGATGCCCACAAAGATATATATATTCCTTTTTTAGAGGATGGATCCTATCAGGAGTCTATAAACACATTCAATGTTAGAAATAATTTAGAATAACTGAGAGGGGGGGAGGTGAATTAGTTATTCAAAGTCCAAATGTCCTATTCAAACTTTTTCACTAAGTGTAGTGAGCCCATTCAACTATTCATTCATCCAAGCTTTAACTTTCCTATTCAGAAAGTTACTATAAATCAACATGCAAGCATAACACATAAGAGATCAACACATAACATAATGATTTACGTGGAAACCCAATTTGAGAAAAACCACCAGTAACATGCTACTCAATTCTCACTCTTCTGAAGTGATGCCCTATGAAAGGCTTTCCCTATTAAAGGCTACAACACACTATTAAATGTGACCTAGTTAAAGGGTTTAACCACCCTGTTAGAAGTGAGCCTTGTTAGAAAACTTTAGAACATTCAGTTAGAATGCCACCCTATTAAAGGATTTACAAATGGCTATTAGGCCAACCTACGTCCATAGGATTTTCCTTTACCCTAAATGATACAATTTCTAGAGAGTAACAATAAGGGATTTTGACTTGATTATAGAATACAACTCAACTTGCAGATTCTAGATCACCATTTAGCTCTTCTTCATTTGCCTAGCATTTAGTCTCTACAACTCTTGACAGCTTGCCCTCTTTTCAAGCTTAATCTCCTTGAGTCTTCATGCTTAGTGTACCAGTGCAATCATCTCTTCTTGACCACTTATAGAAGCAGAGTCTTTGTGCTCTATTCTTCCTTCTCCTAGATGCCTTCTTCTTGACACCCTTCTAACCACTTTGCAATTTGGCACACCAACAACTCTTGCTTCTTGGTTTGTGACTTCTTAAATAGAAGTCTAGAATTCCTTTTCTCACTCAATTCTTCCCTCCTTTAATTTCAATTCGTATGGATTAGGTAGGATTCATTGTATCTAATCCATATTATGTTTCTTCTAGAAACATCATGAATAATCCTCTTGAATTTTCTCAAAAATGGTTTACATAGAATTTTGTGCCACCAGCTCATCATCCTTATCCTCAAAATGGTTCACAAAATTCAAGGTAACAACTTGGTCGGCTCAGATTTGGTGAATCTTTAATTTTTCAATAATGTAGCAGCTCGACACTATTGAAATCCTAATGCTCAACACATATTGTGTTACTTAGCATCAACTATGTTTTTAGTAATGCTTGGCACCTAAAGTTTACTCGGCACCAGCTAAGATTTTCTAATGCTCGACACCTATTACTTTTCTCAACTTCAACTAGCTTGCTTGGCACCCACTGATGAACTTAGTTTAAGCTTTCCAGTCAACCTTGTTACAACTTATGCTTCCAATGTTTCTAAGTGTGACCAACCTTTGTATCTTTGAGTATGTTATCAATACATCATTTAACCATTGTCTTAACTGATCCTTGCACTTTGTAATGACATCATAACTCAATCTTTTCCTTAGGTGCTTTTGTTACATCTTGTTGATCAAATCATCTTCATCGATCAACTAAATTATAGTACTTGGATCTTATAAGAAAATGTCATTCCTACAAATAGAAGGTTTGACATCAATGACAAAAAAATGATTGAAAGCATTCTATTAACAACAATCTCTTTCTTTGATCATTCTTCTTCATCTTCATCAATGATCTTTTCAATTAGATTTCTAACATTTAGTACTTCAGAGTCTCTATTAGGAGAATTTGAATCCCTGTTAGGATATTCCAACCCTATTAGGAGTTGTAGAAGGTAGAAGGACCCACTATCCAAATAGCTTATGGGGAAACACCACTAAACTTCATCGTCCAACTAATCTCTCAGCTATTCCTTACAGAATAATTATTCATACTATGCTTTATCCTCTTTCCTCTGTCCTATCTATAGACACCTAAATCTGATTACATCAATAGGTAATCATATCTAGTCATCTCCTAGGACATTATTGATTAAATATTTACTTTTTAATTGATTAATCAGCATCCCCTAGTTTATTTATTTATTTAATTAACTATAGTCCAATTGATAAAATCAAATGATCACTCAAAATCAATTTATCAATTAAATCCCTCTTCCCCTATTAAATTGAATAAATCATTAAATCTATTCAATTTAATTCCATACTCCCCATTTTATTAAATAAATCATTTAATAAAATATCTAAAATCCTAAGAGCCTCCCTAAACCCTATCCTAACCCCTAATCCAACCCATTCACACATACTAACCTCACTTAGCCACCTAACTAACCCATCCCATCAAATATAAGCCACTTACCCCCTAACCCCGCTTCTAAGTTAATCCTAATCTCCCTCCTAAACATGTGACAACTTTAAGTAAGGGTTAAGACTTGCTAACCCAAGCCAAAGTCAACAATCTCATCCTCACCCTCACCCTCCAACATTTATGACTCTTACACCTCTCCCATCCTCACTCATGACTCTTACATACTCAACCACCCTCATCAAGCCTTTGACCAACCCTTATCCTATCCTCTCACACTCATCCTCCTTGTGACAAGTGTCACCTCCCCATTGGTGCTAAACTAGCACAATCTTTGTGCTCCCTTTTGAATGCATCCTGACCCTCCCTCACCATCTCATCATCTTGACATCTTGGCCCTCCATTTCTCCAACCCTTGGCCTATAAATTGAACCTCCTCCCTTCACAAAATCATCCATCCTCCATGCAAAGTTATAATGATATTTTGAGAGCACACACACTACCAAAATACCATTATAATGACATAATCACTCCATGACTCCATTGTTGCAACCTTATTTCACTCACCCCATCCATCCATTTGAAGCTTGAGCTATACTTGTGAGCACACATACCTTAAATCGGGGACAAATCTATTGTATCATTGTGTTATACCATTTGGAGCTTACCATTCTTGGTTTACCTCCATTTGTGGTGATAACAAATCAGTCCTATCTTAAGTGTTTACTCATTTTAGTATTGCTAATGCTTTCCTTAATAGCTAGTATTCATGTTACACTACTAAACTAGGTGATACATTTTGGCACACTCGGTGGGACCCCACATTTAGGTCAATCTAATCAATTTTTAGTTTTTTTAAAAAATGAACTAACCAAAGTAATGTTGTTTTCTTATGGGTTTTTGTAGGTGGTTTGCTAACATTGCTGAAGGTACACAAGTCAATCTTTGAGAAATGCGCTCCCGACCATCTAAACATTTTTCAATTTTAAACACTTCGAAAAACCTTGTTTTCGTGATCCCGCTACCCTAGGAACGTGATCCCATGACTGCGAGAACACTGCTATTTCTCGGTGGGAACATGAACCTATGATTGCAAGTTTGCAACTCATCCTAGAAGCATAGACACAACAGCAAAAAAAACTCTCTGCATTTTTGCCAATCTTTCATTTTGCAAGAACGTGTTAAACTCCTACAGGATTGTTGCTACTTCCATGCGGGAATGCATTTTTTTGCTTGTCAAACCTGCTCATCCTTGCCAACTGTTGACCTTTCAAACTCACTGAAACAATTTCCTGCGAGAATGCGCTGAAGTATACCTGCGAGATTGCTTGTCTATGGGATCGCTCTACATTTTTAAACTCACAGCCTTAATTTTTAATGTCACCAATTTTCTGTCCCACATTCTCCTGACTATTTTTGCATTCTTGCAACCATGAGATCGCTGCATTAACTTGCGAGATCGCCTTGCATTTTTGACCAAAACTCAGCTTCACCTTTTCTACGTTCCCGTTGACAATTTTTGCATTCCTGCACCTGCAGAAACACATTCTTAACCCATGGGTTCATTGTGAGATTTGTTTTGCTCAAAGTTCTAATAGCTTTTCATTTTCAAGTTTTATGTTGACATGTTTTGTGCAAATTTTATCATCATCAATCCTTTGTTGAATGGCTTAAAATTGAACAAATCTTGCTTTTTCATGGAATGAATGATTAGTAATTAATCATTGTGATGAACACTTCATTTTAAGGCATTAAATAACATTATGTGCAAACACTTCAAATTTGGGGCTTAAAATAAACTTCATCAAATTTTGAATGCCTTAAAGATTTAAAACGCTCTTATTCCCTCCTTTTTGAAGCTTTGGCGCATGATTTCCCCTTTGTTGACTCGATTTAATTTTGTTGGTGACGTTGTGAAGTTGGAATGAATCTTATATGCTAAACAGGTGTGTTTTCAAAAGTTTTAGAGTAGAGCATTAAAGTTTCCAAATATCAATGAACCCCATGTCTTGCGTGTTTTGAGATTGTACATTTTCACGCATCTTAGACTTCTCCCTTTTCATCCAAAGTAAGGTACGTGATGCATGTACCAAAATTTGTTAGCAAGATCATCTGCAACAACCTAGGAGTACTGCTAGTGAGTTCATCCACCTCTGGGAAGCGCATCCCCTTTGGTGAGATGCTCAAACCAATAAATAGTCTGGTCAGTATATAAATGAGGGGAAGGGTAAACCTTCTTGCTCCATCTCTTCAGTTTAGGCGACATGTTTCTGGGGGTAGTCTGAGGTGGAAAAACTTTCCCATGATTTCAGCATGTCTAGAATAGACCCTTAAGTGGATCATAGCCAGTAACAACAGTTGTAGAGACTCCACATGCTACATCTGAGGCCATTTTTTGACCATTATTGGTCAAAATTTTGACCCATTTTTTGACCAAACTTTGACCAACTTCGACCAACTCATTGGTCAAAATTTTTTTGATCAAAATTTTGACCAATACTTTGGTCGAAAAACTCCCATAGCCATAGTGCAAGTTTTGCCTGGAATTGGTCAAAATTTTGACCAATGAAGGTAGAAATTTTGACCAATAAAAGAAGAAATTTTTGACCAATAAAGGTAGAAATTTTGATCAATGTAGGTAGAAAATATTGACCAAGAAAGGTAGAAATTTTGACCAATAAAGGTAGAAATTTTGACCAAAGAAAGTAGAAAATCTTGACCAAGAAATGTAGAAATGTTGACCAAGAAAGGTAGAAATTTCGACCAATGAAGGTCAAAAATTTTGACCAATGAAGGTAGAAATTTTGACCAATAAAGGTCAAAAATTTTGACCAATGAAGGTAGAAATTTCTACCAACGCCTGGGTGTAAATTTTTTTTTAGGCATTCTATAAAATAGTTCACATGCCTTGCATATGATATGACATTTTGTATGCATCATGCACTCTCTCATCCAACCAATGATGGATTATGGAGAGTGATCTAAAATGATGACGCTAAAAAACACACTCAAATCCAAAATGAACTTGCATTACAAATAGATTGTGAAAATATGATATTGTTGATTTTGCATGCATGTCTACCAGGACAATCACAACTTAAACATGTAAATTATTTATATGTTTAAGTTGTGATTGTCCTAGTAGACATGCATGCAAAATCAACAATATCAAATTTCCACAATCCATTTGTAATGCAAGTTCATTTTGGATTTGAGTGTGTTTTTTAGGGTCATCATTTCAGATCACTCTCTGTAATCCATCATCGGTCGGATGAGAGAGTGCAGGATGCATGCAAAATGTCATATCATACACAAGGCATGTGAATTGTTTTATAGCATGCCTAAAAAATATCAACAGTAACTAATCAAACTATCGTAAACATCGACAATAACTAATATGCTTCTTCATTAATATGCTTGTAGATAATAATAGCAAGTTTACTGAAGAATTTGAGAAATTTTCTGGTTTGGATGCCTTGGGTGATGGAAATGTGGCAATTGTCAAGAGCTTAGATGAACACTTCACTGACAATATCGTCCACAAAACCCTTGTCTTTGCATGGCCATCTTGGATTTACCTAACAATAAATTGTGAGCTTCTCATTTGGGAGGTGTTAAGTTCAAGACTACTTGAGCTTAATACATAATCTCAACAAATCTCAGCAAGCAATAATAGCATCATACTCAAAGAGTCCTCTTATGTTCTTGTATTGAATGCACTAGACCCTGTGTGCTTGTAATTAAGTTATTTTCACTATTATGAACCATGAATAGAAATGTAGGTCTGGAGATTAAGGACTCGCCATTGTTTTGAGACAATCCCAGTCATCAACTAAGGGTTGCCCAGGAAATCTCACAGTATTAAGTTGACAAAGGATGTGACATGGAATGGCTTAAGACCAATTCCATTCTTTTATGACTAACATGTTGCAAATATATGAAAATGCATACAAGAGAACACATTAGGGCATTGGGAGGAATATGCATAGTTTCCACTGTCTAAGATGGTTGAAAATGCATCTTGTTCTGCAAAAGATAATAATTGAATGATCGACCATATTAAGCCTACTAAACAAGTGACATGGAATGACTTAAGCCTGATTCCATTCTTGGATGAGTTTTAAGCTATATCTACCCACACAAATTTATATTGCAAGCACAAAGCACATAACATATAAAAATCAATACAACATTACTTGCAACAAAGTTGTTCATTAAGTCTAGGCTTGAAAACTGAAATTAGGGAAGAGGAATTTAAGAATCATACCAAATATGTTTAGTCCCAACCTCACATATACTGGTTTAAAGAAACCATCGACAAATTGAATAAACCACCAGGTGATATAGAAAGTTATTGCAACTGGAAATAGAACCACACTGCAAAATTGTGTTCAACATTTCAAGCCCACCTAATCATTTAGTACACATTTCAACATAGATTAACAAAGCCCTAATCCTTGTTAGAACTGAAATTTGAAACAAATGAAATGGTCTATAGATCAATAGGTTTCAAAGTGCAATGCAATAAATGGAAAAAAATGCCTTCTTACCATTCGCTGATGAACTTTTTTGAAACCCAGCTCTGTAGAATAGCATAAAAAGCCTAGCCAAATACAAAACCACACAACTTTGAATTACAAAACCGTTCAAGAATTTATTGAGCTTTTGACAACAACAAAAGGAAAAATAATAAAAAATAACATCACGAGGACAAAACAAATTAAAAGTTAGAGTAGCATCATTAAAATCATTAACAGAAAACAAATTAGAAACTTATTTAAATTATTTTTGGAATCCATTCAGATTAAAAACATTATAGATGTTGCTATACTATCTTATTAAAGAGCCTGAAGCACTTTTTTTGGTATATGTGACCAAAAATATGTACAAAAGTCTTTAACAAAGCCTGAAATGCATGAAGGAAATTAGAGGTTGAGCAGAACTTAATCTTTTCAAACGTAATGACTAACAGTTACAACATGCTTTAAATGATTCTTGATAGTAGTAAGCTATATGAAGGATTATAAAAATATGAATCCTTTAATCATCTCACTTGGATCAAATCTGTAAGCTTTGCCTCATACTCCTCAACTGTTAGATTATCTTTTGTACCTTATAGTCACCCTAGTTTAGCTTCCATTGTAATTTTCTTTGCATGGGCCATGGTTTTTATGTATTTAGTATATGAAATATTCTCACTTAAAGATAGATGTGAACCATCCACCATTACAAAGTCAACACCCTAATAAACAATCACATACACAACAGCATGTCTATGAATGTTTTTGCACATACAGAGATAATCATTCAATGTACTGTGAGGATTTATTTCTGATACCTCCAAAAGCCTTCAAAAGTTATGATGGACATAATTACATTGTAAGAAAAAAATGCAGGAACTATAATGATCTCACCATGGAACAGGTGACAGCACAAGCATGCTACTATATGATTCTTTTCTTTCTATAAGGTCACTGAATCATTTATTCATATACTGAGAGATGTTTTAAATCTGAAAAACTTTGTGATACCATTGCATATAACATATCATCTCCAAAGACTCAATCAAGTCATGCTTTTTAGTTCTATGACCAATATGCACTGTGAA
The DNA here is from genome assembly GCA_028749045.1 of Cupressus sempervirens. Lineage (NCBI taxonomy): Eukaryota > Viridiplantae > Streptophyta > Pinopsida > Cupressales > Cupressaceae > Cupressus > Cupressus sempervirens. Next base: position 277,048,215 of record CM053788.1, on the reverse strand, counting down.
AGGGACTTGTCAAAGTAACTTTTATGTTAAGCACTGTTCAGAAATGAGCCAAATTTAACTATCAAAGAATAAAATTGGGATAATTCATTATGTAATTCTACTAAAAAGACTTCACTTTAAATTTAAATAGGGTAGAGAATGATCAATTTTAGTTTATGGATGCCATCCTACACAAGATCATTCATTTTTCTTGAACTTCAAGCTTAAGGGCTAAAAAAATTGTAAAGCATCTTCATAGCTAATTATGCAAATCACGTGCTCCAAAGAACCAACACTTGCTAGCTCAAAAAGTAGTAGCAAATCTTTAAGGAGCAACAGAAATGAAAGTAGTGGTAGTATTTTAAGTCATTATTTTACTTGTTACTGAAATACTGTACAAGAAGCAAAAGCAACAGGGTTTGTGTGCACATTCAGTTTGTTACATGCTTAAAAAAACTGATATTTCAGATTTCTCGGCATTGACTACAATATTTCTGAATCAAAGCAAATTTTAGGAAACTAAAGAATCTTAAACAAGAAAATAAAATTAACTTAACTCTGTGGCTATAGAGAGATGCCCCTTACGACCTGTTTCAAGTCCCTGAAGCCTCATCTATGCAAATAGATTAGGAATTTTAGATGGATATAGATGCATAATGATTTATGTAAACTGATAAATATTTAAACAATTATGATATTGCTATTAACTATATAGTTTTTCAGTTAAACTCATTGACCATGTTGCAGGAGTTGTGGTTCACAAGAATCCATCTTACACAAGAATAAATGGAACACTTAACAATCATTGCATCTATGTGATGCTCGCAGAAGCATTGGGCCTTCCTAAGTGAATCTTGATAGTAATATCCCAATTTGACTTGGAAAATATCTCCTACTAATCAATTTATTATTTATTGAAAATAATTTTAGAAAAGAGTAATTTTGGAAAGCTCATATGTAACAATATATCGCTCCTCCATGAGAGGGTGACTGTAGATAGCTCAAGGCAAGGACCTATAGGCAATTGTACCTTATGTGATAGAAATCTGGACATAAAACAATTTAGTATCTGCTTAATGTCTGTTATATGTACTGTAGTTCTGTATTGATTATAGGTAGGTTACTCTTCCACATTATTTACAAGAGGCATTATTGGACATCTATTCTACTATTTTGTTTTGAAGTCTTGAGAAAAGAAAAAATTGTGGAGACTTCTTTTCAAGGCCTCTTTCATGGGGCATCGTGTTTGCTAGAGTTGGCTTAGGAATAATTCTGAACCAAGATTTATTTTTTCTCTAGTTAAATGCATAGTCAGGGTCTTAGAAGAAGTACTTATACAGCTGCAGCATGGCTGTGAGGTTTTCCTAGAATGGTAGCATTATGTTTACAAAATTATGCAAAAAAAAAATTTTGTTAAATTTAAGGGACATATTTTATTGCCCAAATATCTTTACTGGTGGTATGTAGTTGCAACATGACTATGAATCATGGAATCACTGATAAATGCATATGTTCTTATGGGTACTATAGATTCTAATTCTTAGACTACGACCTCTAATCTCTTTCAACCATTGCTATAGGTCAGAGACTTTATGATGAAGATCAATATCCAAAGTTTATAGGCCCCACAATCTCTTAGTAACTCATCTAGCCATGGAATTTCCTTTCCCTATATAATTTGTTAACAAATAAGGATCTGCAAGACTAGGCAGATTCAGTTCAATCTCAGCTTTTTTCCTAAAAGCAAGAATATCATTTCAAAAAAATGCTACTCAAGCTCAATGCATTAAATTTTTGGGGAGCTATGACTTGATCCTATGCTTGGATCCTTAAAGAGTTCAAAATAGTTGAAGAAACCATTTCTAGTGAATATAAATATTCAAGTTTGTAAGAACAAGGGTCTTTTGATAACCCATGTATACATTCATCCTTCACTGCATGCTGCTGATAGAGTCAAAAATTGACAAATACAACCATTCTCATACTGATCCAACCAATTTTTTGTTGGAAGACTATCATTTCAACCAAAGTTTCTTGTCAAGCTCACCACATCACAAACTCATCCTTCACAAGGAAATGTGAGCATGACATTGGTACTACAGAATGTTTGTTAAAAAATCTAATTCCAAAAGTCTTAATATGGACTCTATGGTAGGGCATCTGTCCCTCAACCCTGTCCTACATCATGAACCCCCCCCCGAATAGAACCCACTAGGGCACTTGATTATCATGAAGAGGTGACAAGGAATTGGGATATGACCTTTGAGTGTATTGACATAGATTTTATTATTGCACAATTTGTTAGAAATCTCTTTACATAAGACAATTGTACAACACATGGCTAGTGGAAGTGGAATTGTCACTCATTGTGGTTCAAGTGAAGTTCTATTTTCAAAGTTCTAGGTGTTCATTTCATTGGTAAACCCAACTTTCTATCCTATTGGGCCTAATTTTCAATTAAGTCTCTAGTGAGCATTTTTTTTCCTCCCAAATGTCCCAAAAGACTCTCATAATCACATATTCTGATACCCAGTCGGCTATATTTCAACATATCTCAAAATTAGATATTGATGTTTTGGATCAAATGTCCCCAATAGATGACTGCCACTAGTTTTTGGCCTATTTGACCCCACTTTTATAGAACAAGTGTGTGACATATGTGGCTTTTGGCCCTCAAGCTTTCGACAGTTTTGTTTAACCCCAATCAAAAGAAATTACAATCAATTCAGTCTCATATACCCTATAACTATGAAAGCCCCAAATTGCTCTTACAAACCCTCATCTAACTAGGGCTTGCTCATTATATGACTCTCCAATGGAGTTTTAATTAAATGAAAGATGTTTTAGCATTAGATTAACATAATAAACTCATCCCAATCATAAAAACATATTGTTGTTCATGCAGACTGCTCACTGTTGTAACCAAACCTCATAATTAGTGTTCCTTCAATCATAACAAGTATAGTGATCACCTTGCACAATTTGTCTTTCATAATTAGTGTTCCTTCAATCAAAACCAATAGTTCTCAACAAAAGATGAATGGACAGCCATTGATTATTTTAAAATTCCAAAAATTAGTAGTTGAAGAGTCTCATGGTCATGTAAGGTTTCAATAGAAGCTCTATTAATTTTTATTGATAGAAGTTGAATGGATATTTGATCATTCTTTTCAGATTCCAATGGTCAACTATTGTTAGAAGAATTTGAAAACTCAATTTTTAGTTAAATTTATTGCTATAATAGTTTCGTCCTACTATTTTTTGAAATGCATGGAAAATGATGAAGGTCTCAGTGTGTTTGTGAGAGAAAATGCATCAAATAAAAAAATAATAATTTATGGATAGAATAAAAAGGTATATGCATTTTTTAAAATGTTTATCTTTGCAGATATGATGTAATGAGTTTGATGTTAAAGGAAAAAGAAGTGCATGAAGGTTACAGTAAATTTTGCATCGAGAGACTTTGTTGGCTTTTTTGTAAGGTTGGTGAATTATAGGGTGAATTATAGAGTTTCATTCTTTGCAATCTTTGAGTACATATAAGAAGATTATGCAAACTATTACAAATATGAGACAATAAATTTATTGTTTTGAAATGAAATAGAGTATCCCTCTGTGTTTTAGTCATTCTTCTTTGAGTAGTGGGCAGGGGTTGGTGGCCTAATTGTAGTTAGTAAGACTCTTGTATTGCCAGTAAGGCTTGCTGTTAGTGAGACTTATATTATATAACAATTTATTGTTTATTTGTTTGGTTTTTAAGCTTTATATGTATTTTGTTTGCAACAAAGTTGCTTTCTTTTAATGTTTTATTTGTTTGACACATAGACAACTTGTTCTTGTATCAGGATATTGTGATATGGCCCAGATGAGAGCTCATTGTCAGGCAAGTAGATAGCTATGCTAATTCATATACGAATCCATATCTGATATGCTTGTTTGTGTATTTGGTGTGTTTTGGGGTGGGGAGGAAGTGGTTATATTTGAATTAATCAAATGGTCTACACTTGTCTATTTTTTGGCATATGTTGTATGTTATCTAGGGTTTTATAAAAGATTGTTCTATCTATGTTCGATGCCCCTCTTATATCTATGCCCATGTGACATAGATAGCAGGCCATTGAATAAAATGGCCATATAGTATAAATATTCCTTTTTAGCCTGGTGTTCAACAATTGTAAAATTAAGAGTGCAATAAAGGACTATATATATAAAATCAGATTTTCAATCTGATATATATATTTTTAGCAGAATATAAAGGTAAGTGGGTATAAACTAGTAAGGGTAGAGAATTCATATTTATTGACTCAAATTTCTAAGACACCTTACAAGGGGATATTACAGTTACAATATTCCTCTAGTTTGATTCTTCCTGCTTTCAAATGCATTGCATGGGATGAATTTCAAAGACTTGCATTTATATGTTTCAGTTGCTTTACTATCTAACAACATACCTATGTAGATGACTAGTATCAACATGTTAGGAAATTTGGTAGGATGTAATGATTAAATATAGAACATATGGCAAGCTATAACAATAAAGTATGTCCTTCCCACGACAATTCATGTCAAATGGGATCAATTAAATTGCATGTTAAGCTTTGAGTTGACTATAAAATAATGCAACACTCAAATCTAAAAGAAGAATCTCAGTATTGGACCAGCCTCCATCACAACCCCACAAATCCACCGCCACTATTCCTTGAACAATACAATTATACAGACATGATTCCATGAAAGTTGTGAAACTTAATTGAATAGTATCATAAGTGTACAGCCACAAGCCACAACTAAGCCAAGTAGGAAAATATTTTCTTCTAAGGCCTTATTTTTTCTATACTAATCATATCAACATATAGCATATAGGTATTTCTACATATCACAATTTGAGGGATGGGCATGGTGAGAGAGAGGGATGGAGTGGGCGGGAACTACAATTTGAATCACGTTGTTTTGAATCTAGAGAAAGGCAGGAGACAGGAGAGCACATCTGCAGGAGGGCAAGCAGCAAGGCATGCAGCAAGCGCAGGGAAGGAAACGGAGGGGAAAGATGAGGATGCCTCAAACGATGGGGACCCACAGGTTATGACGCCCCATCTAGGTGAGAAGATTCCCCCTCCCCCCCATGTGGGCAGTGGGCCGTCTGGGGCATGGGGACGCTGGTCGAATCTATTCGAGATAAAACCATCAGGTAAATCGTCTTTCCCATCAGTCATTGACAAATCTGATAAGGAGAAAGGTATTTTTTCTCTAGAAATCCCTAGGGAAATTATTGACCACAATATCCTAAGCATGGCGAACACTCTGGTAGGAAAATTTGTAGGGCCAAGACCTAATATTGATGTAGTGAGGACATTTACCAGGAGAAAATGGGACCTTAAAGGGCATGTAGAAGTGACTGCTATGGCCAAAGGCTTCATGTCTTTCGAGTTCTCTTGCTCGGAAGATTTTTCTCGTATACTATGTGCTGGGAACTGGTCTTTGGGCAGATCCAACCTAATATTGCAAAAATGGTCATCCAACTTGGATTTGAACAATGATTTCCAATCTCAGGTTCCAGTTTGGTTAAGACTTCCAGAACTTCCTTTGGAATATTGGCATGAGGATGTCTTTGATGGCATAGCCAGGACCTTTGGAGAGCTCCTCTCCATTGACCCTGTCACAGCAGCTAAGAAAAGATTGAACTACGCAAGAATCTGTGTAGGAGTCATCGAAGGCCAGGACATGCCTCAAGTTTTAGAACTACAATCTCGTCTGGGAAACAGATCTCAAAAGATTGACTATGAAAGTGTGCCTTTTGCTTGTTTCCATTGTAAGAAGGCTGGCCACAAGGCTGGATCATGCCCACTTTTCAAAGGGAAGAGTACAGTGGGAAAGGCTCGTCCACAAGGGAGGATAAAAGATTCTCTAGATCCCAAAAAAGAATGGAGGAAAAAAGCATCGCAAGTCAAGGCAAATGGAGAGGCAGAAGGAAAAACAAATATTGCTCCTAATGTGCCCCAAGAGGAATCAGCGCCTCCTCGGGCGACTGGAAACGTAGGAGGGGGAGAAGAGAAAGGAGTGAAAGACGATTCAACACCTCTCCCCAAGGCAAAGGAATCTGAGAAGAAACCTGAGGAGATAGGTGAAAATATGACTCTTCCCCCTCTGGATTCTCAGGAGGATGACTTGAAACTATCCTTTGTCCCGAACTCCATGGAAGAACTAAAGGAGGGGGAACCCATGTCCCAGGACCCTAACCTGGTGTGTTGTCCCCCCCCTTCAACAGTAAACAGAATCATAGAGAGGCTGTCTGCTTCGACAATGGAAGATTTGGCGAGAATTGATGCTTGGCTGGACAAAGGACTAGAGGGAGAAGAGAATCCCTGGACAGAAGTCAGGAGTAGAAAGAAGAAGAATAGCAGGGACCCTTCTTCGGTATCTCCCCCTTCTACTAGAAGCATGGCCAAGGCTGATCTCGGCCACAAATCTAACCTAGTGGGAAGGAAAAACAAGAATGAAATTAGGAAAGAGGAAGCCAGAAGAAAAATTAAGGATGGTACGCAGCACACCATCTAGGAAGCATGTTCAGTAGTTAAATCATGAAGATCCTATCTTGGAATATTCGTGGACTCAATGGAATCCATAAGCAAGAAGTTATTAGAGATATGATAAGGGACCAAAGGCCTGGTGTGTTTCTAATCCAGGAAACTAAAATGAAGAAGGAAAGGATGGAAAATATTAAGTTCAACAATAGCATGAAGGGCATAGCCTCTGACTCTGAAGGAGCGTCTGGAGGACTGCTGTTACTTTTCAATGATAAGTATTTCAATATAGTAGCTGAGTATGATGAAGATAACATTCTTTTCTGCAGAGTTCAACATTTGCACACCAATGATTCCTGGTTTTTAGTGAATATTTATGCCCCCAATAATAAGAGAGATAGAAAAAACTTCTGGACCAAAGTTGGTAATATGGTGCAAGATTGTGACATTAAGAAAGGTATAATCATGGGAGACTTTAAAACACCGCTAGAAGATAAAGAGAAAAAGGGAGGTATGCCCCCGGATTGGGAAAGTAAACAGGATCTTTCTAACTTCATAAATAATCTGGCCCTTATGGACGTAGACCTTAAGGGCGGATCCTTTACCTAGTCAAACAAGAGAAAAGGCCATGATTGCATTTAGGTTAGGTTGGATAGATCTCTTATATCTTCGGACTGGCTTCAATCCTTCAGCTGCAGACTATCTCTGCTTCCCAGAATTGGTTCGGACCACTCTTCCATTTCTCTTTTAGTTTCCCCTCTGGTTCACAGGAGATACCATCCTTTCAGGTTTGAGAAAACGTGGACCTCTCACCCTGACCTCCTGGATAATATCAAGAAATGGTGGGGGATAGAGGTGGAGGGCTCAGCCATGTTCAGAGTCACCAAAAAACTTAGCAATGTGAAGAGGATGATTAAAATTTGGAACAAGTCTGATTTTGGTCATATCTTCCATGAAAAGAAAGAGTTATTTGATAATCTAACTATTATCCAAGATTGCATTCAGAAGGAAGGTTACACTAAGACCAACAGGGTTTCAGAGCTCAAGACCCTGTCTGAAATTCATAACATTATTAATAAGGAAGAAAATTTTTGGAGGCAAAGATCGAGGATCACCTGGCTAAAGGAAGGAGATCGGAACACTAAGTTTTTTCACCTAACCACCCTCAAGCACCATGCTAGTAACAGGATCTATGGTATCAGAAAGGGGCAAGAGTTGTTAACTGAAGAATCTGCCATCTCGGAAGAAGCTATTTCCTTTTTCTCTAGCCTTCTCTCTGAGGACCCAATGCTTTCCAATTTGGACCAGGAGGATTTGTTACACTGTATCCCTCAGCTCATTCAACCTATCCATAATAAATAGCTCTGTGCTATTCCTAATGCTTTGGAAGTTAGAGAGGCTCTCTTTTCTCTGCCTGCTGACAAGGCTCCTGGCCCGGACGGTTTTCCCACTTTTTTCTTCCAAAGGTTCTGGCCGGTGATCATGGGAGAGGTTGTTCAGGCTGTCCAGGAATTCTTTGGAGCCAAATCTATTCTCAAGGAGCTAAACTCGACTTTTGTGGTTCTCATTCCTAAATCCCCTGGGGCGGACTCGTTGGACAACTTTAGACCTATTAGTCTGTGCAACTCACTCTACAAGATCATCTCTAAAGTTCTCACTTTAAGAATGCTCAAGATCTTGCCCATGATAATCTCACAGCATCAATCGGGTTTTGTTCTAGGGAGACAAATTTTGGATTCTGTCTAGATGGTGCACGAAGTCATCCACTCTCTTGAGGAATCCAAACGGGAAGGTATGTTTCTCAAACTAGATCTTTCTAAAGCTTATGACAGGGTGGACTGGTCTCTCCTTGGGAAGGTCCTCTCGACTTTTGGCTTTGATAGTAAAGTTTGCAAAATAATCTCTCAATTGGTGTCCACCTCCTCCTTGGCTGTTCTGGTTAATGGAGTCCCTTCTAATTTTTTCAAACCTTCCAGAGGCCTCAGACAAGGAGACTCCCTTTCGCCCATTCTATTCATCATTTTAGCTGAATGCTTAGGAAGGATTATAGATTGTAGAAAGCATGAGGCTTGTATCAAAGGGATCCTTCCCTCCTCTAATTGCGTTCCCTTCACTCATCAGCAATTTGTTGACAATACTATCTTGGGGGGGGAAGCTTCTGTCAAAGAGGCCAGAGCCTTGAAGAAGATTCTTGATACTTACTCCAGTGGGACAGGTCAGTTGATTAATTGGAACAAAAGCTCGCTCTTTTTCATCAACACCTCTGAGTTTAGACAAAGAAAAATTGCCAGGATTCTGGGCTGTGGGGTAGGCTCTTTCCCCTCTACCTATCTTGGTCTCCCTTTGGGATCCTCACCCCCGGAGTCTTTTTGGAATGGTATTTTGGACAGATTCAATAGGAAGATGGCTGGTTGGAAAGGGGTCTCTCTTAGTCAAGCGGGGAAATGCCTCTTAGTCAAATCTTCTCTTCAAAATCTGCCAATCTACGCCCTGAGCCTCTTTGGAATTCCAGGGAAAATAGCTAAAAGAATGGAGAAAATCGAGAGAGACTTCCTCTGGAATGGTAATGAAGGGAAGAAAAGATACCCTCTTGTTGCTTGGGAGAAGGTTTTCCTCCCTAAGAGGTACGGAGGTCTGGGCATTAGAAAGATCACCCACCTCAATAAGGCTCTCCTAGCTAAACAAATATGGCGGATCTTCAGTAGCACCGGTGAATGGAGGGACACCCTGGTAAACAAGTACCTTAGAAGACCCACTCTTCTTTTCACCCTTTTTAATGAAGATATTCCAAAAGGATCGAACATTTGGAATGGGATCATGAAAGCCAGGGACCTGGCTAAGGCTAGGATATCTTGGAAATTGGGAAATGGGAAGGACATCCAGTTCTGGTCAAATAAATGGCTTTCCCAAGATCCACTTACCAATAACCCTATTTTTGAGAGATGGATGCAAGCTTGTACTGATCAAATTGGGTCCAAAGTTTGTGATTATTGGAATGGCCAGGAATGGAGTGACCTATCCCTCATCTCTGAAGACTTGACTCCTATAATGCTTATGCTCAATTCCATGATTCCTATCAATTTGGGGGATGAGCTAGTCTGGAGGGATAATCCCAATGGAAGATACTCTGTTGCCTCAGGCTATAATTCCCTTTGGAGCTTAAAAGAGAAGGCCCCTTGGGCAGAGGCTTGGATTCCGGGTCTCACTCCAAAGATCAACATTTTTTACTAGCTGGCTCTTCAGAACAAAATCCTTACTCATGACAATCTCATGAAGCGAGGACATGTTATGCCTAGTAGATGTCCCTTGTGTAAGAATCAGGCTGAGACTGGAAATCACATTTTCATCTTATGTGACTATGCCAGGGAGGTGTGGAATGTCATCACACATGATAATGAAACCCTCTGGTGCAAACCGGATAATCTCATAGATTTTTTCCATCAGTGGAAAGGTCTTTGTAAGATTGCTGGTCGGCAGGATCACTCGGACTGGATTTTACCCCATTTTTGCTAGGGAATTTGGAAGGAAAGGAATAATAGAATATTTAGAGACAGAGAGGAGCCGGCTATAATCCTTGGCAGGAAGGTCTCGAAGAATATAAAGGAAAATCTCCAAGTGCTGAAGGAGGAAGAAGAAGAAGAAGGGGACAGAAAGATAGCTAAAGAAAAAGACAGGAACCTCAAAAGGCAGGATGCTAGCTGGCTTCCCCCCCAGATGGTTGGTCAAAAGCCAACTTTGATGGGGCTTCTAAGGGTAACCTAGGCCCTTCAGGTTGCGGTGGAATCATAAGAAATAGCTATGGGGAGGGAATAGCTGCCTTTGCTTCCCCGCTGGGAATCCAGACTATTCATCTGGCTGAAGCAAGAGCTGCGAGTAAGGTGGTCAAGTTGGCTTTTGAAGCCAGGATTACTAAACTCTAGCTTGAGGGGGACTCCAAAAACATTATTAATACCATTAATGGTATTTCCCCTCCCTCGTGGACGATTGCGAACATAATTGCTGAGACTTGCGCCACTCTCACAAAGTTCGATAAGGTACACGTCACTCATGTTTACAGAGAGGCAAACCCAGTCACTGATTGGTTTGCTAATAAAGGGGTTAACGCCACCAATAATCTAACCTAGCATGCTGGAAAAGATTTTTTGACGGAGGCAAAGTTGCTCATCGACCAAGATAAAATCTTGGGAAGGACGGCTCAAATCCAATGCAATTATGGATAATAAAGATTGCTTAATAAATGGTAAGTGCCATTATTGGCATCATGATTTTCACCAGCAAAAGGGGTTTCCTCTGACATTTTGACACATTCGAAAGGACGATACCATTATTTTCAGAAAGGGGTATATTCACGTGTATCATAAAAGAAACATCACCATTTTTTTGAATGCAAATAGCTTGCACAGTTTAGAGTTCATGAGAATTGTGGAAGTTGATCAGGTAAACATGATGGGTGAGAGGAGCAGAAAGGAGCCGGTGGGGGAAGTTCAGAAGTGGAAGAACAAGGCCAAAGTTTGGAGAGAGCTGGAAAAGGGTGGGGTTACTAATTTCTTCGAGAAACTTCATGGCTCAGATCCTGAGATCACTAACAGCATGGTGAATTCGTGGAATAATGGTAAGGTTAAGGTGAACGGGGTCTACTTTCAAATTACTAAGGATGTGGTTGCTAAAGTCACGGGGATTCCGATGGAGGGGCATAAATTCTTCAGAGACAAGAAGATGTCTTCTAATGCAATCAAGGATTTTGTGAAAAACACTGAAGAGCTGAACAAGTTGGGCAAGAAAGAGATGTTTTTTGTAACGGATACTATAAAGAAGCTCTGGAGGTATGTTCTCTACGCTGTCATTGAATATATAACCCTAGACCCCAGGTTTGATAGGGTTAGGACTCACCATTTTGTGATTCTGAATCATTTTCGCCATGGTAGTAAGATCTCCTTCCCATATTATCTTTTTAACTCGATGAACAAGGCCATTTCTAGTTTTAAAAAGAAAGCTACCGTCAACCCGAAACTACATGAGGGTCTTCTGCTTCTGATTCATGAGCATTTCCATGCTCAAACCATTAGCAAAAACCCTATCCAGGGGGCGGATGTTGACAAGAGCAGCTCCAGTTTTTCCTCAGATTCTGACGATGTCGAGAGCATCAGCTCTGATGAGGTTTTTGAGCATTCAGGTAAGAAGACTAAAAGCCATAAGAAGGATTACCCCTCTATCAAATTACCCAACAGAAAGAGCCCTAGAGGTCATACCCCAGCTAAAACTGGCTCTGCTGAGGTGGAGGAGGAAATGGATACTGATGATTCTGACAAGGTTTCGAAGGAGGAGCTGGATGAGGAGAAACTGAGAAAAAGATAGAAGAGGGAGGGAGAGAGCATGGAGCGCTCCAGTAGTCAGGGAAAGGATTCTCTACCCATTCCCCTCTCCCCTATACATCCTCAGCCTCCTTTGGAGGAAAATGACAACTCTAGACAGATTGAGGGGGAAGTGCAAGTTAATAACAGAAGGAAGGCTTGGAAGAACTTCAATGTGAGAACGGCCACTATGGGAATCTACAGAGAGGCGATGAACCCCCAACTCCTGGTGGATGACCTCAAGAAGCCTAGACTCAATGAGCTAATTGACTCGGCTATGGTGGCTATTTCTGATAATGCAAGAGAAATGGGCATGAATCTGTTGAACAATGCCCGCAATAGCATGATCGACAACTTCAGATCAATTAAATGGCTTTTCCATGAGCTTGAGGATGTCAGAGATAGGGTTTCCCAAATGGAAAAAATCAAGAGCAAGACAGGTGCTGAAAGCCAAGGCGACCAGAACAGCTGGGAGACTCTGATGGAGAGGAGAGTAAAAAATATTGAGAACTACAATCACAACCTGGCAAGTCAAATGATCTCCCTCCTCGCTTCGATCAATGACAACATCCTCTCTCTCTTGGAAAATCTCAAAGACAGGAACCAGATGGAGGAAGATGATAAACAGAACAGAGACAAAGATAGGCTAGATGTGGATAAAGCCAAGGATAGCACTATGGAGCAGGATTTGATGAACGCCCAGGATCATAAGGCAGAAGAGCAACAAGAGTGCGCCGAAGCTGCCCGGACCATACTCGAGATGGAGAAGTAGTCTGCTAGGTTGGGTCTCTGTCCTTTGGTTTTTGTTTCTCCTGGCTTTGGCTTTTTGTCTGGTCTCTATTTTTCTGGTTGGTTCTTTGGCCTTTTTAGTGGGCAGTTGTTTCGGGCTGGGCCTTTGGGCTTATTTTCAGCCGTAAGGCTTATGTTTTGGCTGGGCATTTTTTCGCTTATTTTCAGCCTTTCTTGTTGTTAAACTTATGGGTTTCAGGACCCCTTAAAACCTGTTTACCTTATCAAAAACATATAGCATATAGGCTATTGAAAGTAGGAATCAATTATGATTGTAAGAAGACTAAATGATAATTATATCCTAGGGTATTTTGGAAGCAAGCTAGATCATGATAAGAGCAAATATTTTCTCAAACAAAGATCTCGTTATAGGTTTGTCCAGTCCAAGACAAGCATCTATGAATTAACAAGAGGCATAGTAGAAATGTAGTTATATATGCTTGTTACATAATTAAGACTATTAATATATATGTTATTTTCAAGGTCCTATGGCAGCTAATAGCTCTTTAAAGCACTACTTGAATCAGACTAAACTATAAACTAATGAAAGGAAAACAATTATATGAGGTTTAGAAGTAAATCTTATTTGGATAATTATTTTACTAAAAAAATCAAAACACATAAACATTTAACTTATCTACTATTAGTAGGAAAGTCAATGTTTGAGAGATCATACCACTTCAAGTTTTGGAGTTGAAGACGGAACACCAATTTTTAGTTCATAATTCCAAAATGGATCAAGAGAACTCTTTATTGTATTTGTTCTCACCATCTACAACAAAAAGGCTATTCAAGCTCTTACTACAAAATATTTACTAGCATGGTTATTCTAAATTTATTCCTAAATAAAATATATAAGCAAAAATATGAGTTATTAATTGATAGAATATTTCATATAAAAAATGAAAATTAATCTATGATCTATAATAAATTAGAATATTGAAAAAGTTAAAAATATATTTTTTACTTAAAAAATTTTAATTACCTTAGTTTTTAATTTAGGACTTTATATTAGTTGATTTGAAATAATTTTTGGCTTAGATTGTGTGTGATGGATGAATGGACACACAATCAAGCTCGTAAATTATCTCTAATGAAATATATCTTATACTTATGAAGAAAGGGATTCTAATTTATGATTTTTAAAAAGACATTATAATCAATATACACATTTATATAAAGCTAAATCCTTCACATGAATAATATCTACATTCAACACAATTATGATTTTCTCCTAAAATGTAACAAATAATAATTTTTGTAAAAAAATATTCAAAAGCTACAAATATAATTATATTATGTGAATAACTATATATGTTCTTCAGTTTGTTGCAGGTTTTTTCTTGGTTGGGCTATCTTGCTTTATCTCTCTTTTTTTTGTTAAAGGGTTTCGAGGTCCCTTCAAGACCTGCTTTTACCATAATCTAAAACTATATATGTCCCTTTAGTGGCATTTTCTTTGTACTATATATAGTATTTACAATTTAATTCTATTTCCTTATCCTCTATAATAAAAATGTTTATAGACAAGCATCTATGTGAATCCTAGCTTGCAACTAAGCAATTCAAAAATCTATTATCTTTTCTTATCATTTGCTAAATCTCTACCAATCGTGACTCAACTATGTAATTCATATATCAATTCTCTTTTTTCATCATTGGCATCAAAAATGGTTGGAAACACACATTCTTATGAGTCCTAAAGATAAGTTATGAAAGATGAAGCTAAAACCACAATCACATAGACACAACCTTGCAACTACAATGACTCTAAAAGCTAAAAGCATGTTTGTAGTGGGCATGTAGCACTCTCTGTTATTGTGCCAGTTATGATTATTAGATGTGTAGTGCACCCATTTGCACTCTCCTCCATTGATTGGGAGGACTTTTGCATAGTTTCTTTTGAGTCCTTTCCTATAATGCTTATGGAACTAACCTGATCTAATTGTCTACCAATTGTCTTTGGACAATGTGTATGAAAAATGTTGAGATTTTAGAATGTTTTATATGTGAAGGGCTTATTTAATTTTGGAGACTCTACTTAGCTTTCACATGTTCCTCTTTTCACCACACATTATTTATATAATGAAGCAAGTGCAGTCTTGAGTAATGGATTTCTCCCTTTATGAAGGCTTGTCCATTTCTTTTTCCAAAATATCAGAAATACAATATAATTTGGGGTTGGCTTTTGCAGAGTAGAAGATTATTTTGTGCACTGCCTTAGAACATGTAGGTTTCTTCTTGCTTGGTCTTATTATTCCAGGCTTCCATCTATGGCTTGTTCTAGCTGGTAAAGGTATGGAGCTTAACTAGAAGGGAAAAGAACCCTCTTGAAGCCATTAGTGGTGGGGCATCTAGTTGGAAATGCCCCTCCCCTTACGAATGACTTGGGATACTCATTCTCCTACCTAACTTTGATAACTCAAGCTCCCACAATTACACCTAATTTGGAGGCAACCTGTGATGCCATCATTACACCTACAGTCATGTCCTATAGCCTGGAATCATGCTCGTGATTGTAATCATAATAGAAAAGTTCTTACTTTCAACATTAGAAAACTTGGACATATGTCCCCTCAACAATTTTATGCATTTTGACTTTGAAAAAATGATCAGTATTGTTGAGAATTAAACTAATATTCACGCACCGGTTATGAAATTCCCAATGCCCAAAAAAAAATTTAAACACCATTACATCTCCACAAAAACTATATCTTCATGCACTCAATCTAACGATTTTATCTCACATTTCTACATAAGATACATATAATAAAGCAGAGCATTTCTTTTCTAAAAATAGGACAATATTTAAAAAGATCTATCAATGTCACATTTCAAATGAGTTTTTACAAACAATTGTTGAAACCATTGTCATCAAAAATTAATTGGTAGATGTAAATTGATAATCAAGCAAAATATATCCTTCTTATATTAAAAACACCAAACAATGACCTGAAGCTTAGTGGTGACAGGGTGCTCATCCATATCAGCATAGTTCTTATTGATGGCTTCCATTATCAACTTATTACACTCAGGTTCCATCCATTTTGTTACAAAGGAGGTCAATTTAAGCTTTGGATTTCTATCAAGCATAAGCTCACACTGTAGCTTGTGAATACAAAAAAGATGCATCTTATAAGGAGAAATGAAATTCTGAGTCATGCTTGGTATAATTTATGGAAGAAACCATGAGCATGACCACAGTGTAGTTGTGGATGTTATTCTCAAGCTTAAGAGCAACGAAAAATAATTCATTGAATGCTAGGAAAGTTGTTGCACTATTTCCTCAAATACAAATGAAGACTGTGGCAATGGTTGTATGCATAATTTTCTTTAACAATTCAGTTAATTGCTTCACTAAGTATGTCCCTTTGAAAATGGTGTGTACCCACTCTTGTAAAGAGTTCACAGAACATAATTATTTTTTAAGGGATGAAGAATTTCTTTGAAACCATGAAAAAGGATATTTAGAAGTGACCAAATACTGAAACTTGTGAAGAGAAGGCTCAAATGCTAAAAAAGGCAGAACATAGTTGGTGATCTACTATAGTATATGTGCAAAAGGATTGATTTGAAAAAGGCTAATGTAACAAATTACAATAAAGAATGCTTGTCAATACAAGATTCCACAAAAATTGATCAGTGATACTTATTTCCTTTGGATTTCCCAAAAGATCTTCTACATCTTAAAACTATTGATATGTACGAATATAAAGAGGACAAAAGCATGATACAATCATGCAAAAAGGCAGCTAATCCACCTTCAAGTTGAACCACCCAAATGTCCAAAAAAATTCAAAATAAAGAAAGTGAAAAAATACTAGAATATAAAAGAGTCTAAGTCTGACTATCTTGGCATGGATTCAAGAAATAGTAAGCAGTCAAGTTGGCACATCTTAAACAAAAAATAATTTTATCTTAAACCAAGCAGTTCAATACTTCAAGATTTTAAGGATTTGATATAGAAGCATCGATCTCCTTTCGATCAAAATTAAGGTTGGCAGTAGTTATCCAATGCAGAGTTTTGAAGATCATAATATGGTGTTTCTAAAGATGGATTTAGTTAGAAGTTGGGTTCAAGTTGTAAAAACTACTTCTAGATAATTGAGATTGGAATAATGTTTTTATTTTGATAAGATAGCAATATAGTTTTTATTTCATGGAGATTGTATAGTTGCTTTTATAAAGAAGGTTCCACTTGTCTTGTATGCAAAAAATCTGCAACCACACAAAGGATGCCTTTTTGGATCTTATAATAAGGGAAGAAAGTGGAAAATGTTAAGGCAAAATATTGAATTTAACTATATCATAGTTTGATCCAGATCTACTTAGATTCTTGGGTGCTTTTGTAACTATTTTTTATTGTTTGTGAGGAATTGCGCACATTAGTTCAATTCAACGAAAGTTTAGACAGGATTTCCTTGATAATTGGGATTTACATTTTATAAATTCATCTAAATATGAAGGATGATCCTAATCATCTTCTACCTAGGATGATGGGTTGGAAAGTTACAACTCCAAATTGTCAGAAATAATGACCACAGATGAGAGGATTGCAAAATTGAAACCAAATTGACTCTTAATTTTCTTTACCTATAGACTTCAGTAGATTATATCACCCACCAAAAAAAAGCACTCATAGAAAGTGAGAAATAATTGAATCTTGAATTTCCTTACCTACAAACTTTAGCACATCATAAGCCTTTGCAATAAGCTGCATGTCACCATACTCGATCCCATTGTGCACCATCTTGACAAAATTTCCGGATCCACCCTTTCCAATATAGGTAACAAAAGGGCCACTATCCACCTACGCAACAATCTTAACAATTTTATCCTCAATATACTTGTAAGCCTCATATGACCCTCTAGGCATAAGAGAAGGGCCATTCCTGGCACCCTCTTCACCCCCTAAAACCCCCATGCCCAAATATAGAAGCCCCCTCTTCTTTTCCTCCTCTTGCCTTCTCTCTGTGTTTTCATACCATTCATTCCCACCGTCCACAATATAGTCCCCTTTTTCCATGTGGGCAGCCAGAGTCTCAATTGATTTGTCCACGGGGGGCCCTACTTTGATTAGAAGGATTATGACTTTGGGCTTCTAGATTGAGAGCACAAATTCCTTGGCATCATGGAAACCTTTTATTGGTAGATTGCCTTCTAGCTTGGCTCTATCTACTATCTCATCTACCTTTTCTAGGCTTCGATTGTAAACTGAGATGGGGAAGCCTTTTTCTACAATGTTGAGAGCTAGATTCTACCCCATCACAGCCAATCCAGCCAATCGTATCCTCGACAATTCAACCATCTCTTTTTCTTGTATTCACATAATCAAAATCAAGAGTAAGGTTAACATCCAAGGGAGGCTTAGAACTTTTAGCTTACAAAGGACATTGAAACAAACTTCCTTGGATTTTTGCGGCAATCTCATTGTATAGAGCTCTAAGTTTAACTATTTCAGCATCAACTATTGAACTAGACTATTTTGGTGTCATCTTCAAAAAGGCTAAACCATCCAAGAGCAAGGTTTTCACAATAAAGGCAACATATGAAAATCTCATAGTAATCCAGATTGCAATTTAAACTAGGAAACTAGGCAAGGTATATAAACACTGCAATCAGATCAGCTCTGTCAAGCTCTCAGAACATAATGTAGCTTTTTTATAAGAGCTAGTGTTTTGTTTAGTTAACCCCCAAGTTTTTGCCTTGTTTTTTAATTGAATGTGAATATTTGAATTTCACTTACACTTTTCCTACACCATTTCACTACCATGCAAATGGAATGTTACTATAGTTACAATAAAATATTATTATGTTTAACTACAACATCCTTCAACCATGCAAAAATATAAGCTTATGCTTCCAATCATCAATAAAAGAAACACTCAAGTACCAATGCTTAACTAAGAAACACATTCTTTCACATAAAACAATGTAGCTAAGTTGATTTTACATCCTTAGTTATTAATTATTATATGAGAAATGCATTGCATGTCTATCCACTTTCAAATAACATCAAATATATAAAAATAAATTCATAAAATTTTAGGTATAATATATGAACTAAGTTACCTCAAGTTCATATTCATCATCAATTGATTCACCACTATTGTTAGATTCTGCCTTGTCTTCACGTATTCTCTTACTTGGCAATGCATCCAAAAGTTCTGTTCATACACACCCAATACACTTAGTTGCCTACAAAAATCATAATAACCAGAATTTAGACCAAGCTTTTTGTTCTAATTTTCCATACTAAATCAATGTGACCCTAAGAAATAGTTAAAGATGGTGTGAAAATAAATTCAACCATGTAAATAACAGAAAAATGATTATGCAGCTAGTCTGTCAAACCAATTTAAGACATAAGAGTACAATGCACTTTGAAATCTTCAACAATAAGGATCTGAGATATGCTAGCCCATATGAATTTTATATAGGAGAAATTTTTAAAGGCCACAATCACTACAATGTAAACAAGCATGAAATAATCTTTCAAACTTTTTAGCACCAAGCAAGAACAAAAATATAAGAATGTATCTATTAAGTAACAAGAATGAACCTTGTCTAAACTTGACCACAATTAATGAAAAGAACTTGCCATATATTAAAAATATGTGAAGGTTAAAAAATCAATGTCATCACATAAACAAAATAGTCTCTAAAGAAAACACACATCTATTGTTTTTCATATATTTTGGATCCTTCTTTTCTTTGGCAATTCCCACAACATCAAAATAGAGATCATTCATAGATGTTGCAACCTAGCCCAAACAATTAGAAATATATATAGTTAAGAACAAACATAAATCATCGAGAGGGTTTCCTTGTTTGATTTAGTTAGCATCTACAAATTGACAATGTGAATAATATTACAAAACATTCAAGATTTCTATGCACCCAAAAAGAACACTCACATTTGAAAACTCAAAGTTCGATGTACCACATATCTTGATCAGTTTCATCCTATCAAATTTTAACTACATCTAGATAAATAAGTTAGGTTTTTGCATAGAAAGTTCCAAAACTTAGGGTGGGTATATGGATAAAGAAGAAACCAAAGTTTAGAGAAGAATAACTTGAGGCCATTACTGTAGCATTGTCATATGTGTGATGATAAAAAGAAACACAAGAGTAAGGGTTTGAATTTTTTTTATGTTGTTCATCCAAAAGAAAAAGGAAAAAGAGAAAAAAACTACTCCTAGGTTATATCCTTCATTCATATTGACTACAAAATCAAAGGATTATTATTGGCCTAATAACAAGCTTGAAGTATGCAAGTACAAACAAACCTTATTTCTTCTTGCACATAGGTAAAAAGCTACTGCAGTGAACATTGGATGACCAAAATCAGCACTTGATCTTCGAGACTCTAGTAGAGCAGCTATAAATCTTTCTTTGTATCTGTATAAGGTTAATATTAGAATTGCATATTCGATCATGATTTTGGGCTGACAAGACTCAAAGATCATATGCTAACCCCACACTTATCAGAGAGCTCAAGGTCAAAGTATAAGAGCATAGGATTTCATTTGGTATGCTCTTAGGCCTTACTCTGATGAAATCATTATACCCACCCTAATAATTTCCCCAAGCACAGAGCATACTATAAGCCTTTGAGCCATAAATTTCAAAAGATTGGAAATGCAAGAAAACAAACCATTTGGGTCCTGAAATCTAAACTAAGGAAACTTGGTTTCTTAAGTTCCATAGAGCACTATATAAATATTTGACCAGTAACTTGCAAAAGGTCCAAAGTTTAAGTAAACAGACCATTTGAGAGCTGAAAACTGAGTCAAGGAAAATGGAACTTACAAAGACAAGACTCTTTGGGAAGACCCAATCAATCTAAGACATCCAAATTGGATTCCAAGTTCTCGGATGTCTAGCTTTGGCCTTGCATTCAATTTAAGACATCCAAACTAGAGTCAAGTAGGTTAATTATCTAAATCAAATCTAAAGACAAGACTCTTTGGGCAGACCCAATCAATCTAAGATGTTTGAATGAATCAAATGATTTTCATATGACTTGAAAGTGTAGACGTGACATTTGATTACAATAAATAATTTTCTGATCTTTAACAAATTGACTCTATTTCTGCAAGTGATCATTCAGGGATCAAACTTGTTGAAGATGAAAGAAACCTTATAAAAAACAATAGTAATGAGTGTAACAGTGCCTGTAGCGGCTATAATGGTGAAATGGGCCGACATTCTCATTGCCAAAGTGCCCACAACTATTTTTGTCACTGCTGTCACATTCACTCTTGTGGTATTCTACTCCATTTTCAAAAAATGACATTAATTAGCATTTCATAAATCTTTCAACTGCCTAAATAGATTTGGGAAAGCTAGTATGTTTTATATGCTGTAATTATAAAAAGTGTTACTGGTAAGAGTAAGACATGGCTCTGATGATACTTTGATCAAGCCAATGCTTTCTTTATTGTATATAGTTTTCAATTGACTCCTCATATTTTATATATGATATTGTTGAAATGAAATCTTTCTTGAGCAATAACTCTTATTTTACAAGTACCCCCACTGGGCAATCTAAATGTCTATTTTAGGTTTCTTAGAATTTTAGTATGGTTTAAAACATATATTTTATTAGAATATTTTATAATAATTAATCACTAATTTATTTATTTATTTTTGTTGTTGGAAGGTTTTATATTAAATTTACATAATTCTTTTAGTTATTTGATATATGATCATGAGTTTTAGGTTGAAATTCTTTTTCTAAGAGTCAAAGATTAAAAAGTATCTATTTGCCAAAAATCTTGAAGAGCACGATTTCTTATCTCTTATGATATTGAGGTCCAAGGCTTGAAAGAAAACTTGAATCTAGTAGGATTGTTCAAAATCATTCAACTTGGAGTTAGGTAGGTAAAAAAATTAGACAACTCATAATAAAAATATGTAAATCGTATTGAAAAAAATGATATTATATATAATTGTTTTATTAACTTATACAATTTATACTCAAAATTTCCTACTGAATATTTGTTAAAACTTTTTACAAATCCTCAAGATGCATTACCATTGTGAAACCAAATATTTCTCAATGATATTGACTATAAGATCAAAAGAGGCATATCTCCAATATATGCATTATAACCAACTTTAAATAAAAAACAAAACCATCCTATATGAATTTGGATGCAAGCAATCATCCTCATCACTTATAATATAGTAAGACAATGGATGATAGCACGAGCCTTGATGAATCACAAACCATTAAAATATCATGAAGAGAAAGCCATTTGATAAAGGACCCATTATTATTGTTTTTGATAAGGTTTTTTTCATCTTCACCAATTTTGATCGTTGAATGATCACTTGCAGAAATAGAGTCAATTTGTTAAAGATCAGAAAAGTATTCATTGCAATCACATCACATTCATGGCAGACATGATATATCTTAGGTTTACACTTATTAGCCCTCTTCCCCAAATGTCATGTCTACATGTTCAAGTCATATGAGAATCATTTGATTCACTCAAACATCTTAGATTGATTGGGTCTGCCCAAAGAGTCCTGTCTTTAGATTCAATTTAGATAATTAACCTACCTAAGCAACTGATTCGATTTAGATAATTAACCTAGCTGACTCCAAGTGCATTTTGCTTTGCATTCAAGGATCTAGTATATGCCTTCTCAGACATGCCACTTAGCCTAATGGCCTTCTGTCTGTCAAAGGGAACTTGTAATCTGTACAAACAATGCATTCAATCATTGCAAATTAAATTTCATTGTTGCAATTTTTCTAATAAAATCATAAAGAATGAGAACTAGAAATCCATGAAGAGTAAGCAATGGGAATCATCTAATGTTCAGGGAACAATTTCTCCTCTTGTTAAATTATTTCTTCCTAGACAACATAGATCTAGTCCTGAGGAATGCAGTGTAATGGAAAGGATAGATGACATTAATAAGATTTGACCCAATGTTATATTATCTCACTACCAGCATGTGGCATGATCTTTGTTGTAAGGATTATGCTATAAATTTGAGAAATGACCCAATCCTTTTCAATGTAAAATCAAATGAACCCATCTGAATAAGGTTCAAGAAAAATTACTTTGTAGCAGCAAGTTCAAAGCAGAGAACCAATTTGCAAACCTCACCCTGTGGATGAAAAGGGGTTAAAAAAGGGCTCAATGATGAATATTCCCAATAAATTGCATTCCAGATGATAAAAATTGCACTAAATTTGATGCGTTGCTTAGATAAACATACCACAACAAAAGTGGAAGAATTAAAATGCACATTATGTCTCAGCTCCTCGACTTTCTCGATAACCTTGTTGTCTTCTGCAAGGCCCAATTTTCTTCCTAGCCCATCCATATCCATGTTTCTCTTTAGCATATGGCTGGGAAATGAATGTTACCCTCCTTCAGCCACTCCAACTGAAGGACTTCTCACCCTCTGTAGTTCACGAGCTTGTCCTCCAAATGGACCAACTATAGTTCCACTCGCAACCCATGCAAATCAACCTGCGTGAAATAATTTTTTTTTGATTTTAACATAACAAGCCCATGTTGGTCAAAATTTTGACCAACACGGGCATGAATTTTTGAAAAAAGACATTTTTTCTTGCCTATTCTGACCAATTTGACCCCATTTTAATAGATGGCCAAAATTTTTGGTTGAAAAATAGGGTCAAATGTACTAGTGATAGACCCATTTACAACCCTCTTAGTCTAAAGTATCTCACTTTCTTTCATGGTATGTTATTCACGGTGCAAGGGAAACAACATCCCTCAAGATTACTCACCATTATGCTCCCTTGGTAGAGGCATAAGGCCACTTGGGTTTCATCTCCAAGGGTCGTTGTTCCTGCAAAAGGGGAACTTCTATTTGTCATGCCTTGAAGATTCTCTGATGTGTATCCTTTGTCGATCAACTCACCTCTTTGATTAGAGGGAAATATTGCACTAGAACCAAGAGACATCAAGCTGTGAGCCATTGAATAACATATGACAGTCAAATTCTGACTTGTAGGGATAAAGTGTGTGTTTGAACTGTCTTAAATTGTACTCAAGACCTGTGAAAACATTTGTTGAACATACACAATTCAGTGGTTACTATCAAAAAAATCCTTTTGCTAAATAGATCAACTATTTGTATTTCTCAAAGTTGCTTTGTCCTTTGAGAAATTGTTTGCTCATTTATCCTTGTATCAAAAGAAAGAAAGTTTCACCTTCATCATTTCAAAAAAATGGTTGTTAGCAAGTCCATTCGCAACAACTGCTTGTCTCGCTGGTCCAATTTGTCCATTTGTTTCAAAGTGATCTACTTATTCCCTCAAAAATCACTAAGAAGAACCTAAGCTATAAATCCTTTTGTTGGCCCAAAGTCTTGCTCTTTTTCAAAAATAATTTGCAATTTACCCTACTTGACCAAAAATATCACAAATTTTATCTTTGAGAGACCTCACCTTCATATGTAAGAAATGGTTGTTAGTAAGCCTACTCGCAACACTGTACTTTTAAGTTTACCTTTTGTCTACACTTATTACCTAGAAAATACCCCACAAAAGTCTAGTTACCAAATAACCCCTTTTGCTCTAAAAAGATCTAATAGTTTCTCTTTTCAATATACCTTTTGCTACCAATCTACTTGACCAAAAATGAAACATTTTTCCTTGCCTAGAAGATAGTTAGCCAAATTCGTCTTGAAAAAAAATCCTAAACTTGCTATTTCTCAATTGATTTATGTTCCAACCCAAGGTCTAGAAGGTATACTTAGCATAGTCACTACCTCCAAAAACCCCATGGTTGTGATTTTAATCCATGGAAATATCTCATGTCAAGCCATCCCAAGACTATGTTTAAGAAAGCTAAGCTTCCTCAAATACCAGCCTATAAGGAAATTGAAGCAGAGCATAAGAAACATACCCCTAACCCTAGGATTTCCAAATTGGATCAAATTGAGAAAGACGAAGCTGAGGTAGCATTGCAAACTAAATGGGACTACAAAATCCAAAAACCCAACCCTTTGACATGGTGTTAATATGAGCCTTATTAACAACTCTACTGTTACTCATTCTGATTAGGTCCTTCCTTTTTCCACACACACTTACACACATATAGGTTTAGTCTCTCATCTAGGAATTGCACTATCCCATTCAAGCATTTGAAGTTAGACCATCTCCTCTCATCTTAGGTTGTTGAAGAAGAATCCTCCACATGAATTGTTAAAATCTTAGTGTTATTTCCTCACTCACTTAGAAACATTTTTGCATCACATCTCTCATCATCTTGAGTATCCTTGAAACACAACACTTTGCTAGGAATAGGTTGTTATTGGTGTCCCACATCACCTTGAGCCAAAGGTTAGGGTCACACTTTTCGCATCACCATCACATTTCCCACATTCATATTTTAGAAAAACACAAGTTTCTTTCACTTAGCACCATATCATTTAGACTTCCTTAGTATCATCCCTCACTGCATTTATGTCTTTAGGAAAAACATCCTTTCATGCCACCCACCACACATTTTGGTAGGAACACACGGAAAAAAGACATGGGTCCTAGTCATAGTGGTAACACATCTTGAGCTTAGCCATACTCTATAGTATCCATGACACCATCAGACCCACCATCGCAAATCCCAGAAGAACCAGGATCATCCATAGATATTGAGGCTTTCATGAACCAACTTGGTCATGCTACCATCGTAAATGCCATCATAGATCGCAACAAGGAAATCATCATGGAAAATTTCTTACGAGATAATGTTGGTGTCTTTGAGTTTGGACATCCACCACCTATCGACATAACAAGTCCTACTCACCCATTGTTTGGATGGCAACCACCTCAAGTAGAACTAGCAGACCCAAATATACCCTCGACCTAGGTGCCAGTTCTAATTCCACAAAAAACTCAACCCATTCTCACTCAACCATTAGTGCATACTACATCTCAACCAACCTCAAGTATACCATTTGCATCTATTTCCACCACTCACTTTTTTGCCAAATCCCCCATTTACATCTAGCAGCACTACCTTTTTGCTTCCACCACATATCACATCTAGTCCATTTGCTACTCAAAGACAACCATTAGGGTCCAATACCTCATCT
This sequence comes from Cupressus sempervirens, assembly GCA_028749045.1. Lineage (NCBI taxonomy): Eukaryota > Viridiplantae > Streptophyta > Pinopsida > Cupressales > Cupressaceae > Cupressus > Cupressus sempervirens. Next base: position 277,022,483 of record CM053788.1, on the reverse strand, counting down.
TCCATCCCACAAAACATCACTATCAACCCCTTTGTAACTAGCCAAAGCTCTTCAGCCGCATTTCCTTTGGGACCTTGGAATACTACTGCGATACAGGCACCTATCACTAGTCTTCCCCCTACCACTACAATCATGTCCAAACCTTTGACACTATCATGAATTGCTTCACATAGTTATTCACTCCCACCCCTCACCAACTATTTCTCCATGCCACCTCTAGGAAATAGCCCAAATCCACTGCCATTGTAGTTCCCATTAGTAAACACTTTACCACAAATTAACTACCTTGCACCTATTCAAAATCAGTTCTACTCTCAAGCAAGTGCACAACCCACATATATTGGGCATGGTATATATTCCCAGAGTATAGCACAAGCATTATCTGCATTACCATCATTTCAGTCATAGTCTCACATCAGCAGTATGCCCAAGCACCCACACATAACTATCTCATAAGGCAGTAACCTCATAGTTATCTACCACACCAAGCTCAATAGATGCAACAGCATGCACAACCCACATTCCAGCAAACCATAGCATCCACTCCACTAGTTATGCAAACCATTTTTCCATAGATGCCATATGGTCATCAGAGTTCTCCATATCACACTTTAGATTTTGGCACATATCCTACATCGAGGGCACCTGGATCGAGGGCACCCACTCCTCCACCTATAAATTCTGAATGGGAAGAGATGAAAAATGCTCTCAAAGCCCTCAAGGATGGGACTGACCCCAAAATTTCAAATTTGAAAATGATTGCCCATTCCATTTTGATAGGACTATCACATTGACTCCATTTCCTAAACCTTTCGAGATCCCCAAGTTTGACAAATTTAGGGGGAAGAGTGATCCAATCACACATGTTAAGGAATTCTATATGCATTTTTAGGAGGTACCTTATAATGATGTGTTCCTCATGTGGCTCTTTCCTAAGAGCCTAGTAGGAACAGCCTTGGAATTGTTCTATCGTATCCCTCAAGGTACTATTAAAACTTTTGCAGAACTTACTAAAGCCTTTGTTGCTCAGTATACCCATCTCGTTGAAACTGAATTATCTATAGTAGACCTTGTCCACACTAAACAAAAGGGAGGAGAAAGCCTTGCAGAGTACTTACAACACTGGCAGATCCTCACAACAAGGATCTCTTGTACCATCCCTAAGCACCATCTTGTCAAGATGTTCATAAACAATGCACACCCTAGCCTTGCTCATCATATGGTTATGAACTATTTGAAAACATACAAGGACATCAAAGAAAAAGGAATGGGCCTTGAGCAAGGCCTCATTAAGGATGGTGTCATCAGATTGTACAAAGAAAACACCCAAGACCGCAGTTCGAGCAATGACAAAACTTGATATTGGAACAAAAACAAGAATATAGTGACAGATGGTGCCGCTGACACTCAACAGGTCCATATTGTTGGGGCAGCTACCAATGTTCCCACAACATTTTTGCAACAATAAACTTATCAATAGAAACCCCCTATGTATCACCAGCCACCTATGCAAACTCATCAGCAAATACTTGTTCCTCATAATCAAACTAATGTTATCACACTGTCAGCATGTAGTAAACCCCGTGTTCAGAGGCAACCACAAACATACACCCCATTGGGGAAACCTCTTGATACAATCTTCAAAAAATTGGCCAAGGATAATCTTGTTTAGTATACACAAACACAACCCTTGGAACCCAATTAGTCTAGAGCATCCTAGTACAAAGATAATGAATATTGCAAATTCCATCGTGTTAAAGGGCACACTACCCTTAAATGCATGCAACTTAAGGATTATGTACATGACCTCATTGATCAAAAAGAGATCACAGTGGGGGCACAACCCTCACCTAATGCAGGATTAATGATGTATCAAAATGCTTTCCCTCCTCACAACATGAATCTAGGAAAGGCACCTGCAAATCCTCCTATCAACAAACCTAACAATGCTTTGGGTGAACAAGGTGACAACCAAGACACGTCTCATAATTATACCTCAACATACTTAGACTATGGTAGCTTAATTGGTTTTATATCACAAGTTGAACCATCCATCAATGTCATCAATATCAAAGGCCCAGACAGTCAGTGTGTAGTTACTACCCATCAGACATGACTCAATATAGCTGGTCCACCTATATCCACACAAATTAGACCACCATCAGCATGACCACCTCCATCTCATGCATCTCCATCATAATCACCTTCACTAGGGCCACAGTATAACATCTTGGAATACCTTGGAAACATGCCAGCCTAGATCTCTATCCTGGAGCTCTTACGAATAAGCCCACTTTATCAAGAGATCCTTGAAAACACTCTACATGAGTCATGCATCCCCTCCAACATAAACACCACTGAGTTTCACAACTTGGTTGGCCATCTTTCAGCCTCATGTGCCTTATCCTTCAAAACTACTGATATCCCAACAGTTGAACCTGATCACATCCTCCCACTTTGCATTGTTGTCATGGTTTCTAACTTTGTAGTTAAACGTGTCATGATAGATAATGGATCAGCTCTAAACCTATGTACTCTAAAGTTTATCAAGCAGGTAGGATATACTAAAGAATATATCATTAATGAGGTGATCACCATCAAGGAATATGACAATTTGGAGTGTACTACTGTAGGAACCATCTTGCTCCCTATCAGAGTCGGCCTAGCCACTCAAGAAACACTCTGTCATGTAGTTGATCTTAATCTTCCATATAACATCCTCCTCTGTTGTCCATGGATTCATGCCATGAATGCCATTCCATCCACATATTAGCAGTGCATCAAATTTCCACATAATGACACTGAGATAACTATCCACATGGATCTTGAACCCTTTGCTTATTGCAATGCGGTTGAAGCTTCATACACCAATCATTGTCCTGGGATCAAAATTGGCACCACCACGGCTAGTTCCTTTGGCACTTGCCATGATCCAGACACCATTTTGGCCTCCACTCTTTCCACAGTTAAGATCAACTACCAAGGTTGTGGCGAGTATAGTCTCAAAGAGGCTTTTGCTGTTGGCGCTCTACCACTTGACCCACATACTCAAGGATGCCCAACACATCAAGGGCCTATACCAGAAACCACCTCTCAACTTTACTAGTTGGGCCCTACCACATTTGTCACCAAAGGTATCCCTGATGGAGCAAAAAACACACTAGACATTAACACAAGGCTATACAAAGAGCCACCTCCTAAAAGTGAAGCACTTCTTAATCACTTTAAACAGAAATATCCCTGGTCACATCGCTTGGCTACGGAGCAATGGGATTATCAAGGAGGTGGTTTAGGCTGCTAAGAATTAGGTATGAGATAGCCTATAGAAGTACACCAAGGGAAGAAAACCAAAGGCTTGGGCTATGGACTCCTTGCAACTGGGGGCACTACAATGGAAGGCCACGCCTTTATGAAGATCCAAAACACTCTCGTTGAGGTTGAAGAGATCCTTGAGGAAGTTGAAAAAAAAGCTTACAATGATATTTTCCTTGACAAAATAATCCTTGGAGCCTTTGTGCTCTGCCAATTATCCTTGAATCTCATAGACCTCCCCCTCGCTCACCCTGAACTCATAGATTGGGACCAACCAACTGTCATTCATGTTCATGAGTTCTCTATTGAGCACGGGCTCCTTAAATTCATGAAGGAAGAAATGCCACATAAATGATCGCCTCAACCATCAGCATATGTCTACAAGCTAGATCCTATAGGTTACTTCGAGGAGGAGGAAATCTCTAGTCGCAAAAATGAAATTCTAAAAGAAACAAAAAAGAAAAACAATAAAAGAAAAACATCTCATGGTGAAAACTCCTCTGGAGTGCCATTGGGTGACTCAAAAAATGAAACAAAAATAAAGGATGTATCCAATGGTGAAAACCTCTCAGAGGCACCTAAAGATGGAGATTTCATCCTTCCCCCACAAGAGCATCGACCTCCTATATCTTCAGTTTTGATAGAAGAAACTCAACTTGTAAAAAAAAAGCTTGACAGAGATACCACATATCACATACATTGCAACCTCTCTACCACTTAAACAAACAGATCTTCTTATTGAGGTTCTCCATGAAAATGTGAACTACTTTGCATGGTCATATCAGGACATGCCAGGGTTGGACTCCAAACTAGTCGTACACCATCTAGCAGTGGATCTAGGGGCCAAGCCCGTCAATCAGAAACTTTGAAAAATGTACCCCAAGGTGGCTTTATTAGTCAAAGTAGAGCTAGAGAAGTTGTTAGAGGCCAAAATCATTTGACCACTAGATTATTCTGAATGGATTTCTAATATGGTACTTGTTACTAAGCTCTCTGGTGATCTCAGGATTTGCACTGATTTTAGGGATCTTAATAAAGCTTGTCCAAAGGATGACTTTCCACTACCAAATATTGACATGATTGTGGATCTCACCACAGGTCATGAACTCTTGTCACTAATGGATGGTTTCTTTGGGTATAATAAGATTCATATTACAAAAGAAGATTAGCATAAAATGGCATTCACTACACCTTGGGGCACATTCTGCTACACCATGATGCCATTTGGGTTAAAGAACACCAAGGCAACCTATTAGCATGTAATGATGGTCATCTTCCATGACCTAATCCATAAGATACTTGAGGATTACGTGGATGATATTCTAGTCAAGTCTCTCAATGCTTTGGATCACTTATCTCACCTTGAGGAAGTGTTCAATTAATTGGCAGAATATCGTCTCATGCTAAATCCAAAGAAGTGTGTCTTCGGTGTTACTTCAGGAAAGCTCCTAGGCTTCATTGTGTCACAGCATGGTATTGAGATTGACCCTAAGAAGGTCAAAGCCATCATGGATATGGCTCCTCCTAAGACACTCAGGCACCTTCATTCTTTGCAAGGAAAACTCCAATCAGTCTCGCGGTTCATTTCTTAGCTTGCTGATAAGTGGCAACCTTTCACTCACCTGCTTAAGAAAGATCAAAATTTCAAATGGGACTCAGCTTGCCAGTGCAATTTTGAGCTCATCAAAAAATACTTAGCTAATCCACCTATTTTGGTTCCTCCAATTATAGGGTGCCCACTCATATTGTACATCATAGCTATTCCCACAATATTAGGCACTCTTCTAGCACAACTTGATGATGCAGGAAAGCAATGAGCTATTTATTACATCAGTCAAACATTAGTGGGCTATGAGCTCAACTACATTCCAATGGAGAAGGCATGCTTAGCAGTGGTGTTTGCCACCTAGAAGCTACATCATTACATGTTGAGTCATACTATGCAACTGATATCAAAGATTGATCCATTGAAATATATGCTCTCTTGTATAGTACTCATCGGATGCTTGGTAAAATGGGTTATGCTTCTCAGTGAGTTTGACATTCAATATGTTGACAGAAAGGCCATCAAAGGCCAAGCTATTGCAGATCACTTGGCTGATGCACCCTTAGTTGCAGATCACCCACTCATCATGGAATTTCCAAATGAATACCTTTGTTTGATAGAAAAACAATCACTCTAGAAGCTATATTTTGATGGCTCCTATACATCTCATGGTTCTGGTGTGGGCATACTATTGGTTACACCTCAAGGCAATTATATTCCTATATCTTTCAAGCTACAATTTTGGTGTACCAATAACATTGCAGAGTATGAGGCCCTTGTTGTGGGACTCAAAATTTCTATTGAATGGAATATCAAAGAGCTTCAGGTCTATGGTGATTCTGAGCTTATCATCAAACAACCTTTGAATGAATATCAAACCAAGGATGACAAGTTACTACCTTACAAATATCTTGTTGATCAATTAAAGCAACATTTCACTTAGATCCAGTTCATACAAGTACCTAGACTCCAGAATAAGGCAGCTGATGCTATGGCTACTATTGGTTCTCTCTTGGAAATACCTCGCAAAGCTACACAATATGAATTCTTGGTTGAGCAGCTGCACAAACTTGCATATGAGAACGATGAATCAACACGAGTTTGTATTTTGGTTGGTCCCCAATCTCCATGGTACCACAAAATTCATGCTTACCTACTAAATAGTATCATATCTCCTCACCTCACATGAACCCAACACCAAAACCTTATTTGCAAAGCTTCCCATTACACTATCATTGGCCAAACCCTATATCATCATGGTTTTCATGATACTCTCTCTCGATTTTTAGCTCAAAATGAGGTTGTGATGGCTCTCAAAGAGGTACACAATGGACTTTGTAGTGCTCACACAAGTGGGATGGTGCTAGCAAAGTAGATCCTTCAAGCTAGATATTATTGGTCTACTCTAGAACATGATGCATGTGAATTTTTGAAATGATGTTTACCTTGTCAACAACATGCTAATTTAATCTGAGCTCCAACATAGTACTTGCAACCCATTGCACCACCATGGCCTTTTTCCTACTAGGGATTTGATCTTGTTGGTCTTATTGCGCCACTTTCTTCAGAAGAGCACAAGTGGATAATCACCACCACTGATTATTTCACTAAGTGGGTCGAAGTAGTTCCCCTTGTTACTGCCATGGGAGTTTAGGTGTCCAAGTTTATATTTTATCATATCATATGTCACTTTGGCATCCCAACTACCATTTTCATAGACCACAGAGGTAATTTTGAAAACCTAAATATGGAGGAATTGTGCACTTCCCTTCACATCCATCACTACTTTTCTAGCCCGTATTTCCCACAAGGTAATGGTCAAGAAGAGGCAACTAATAAAACCTTGCTCAGAATCCTCAAGAAAGTTGTCAATGATGTTGGCCGTGATTGGTATTTGCAAATTAATCTTGCCCTATGGGCATATTGCACTTCATTCCATACAGCCACTGGCACAACTCCATACTCCTTGGTCTATGGTGCTGAAGTAGTCCTACCTATTGAGGTTGAACTCCCATCACTCCACATTTCTCTCCGAGGATAGATATCTAATGAAGAATATAAAGTGGCTCAACTTACTCAACTTGATCTACTTGATGAAAAAAGGCAACAAGCCTACAACCACCTCATGGTCTATCAAAGTCACCTCAAGTGCAATTTCAGCAAGAAAATCCATCCGCGCAATTTTTAGGAAGGTGATATGGTCCTTAAAGAGAATATGAAGGTTCAAGCTGACAAATAAAAGAAAGGCAAGTTCGAGCCTACATGGCTTGGTCCTTATGTGGTCACGACATCTTTTGGCTCAGGAGCCTATCAGCTATCTATCCTTGAAGGTGAAGTCCTAAATGATCCTACCAACATTATTCACCTCAAGAAATTCTACGCTAAGGACAGAATTTGCAAATCAAAGAAAGAAAAAAGGCACAAAAAAATTTTAAAAAATAAAGCATTCAATGGTGAAAACTTGGAAATTCAAGTTCCTTGGATAGGTCCCTAGTGAAAACCTAGCAAATAGGTGCCAGGTGTACTACAACTTTCCATTATCTATCACTGACATGCACCCCTCTATCACCCCTCCTTATTATATCACTCATCCCACCCACTTTTCCAAGGTGTTCCTTATTGTTTTTCACCGTGCTTCATAGCATCATCCTCTAGCACTTTGCACTATGCAACATCCCACCTCATTCCTATATTATAACATCCCATGTATCATACTCGATGTATCCTACCATTGTACTCTACTAGATGTACCCTATCAAGTGTTTTTTATCCTTGTACTTTACCATATGTAGCATATAGAACCCATATAACATGTGTCTCATAATTTTTCACTAACCCTTGTCTCCTATGTACCATACCTATATGAATGCAGTAATATCTGGACCCTTGTACATAAATCATGCTTTACATAATCCCACCTAAACAAACCCATCTATCATAGCAATGCTATCTCCTCATCCTGAGCTTTCCCTCGTCATGCATATACCTACTACCGTGTTTTGTTATTGTGAGTTCCCATGTCCTTAAATAGTCATACTTGTACATACTATCCAGGTCTTGTTGCAACCCGTCAGTAGCTCATCAATTGATCTCTTTGGCAAAAGGTTACTTTTTCACTTTGCATAATCTTTGGTGTCTTTATACTTTTTGATTGATCATTTTCATGTATCTTTCGTTGTTTCCTCCTCAAGATTGCCATGATAATTTCATAGCATGGTGTGTTTTGACTGGGGCAATTTAGGAGGTTGGTTTCGATCACAGTCTTTTTCTGCTTGAGAGTTAGTTTGATATTATCCTTGCATATTTCAAAGCATGTTTTCATCTATCAATAAAACATGGTGCACTTGGGTAATATTGCATGCTTGTGGATCACCCAACATCATTCCAATACTAATCTCTTTGGGACTCAGGTGTGATGATGGGGCAATCCTTGTGTGCTTGCTTGAGTTAGTCCTATGGAATTTTGGGGAAAAGGCCTTGACGTTCTTAGTAACCTTGGAAGATCCCTAATAATCCTATATCAAATAAAGTGCTCACACTACATAGTGGTACTTCCTCATGAAGTACCCCATGCTCAACCTTCCCCTACGCCTCACTTTTTTTTTTTAGAACCCCTGGTATCCTCCTCCTTGTCATCACCCCTCTCCCTTGAACTATCACTTTTTCCACCCTCAAAATCATTTGATTCAAAACCTTGAACATCAATTCTTATTCATTCTCATCATGATGTGATCCCTATCATAAGTTACTATCCTAGCTCTAAAATCTTTGCTATCCTCCTAACTGTGAGTTTGTTGGTCACTCTTTTTCCAACATTATTTTCCTTAGCATAAATATCTCTTATGATCACTTTTCATATCATAGAACACTATCATAAGTCAAGCATTTGTCCACCATCATTGTTTGTCTTGCATCTCCTAGAATCTAGTATGTTGTATTATCATAGCTTGTATCCATTTATCATATCTCAGAATATCATTGCATTATGGTTTTTATGTTATTCTCACATGCTTATCATAAATCTTAGATGTATCTTTTAGTTTGTGTTCTTTTTAGCATATCATAAATTTACTATTCTCTCTTTTAGTTTACTTAAGCTTTAGCATTATAGTCATTCATCATTAGATTATGATTCATTTTAGCATTATAGTCATTCATCATTAGATTATGATTCATTTTAGCATTATAGTCATTCATCATTGGATTATATTTCATTTTAGCATTGTTATTCATCATTAGATTATGATTCATTTTAGCACTATAGTCATTCATCATTAGATTAGGTTTCATTTTAGCATTATCATTCATCATTAAGTTGTAATTCATTTTAGCATTGTAGTTCATCATTAAATTGTACTTTTTTTTTTGTATTTTCATCTTTTATTTTGTAATTCATTTTTCATCCATCTTTAGTTTGTGTTAACATATTCTAAATGTCATGACATTATATTCATTTTCCATATCATAAATCTATTGTTTATCCTTTAGTTGGTGATTCATTTTACATTTGTAACTTATTTTTTAGTTTGTACTTATCATCATACAACATCATATTAGATACTCTCAAAAGAAATCACATTCTCTGGGATCATATCACATCCATCATAAGCCACATCACATCATCAGGATCGTATCAAAACATATCACACCACATAACATCTATCATACACCAAATCTCATCATCAGAGATTACATCAAAAAAATAAAATATATTGCATCATATCTACAATATCATAAGGAAAATCATGTCATCAAGGATCACATCATCACATCACATTATATCTACACTATCATAGCCAAATCACATCAAAAACATATTGTATCATATATACAATATCATCAAAAATCACATCCTGTATCACCAATTGTTAGCAATATCATCAAAACATCATTGCCTATCCAATGCATATCAAACACTATACATATTATCATTAGTCCATAACACATATCTCACCAGAATCATTAGATCTATATATCAACGAAAGAATAAAAGAATAATAGTCCATCAGTGTACAAGTCCCTATCATACAAACGAGTCTGAGCCCTCACAAAATCTCCATATGTCTCAAAAAAGCTGATATATATAGAATACTCAGCATCCACAAAAGTCACTTTCTCATTGATGGTCAACCCATCATCCCTGCATCATTAATCTCCTCCTCTACCCCTCTCTCAACCCCTGGTGCTACTGGTGGTGAAGGTGGTGGCCTCATCAGTCCTCCCCTTTTCTCGGAGCTCTCTGCCTCCTCCCTCCTCCCCCCATGCTGGCTTGACCCTGCCCTTTGACTATGCCCTATGCATTGGGACTTTCTTGTACTCTCCCCCCAAATGCTCCATCCACTCTCCCCTCCTCCCTGCATCCCTGTGTGGGTACCTGCTATCCCTGAATACCTTGGTCACCTATAGTGCTCAATTTTTGATGTTGGCACTGCGGCATGGTACCTCCCTTGGTAGAATCCATCCCTCTCCCTCAAATCCTCCTTCTCTGCTCGAAGTCTCTGCAGCTCATCCAAACCCCCTCCCACTACCACCTGCACCTGTAAGGTCACCACCTCCACCACCAGCCTATCTCGCTCCTACTGAAGGGCGTCAAATCTTGCTTGCATCCCCTGCTACTCCAAAGTCATGGCATCCAACCTCCCCTCCACCTGGCCCACCTCCATCTATAGCCTCCCCACCTCCACACCTACCTTATATCCCGCTCCTATCTAAATTGGTCTTGCTCTACTTAGAGCTGATCTCTCTCCTACTGTGTATCATAGAGCAGCTGGCTCATCACTACGTGTGCCTTCTCTAGTGAGGCATATCGAGCTGCCAATCTGTCATCTCCTCCTTTGGAAGATGATCCCCCTGCTACCCTCTATCACCCTGTGCCTCCTCTACTCTCTCTAGCTGGGCTCCCCTCTCCTCTACTCTCCTCTCTAACCAAGCTCTCCTCTCCTCCCCACCCACTCTCCTCATCTATCGGGTCAGCTCCTCCTCCTGTGCAACCATTGCTGTCCTTTTCTGCAACCCTCTTGCCACATACCACCCCTATCAAGCTGCTCGAGCTAGCTCACCTTCCACCACCACTGACCTTGTGCCCTGTGCTCTCCCCACTAGTCTCAACAACACAAAAGTATCTTGGTACTCCTATGTGGAGCCTGCATCTCCTGCCCTGCCAAACCAATCCCATTGCTATGGATCTAGCTCTAGCCATGCCCTCAACAAACCATCCCCCTGAAGGGCTAGCTCGTACATCGATACTGGCTTGCATGTCACCTGCTGATACCTATTTGGCTCCCGTGGTGCTGTCTACTACCATCTAAACTATTGTAGCACCCTATCTAGCCTATACTGCTCTGCCACATACTCCCACCTCCCAAACACAAAACATGGGAAAATAGTGTATGAGAGTTTCTCTCCCTCCTCTGCCCACAGTCCTAAGCCCATGTATGGCCTCCACAGCACTGTCACTATCTCATCGATGCACACTCTCTAGTAGTCCACTAAATTAGTGTGGTGGTATATCAATGGCTTGGCCCAACTGTATGTCACTGGCTCCTCTGCCTACCTATCTCTGTGCCCTAATGGCCTGAGCACTGCAATATGCTCCCACACCCATACTTGTAATAGTGTAGGAAACCCAATACTCCTCCCTTATTGGCCACCACCCTAGTATACTATTTGATGTAGGTCCCGGTATAGCTCAGCCAACATTAGAGAACCCCATGCCATTGGGCATCTTGCATCCACAATCTGCATCACCACTGGAATCAACTCCAACATCACCCCTATACCACCTGTATCTAGGGCAATGTGCCCCAAAACCAGCCCTAGCACATAGAAATAGATCCACCGCTCTACCACCACATGATCCAAATGTTCATCTAGTGCAAACTATCCCCATCAGATCTTGTACTCAACTCCCTGCCCCACTAGTCTCTGTATGCCCACCTCTGCTATCATCTCTTTGGTCACCATGACTGGTGTCCCCTGTACTGGCAGTCTGAATATTTGATACACATCCTCTAGCATCACCATCATCTCCCCCATCAGTAGGTGGAATGTCATTGTCTCACTGTGCCATCTCTCACAAAGTGTTGTGACCATTGCCATGTAAGTGTAGGTATGGGGCAACCTCACCATGTAGCCTAGTCTGACCACCTTGATCCATACCTAGTCGGTTGATGTTAGCATGTCTCTAGCGCACAACACTACTACTCACCACTCCCATGACACTAATACATCCATGGACCACTGCACACCACCAAAAAAAATCTAAACGAAAGTTTTCTATCTCCTTGTTTATCCTCCCACCCTCCCTTTCCTCAACCCCAATTTTTTTTGCCTTAATTTTGCACAACCCTCGTTCCTGCAAAATAGCATTCCTATGGAGCCTACCCTCTCATGTTCTCGCGGACCTATATTCCAGTGAGATTGTGGTGTTGACTTTGGTATTCCCCATGCCTTTTCCCCCATTCCTGCTAGTGCGTTCCCATGGTACATTTACCTGGCAATCTTGCTAATCCTTGGTCATGTGGGATTGTGTTCCCACACTCTGCCCATATTCCCACTTTCTCACTGTGCAAAACCCTTAAACTATGAGTATGCATTCCTACTACCTAAATCATGTCCCTCTTGGTGGGGACGCAATCCCATCGACTCTACCCCATTCTCACATAATTTTCCACTCTAGGATCGCTTTCCCACAATAAACTATTTGGTTCCCCACACACCTCCCTCTTGACGCTACTTTCATGGGATTGCGAACCCGCTGATCTCGCTCACGTTCCCGCTAGACCCATGCCTATGAGATTGCATTTTTGCTTTTACAAGAATTCCGTAACAAATGCATACACAAAAATCACAAAGAGGTTTTAGACCCTACCGATCGATCGAGCGTCCCTCGTACTCGTACTCGTCGCACTATGTCTACTCGATGCTTTGGTCGCCCAATACCCACCATCATAATCTCCACTGCAGAGCTCCTAACCAACAATATCTCATCCTTAATTTGACTGCAACTGACCCCTTCTAGCCCCCTCTTAGCCACTTATAGCCCACCCCGGTGCCCTGGCTACCCCTCTTGATCATCCAACACTCTAGATTTTCCTGCTCCTTTGCTTTTGTTTTTTCTTTTATTTTCTCTTTTTTTATTTGTTTTTCCCTCTTCTATGCCTTCTATGCCCTTGATAGCTTCCTACTTTTTTATCAAGATGTTGTCATGTCACTTTTTCTTTTCCCATCACCCTCTTGAGGGGGCATCATGCAGTCCATTCTCTCCTCTTCTACTCAAAACTGGGGCAACTATGTTGCTTTAAAAAGTCTTCTTTGTGTCGTTTATGTTTGAACTTCTTTCAAATAGTGTTGTTTCAACACTATGTCAAAGAGGGGCAAAATGTAGACACCTAAATCTGATTACATCAATAGGTAATCATATTTAGTCATCTCCTAGGACATTATTGATTAAATATTTACTATTTAATTAATTGATCATCATCCCCTAGTTAATTTATTTATTTAATTTTTATAGTCCAATTGATAAAATCAAATGATCACCCAAAATCAATTTATCAATTAAATCCTTCTTCCCCTATTAAATTGAATAAATCATTAAATCTATTCAATTTAATTCCATACTCCCCATTTTATTAAATAAATCATTTAATAAAATATCTAAAATCCTAAGAGCCTCCCTAAACCCTATCCTAACCCCTAATCCAACCCATTCACACATACTAACCTCACTTAGCCACCTAACTAACCCATCCCATCAAATCTAAGCCACTTACCCTCTAACCCCCCTTCTAAATTAATCATAATCTCCCTCCTAAACATGTGACAACTTTAAGTAAGGGTTAAGACTTGCTAACCCAAGCCAAAGTCAACAATCTCATCCTCACCCTCATCCTCCAACATTTATGACTCTTACACCTCTCCCATCCTCACTCATGACTCTTACATACTCAACCACCCTCATTGAGCCTTTGACCAACCCTTATCCTATCCTCTCACACTCATCCTCCTTGTGACAAGTGTCACCTCCCCATTGGTGCTAAACTAGCACAATCCTTGTGCTCCCTTTTGAATGCATCTTGACCCTCCCTCACCATCTCATCATCTTGACATCTTGGCCCTCCATTTCTCCAACCCTTGGCCTATAAATTGAACCTCCTCCCTTCACAAAATCCTCCATCCTCCATGCAAACTTATAATGATATTTTAAAAGCACACACACTACCAAAATACCATTATAATGGAAAAATCACTCCATGACTCCATTGTTGCAACCTTATTTCACTCACCCCATCCATCCATTTGAAGCTTGAGCTATACTTGTGAACACACATACCTTAAATTTGGGACAAATCTATTGTATCATTATGTTATACCATTTTGAGCTTACCATTCTTGGTTTGCCTCCATTTGTGGTGATAAAAAATTAGTCCTATCTTAAGTGTTTACTCATTTTAGTATTGTTAATGCTTTCCTTAATAACTAGTATTCATGTTACACTACTAAACTAGGTGATACACTATCAACCAAACCAATCATTGTTAGACCTTGTAGACTAGGTAGGTTACAAACCTCAAATGCAAATACCAAACCTCAAATCTCAAAATAAAACCTCGATAATGAAGTTTTCTCCAACTTCACTATGCTTTTTTTATCTTCACAATTATTTCTTTTCTTCTCATTTTCACTCTTCTTTCTTACTACATTCTTCCATACATAACAAAGGAAAATGTCTTTCCTTTATACCAAGTCCACAAAACAATTCCCTTGAGTCGGTTATTGCACCTTCTCAATTAATTATTATAGGACCTCATTAAGAACATATTTTAACTAATGATAATATCAATCAGTGGCCTTGTAACTTGAATACATTTTCATATATGTAATATTATGATGAGTGATCTTAGCCACATCATATCCAATATGTCTTCTACATGCCTTTAACCTTTCTTCTTAGAACAATCCACCAAAACTTGAATAACTTCTTCTAGACTTAATATCTGTTGCACTTGAGGTTAGATGCATATGCTAAACACTTAGTAGTACTTCCCATTAACCTCATTAGTGAAAATACTCAATGATCTATTTGTACCAACTTGATATTTACCATTTTTCTTCTGTTAGATATCACAAAAAATTGGTATGTTGACATCAATGACAAATACAATCATGAATGTAACATATCATCATGATCATGATTTAATCATGTTTCTACAATAATCCTCCATAGGAATATAATTGACATTCATGCTTCCAATAGTAACACATTTACAATATAATCAACCTAAGATAATGTCAATTTTATGTTCTTCCCATTTTAAAAAAATTTCATACCAAGGATTTATTTTTCTGCCTCCAAATCCTTAATAGCAAATGAATGTGCTAACCAACATTTTAGCCCCTTAATGTGATCCATGTCAGATCCAACTATAAGCATATCATCAACATATAAACATAAAATAATTTAGTTTTCATCATCCAAACTCTTAAAATAAACACTATGATCTTAATGACACCTATTGTATCCATGCTCATGCATCAAACTATCAAATTTTAGATGCCATTGTCGAGGTGCTTTCTTCAAGCCATATAGACTTTTCTTCAATCTGTACACTAATTTCTTCTTACCTTGGACCTAAAATCCCTATGGCTATACCATATATATCTCTTCATCCAAATCACCATGAAGAAAGGAAATTTTAACATCAATTTTCTCCCAATGAAAATCTTTAGTAGCCACAATACTTAAAACTGTTAGAGTTTTAGCTGACTCTACAACACCCCTAGGATCAAATGAAAGACCTAGGTAACTTCTACAAGAGATTGACAATATAATTTTATGAAGATGCAATAATGTTATTATTGATAATCGACTTGATTTATATCTAATTGATTTAAAATGTACATAATAGGCCTCCTTATATAGGAGAGGAGATAAGAGACAATGATAAGGAGAAGATAAGCTATTAGCCACACAAGGTGGAATCACATGTCCACCAAAGGTGGATCATCCTCTATTATGGAATGAAGTGTGTGTGATGATGAGAATGATAATGTGATATGTGCACTAAAGGTGGAATGAGATAACAACTATGACCACCTAGAGTGGAATTCTCCTATACCATGTGTTTAATTGAGGTGCAAACTTCTAAGTATCTCAATCATGAACTACTATGCAATGCATTATCATAAGTAAGCTTAAGTAAGTGTAATTAGTTAATATTTAATTACACCAACATCCCCCCTTAAGTGAAACTTAGGGTAATACACTTAAACTCACAATGCAAGATGGGTCCTAGCTACTAGGCTATTTTAGGTACCCATGTACAATATACAATGCAATACATGAAATGAAATCTCTCATAAAGTGGAGAAAGAGAGAAAACCTCATGGGAAAAACTCTCCTCCAAATAGAGAGATGAAAAAAAGATGCATGGATGGATGGAGTAATCAAGACCCTCCAAAAATTGTATACATCATGTATATACAAAGACTGATCCCCCCATAGGAAGTGAATATGGAGACATAATATCCTCCCCATAATGAAGAAGCTCCAATGTAGATAAAGAGTACTTGTAAATAGGAGATAATCCAACACCTACAAGAAAAATTCCTCTCCTTAGGAAGAGATAAATACATCAAATGATGAAGAAGCCACTCCATGTAAAAAGTGAGGGAGGAGGAAGAAGGTCTCCATGTATGCATCTCTAAAGAACTAATAGGTGTCTCCAAGCTCAAATATTCTATCACACCATCAAGTTGACCTATGTGATGTGAAAAAAAAAAGAGAACATGAAGAGTTGGGAAATCCAATCTCCAAAGAAGGTGAAGAAGTATCTTGAAGAGAAACCCCCTCAGATGTATTAATCAAATCTGCATTATGGGGCTCATCTGAAAGAGCATCCAAGAATTCATGCCACACTACAAGATGTGAAGCATAAAGATCATCCTACTGAATAGCATAACTCATGTCTAAAGAAGTAGGAGGTGGAGGAGTAGGAAATTCAAGACTTTTCTCAAGAACAAAATGATTCAAGTGTCCATTGTTCTCCTCACATGAATTATTCACCCTTGATAAAGGGTTAGGTATGTTAGTGTAAATAATTAATTATTGTTACACTTTATTTAAGTTCATTTAGGTCAATGAATTATTCTATTATTTATTAGATTAGACACCTAAGAGTATGCATAATCATATGAGTTGTCTTGTTGACAACGTAGGAGTTAGCATCTCACTTTAGCACATGGTGTTTACAAAAATGGAGTTTGCATAGTCAACTGATTTGTCATGTAGACAACATAGTTGTTTGCACTCTAATTAGGCACATGGTATCTACAACATAATTTTACATGACACACCCATGTTAAGCTTATTCTCTCATCATCACGCTAACTTCTATGCTCAATGGAGGATAATCCACTATTAGTGGATATGTGCTTAGTTGTGAGACTTATCATTGTGCTAACTCCTAGTCAGTCTAGAGGCCTTTATATTTAGGAACTCATAGTGTGTATGGACATTAATTCAATTTCATATTGTTATTTAAATCATACTTTATTGGTCCATATTGTGCTAATGCTTGAGCTTCTTGATCTTGGGTGATTTTTCTCTAAGGAAAATTCTTACATGGTATCAAAGCTAAGGGAGCTTCTCTTCACATAGCCATTAGAGACCATTCTTGCTTCACCTCTCAGAGGACCTCAATTAAGATCCAGAGTATCGTAATCATTGGGAGCATCAAGAGCCAAAGCCGACCTCGCCATTGCATCCAAAGCATTGATTCAATGAATTTTGACTATAAATTTTCCTACCCTAGGCCATAGTCAAATTTGAGGCAAAATATTTTTTCAAATCGGTACCTAAAGCCTAATTTGTGAATTTGGTATGATCATTTTCAGATCTATTCAATTTATTTTTAGATCTATATTTTCTTTGTAATTTTCTCAGCAATATTTTCTTCTTTTTTTTGAAATTTTTTTTGCCTATCAAGCCTATAGAGAAATTTTTTTTGTAGGAAAAAGGTGGTCAAATCCCGATCCCCATGAAGGAATTTCTAATAGCATGATAGAATATTCTATTATTTCTAGCCAATTCTTTCAAACTCGATGATATAACACATCAAACAATTGAGAACATTTGCAAATCTGACCGATCACATTCAACATTGATGATTCATCCTATGGTGGCTTCACAACCAAGTTTAACACTATGCACTTAGTGTTTTAAACCACTTGATAATCCATTTTTAGGTGAATGTGGAACTAAAGTCCTACACCCACCCATTGGGTTTTTACATTGTCTGTTGTCAAGTCACAATCTAGCACTGTTGCTTTTCCCATCTCTGACGTTGTTGACCCTCCTACTGGTGACACCATTCACACTGACCATCTAAAAACAACCACTAATAATGTCTACCATGTGGCCATATGTAGACCTCTAGTGACCTTAGCTCTATGGACACATCACTCACCATATCCTCTAGCTCTTGTGATTAGCCACATTAGCAACAAGTGTGTAGCCCAGTGAGCTATGCGTGCATCCATGTCATAGTATTTGAAACATGTACTACCATGTAGAGCCCAATAATCAACCTATTAGTTGACATGTGTTAACAACATGTCAGTACTTTTGCATGCCTAGTCACCTGCTGACATCAACTTCCATACAATAAACATCATTAGCTATACAGTATGGCTTGCCACATCATCAGGATGAGCCCTTTTTTTGCTAACATCATCCAACCATGAGCCTAAATTTGACTACCATTTGACTATCATCAATAGGCTATATTGCACTACAGGGATGACCATTTGGACATCAAATTTAACATAGCATTTTCCTTATCAAACCCCTCTCCATATTTAGTTTTGATTTGATATTCCAACTTTGGGAGGCCATATCTCAGTCATCCAGACTCCATATTAGGTGCAATTGTTTTTTATTTTGGCTAGAATTTCTTAAACTTTTTAGTGGTGCTATTATTTTTTAGTTTTAGTGCATGGATTTGTCAAAAATTTTAGTTTTTAGCAATTGTACCTGTCCAATCCTACTTTTTGCAACTTTAAATGCTTTATACAGGCTCATCTAGACACATTTATAGGTTCCATTTTTTTTGAAATTGATTAATTTTTCATTTACTTTCTAGATCTACAATTAGATTATAGGCTTGTGTGGATAGAAATACTACTTTTAGAAGTAGGTCATTTTTTGCATTGTATTGCTTTGATAAAACTTCAAAATTGTTGTATATCTGAGCTACATTGCTAAGTACCAAATTTGAACTCCAAAAAGAGGTTGTAAAAAAATAAATTAGAAGCCTAGTTTTGTCCATTTTGACAAGTTTCCTATTGTAAATGCACTACATATAAAGTGCCAAAGGCATAATTTTTTGGGGGTTCTTTGATTGAGCGAATAGGGGGGGTGTCTCTTGTGTTCTTATGTCTCTCTTTCTCTCTTGTGCTCTTTTAATTCTTTGCATCATGGGTTCACCTAAAACTCCACTTTTAACTTCACACAATTATACTACATGGAAAGATATTGTATGGAGTAGACTAATGGAAAAAGCTTTAAATTTGTAAGTTGATGGTACAATTGTAAAACCCACTAATACTACTACACAAGTTGATTGACAAGTTAAAGACAACTAGGCTTTAGAAATTATTAGGAGTTGTGTTCATAGAGTTCTCTTCTTCCACATTTCCAACTTTACAGATACCAAGAGTGCTTGGGAGAAACTTGAAGGATTGTATGGTAAGGTGGATGAGGACAATGAATTCCAAGTTGAGGGTGATCTAATTCTACTAGATCCTAAGAATTTTGACACAATTCAAGACTATGTCAACAAAGTCAATGAATTGAGAGCACTACTTAAAGATTGTGATAATCCCATGAAGGATGATAGATTGATTTATCACATCTTGAAGAGGCTACCTTGAGAGTATGCATCTTTTGTTTTGAGTTACAACACTCACAAGTTGACCATGGGAAGTGCCTTCACTAAACCTTCATTTGATGCATTTGTAGAAATTTGATGTTGTAACAATCCAAGTTGATGGATATGAGAATTCTCAAGTCATCCAAGTCTATAGCATTGGTGGCTAGTAATGAGAACCAATCAAATCAAGGTAGAAAAATTTTCACCAGCAACAAGAAAAAGTAGTGGAAGCAAAATCCACAATTAGAGACACAACAATATTCCTCCTCACAACAAGGAAATTCTTCTTCCAACAAGAAGAGAAACAACAAAAAGAAGGATAAACTATTTTGTGCATATTGCAAGAAATTTAATCATGATGAGCATAATTGCAAGAGTAAGAGAATAGATGAGTTGGAAAACTTACTTAGGAAGAAAAAAATCAATGTGCCAAATGCTTCCAAGGATTAAAATCTGTCCACTTCATAGGGAAAAGGGCAAGCATTTATGGTAAGTTCAAGTTCTTTAGGGGAATAGATTCTTGACTCGGGTGCCTCGTATCATATGGGTTCTTCAAAAGGACACTCTTCTTCATTGAAGTGGTCTAAGGTACCTCACATCTTTTTAGGGAATGATACACAAGTGGAAGTTGAAGGGAAAGGACAAGTTGAGATAGAAAATGGAGAGTTCAAAGATGTTCTCTATGCTTCTAACCTTAGCACTAATCTCCTTTCAATTTACCAAATCGCTCACTATGGAGGTAGAAATAAAGTTGAGTTCCTTCCTGATTTAGTAATGGTGTGAAATCTTAAAGATGATTCATTGGTTGTAGTGGTTAAAGTCAATCATGACACATGACTTTATTCTTTTCTCCACTTTGTGCCTAGGTCTCCTTCACATGACTTGTTCACACAATGTCAATCACAAAGTAAATTATGGCATGAGTGGTATGGACATCTTGCCTTCCATTATCTTCATCAACTTAGCTCAAAAAATATGGTCAAAGATCTACCTATAATCAACTTTTCTATGGGTGAATGTTCAACTTGTTCAATGGATATGCATCTAGAAGAACAGTATGAAAAAGGGAAGTCTTGGAGAGCATTAGTTGTTCTTGTGATGGTTCACATAGTTCTAGCAAGCCCCTTTTTAGTGACATCAATTAGCAAGGTCACTATGTCCTCACTTTGATTGATGACTTTTCACGCTATGCATGGGTCTACTTTCCTAATCACAAGAATAAAGTGTTTGATAAGTTTCTAGCCTTCAAGATTCATAATGAGAAGTAATCAAGGAAAGCCATCAAGGTTCTTCAAATGGAAAATGAAAGTATAAATGTCAACTCAAGACTTAGAGACTTTTGTGAACTTAAGGGTATTGATCTTCAAAATCCAGTAGCATTTAGTCCACAAAAGACAAGTTTTGCAGCAATGAGGATTAGAACTCTTAAGTCAATGGAAAGTTGCATGATACAAGCTAAGTCTCTTGATCTATTACTTGAAGTCAAAGCTATAAGTAGTTCCAATTACATCCTTAATAGGTCTCCTCATAATGTCCTAGATGTAATGACTCCTTTTGAGGCATGGTGCAGAAGAAAACCAATTGTAAAACACTTCAAAGTTTTTGGTTGTCCAACATGGGCACACATATCTTCAATGGAATGCAAGGCACCACCACCAAGGTGTTGTAATTTCATTAGATATAAAAAAGGTGTTAAGGTATATAGACTTATGGATCTTGAGACTAATGAGATATTCATAGAGAGGAATGTTCACTTTGAGGAAAGTTCACCTAGCTTATCCTCTAATCCTCTCCATACTTCATACATTGTGGAAACTAATAGTGACAACAGTGATAGTGATTCAATAGGTTCAAATATGGAGGATCTTATTGATAGATGCAGAACAAGGTCACTACATCAGCACATTTGACATGCATACATGGCTACAATGATAGGTCCATGTAATTCAATATAGTTGGGTACACCTTGTCTTCTAGTTCTAGCATCAGTGCATGACTACATAATAGATATTTTAGGATTGTTTGTTGAGTCCTACATAGTAGATTTGGGAGACATCATTAATGATATACATCTTCTCTTTGATGAAGAATATCCTTCATCAGTTGTTGCAAGGGAACACTTTGATTGATATGATCAGTCTTATCAGGTTGATATGATTGTGGATCCTTATGTAAAATAGTTTTAGGAGGTCTCTTTATCATTTGAGGAGACAATTTCTTCTTTGGAATATGTTCTTCATCCATCTCTGCTAGATTTGACCATGTTCTTTTCAACAGTGTTGCAAGGGGCGACCGTCAGTATCGACATAGGGATAGTTGAGTAGGTTTTAGAGACACCATTCATCTTTAGGATTCTTTCTATACATTGTGAAAACATCTCATTTGTACCTATGACATTATTTATTCCTAAAGGGAGGAAAATTATTCAACAGTCATGGATCAGCTTCTACATTCATCTTGGAGCAATTATCACTGATTGACATTCTACATTTTGGGGGGGGACTACCTTTTCTCCTTTCTTCTTCTTTTTCTCTCTTATGGGGGGCACTTCTTCCTCTTACAAGGTTTTTTCTTTCTCATACTTCTCTATTGTATATACATGATGTATGTTTTAATGGGGGGTCTTAATTATTCCATCCATCCATGCATCTTGTTTTTTCATATCTCTTTTTGGGGGAGGGTTTTTCCCATGAGGATTTCCCTCTTTCTCTATTTTCAAAGTGTAGACATCAAAAGTTGTCCAAATACCCTTAACCTGACCAATTAAATAAATATTTATTATTTATTTAATTCCCCTACCTTAATTAAATAAATTTTCATTTATTTAATTACATTTTCCTTACCCTAATTTAAATAAACTAAGATTTATTTAAATCCTTTTCCTTTCCTTGATTTAAATAAACTAAGGTTTATTTAAATCCTAACCCATTCACTTTAATTAAGTACTTCATTTACTTAATTAATCCTTGCCTTATCCCCCTTGGAATTAAATATTACATTAATCTTATTTGAGCACATGGTTCTTACCTTTAACCCTCACCTAACCTCAATACTCCTAACTAACCCATCATGCTAAATCTACCCACTTCCTTAATCATGCTTGCTTTTCATAATAATCCTAGCTAATCACCTCTTAATCCTAAGTGTGTTCTCACAAATGTGTGAGGAATCCTCACACACATGTGAGAGATGTTCACACTTTCCTCATCCCTCATGTCTTGCATGTCTCTTGCACACTTGTCCTCTTGCATGAGAATCAAGATGTCTCACACATGTGTGATAAGCCATGCCTTCTCACACCTCTTGCACACTTGTCCTCTTGCATGAGAATCAAGGTGTCTCACACATGTGTGAGAAGCCATGCTTCTCACACCTCATTGATCATGTCACCATCAAAGTTTTCTCACACATGTGTGAGCATATTTCACCCTTTGAATGGTCAAAACCCTAATCCACTTGGAGTCTACTTGGCCTCCACCTCATGGACACCTCAGCGATCCTGAGAGATCCTAAGCCCTTCATCTTACATTCAATCTCAACTGTTCATTGCATCCACTTTCCTATAAAATGATAGCCCTCTCCTTATTTACATAAGAACCTTCTACCTCATTGTTATGTTGCTGCATTTGTGAGCAACCACATCCCATAATGTGAAATCATCAACCACTTGGTGATTTGTGAGGTTTGCATAGTGCTATTTTGATTTCATGTCATGCTTAGTTACATGTTTATATTTCATATTTTGAAGTTTGCATAATCATGTAGGAATAGATGTTAGTTGCTTAGCTTTTATTCTTTAGTTACATTTTTATGCAATAAACAAAGAGATTGCATTACATTTATACTTGGGTACCTAACATGGCCTAGTGGCTAGGACCCATCATGCATTTTCATTATAGCTTTTTTAAGCTTAAGTGCATTCCCCTAAGTTGCACTTAAGGGGAGGTGTTAGTGTAAATAATTAATTATTATTACACTTTACTTAAGTTTACTTAGTTCAATGTTTTATTTTATTATTTATTAGATTATACACCTAGGAGTACGTGTACTCATATGAGTTGTCTTGTTGACAACATAGGAGTTATCATCTCATTTTAGTGCATGGTGTCTACAACATTGGAGTTTTCATGTAGACAATACAATTATTCACACTCTAATTAAGCACATGGTGTCTACAACATAAATGTGATACACCCATGTTAAGCTTATCCTCTCATCATTGCACTAACTTCTGTGCTCAATGGAGGATAATCCACTCTTAGTGGACATGTGCTTAGTTGTGAGACTTATCATTGTGTTGAATCCTAGTTAGTCTAGAGGCCTTTATATTCAAACACTCCTAGTGTGTATGGACATCAATTCAATTTCATACTATTATTCTGATCATACTTTATTGGTCCATATTTTGCTAGTGCTTGAGCTTCTTGATCTTGGGTGATTTTTCCCTAAGGGAAACTCTTAGAAGGTACATCATAAATATCACCATTATCAACAAAATGTGCAAAAGAATACAAGAGTGATGCATGATCAACAACTCTCATAGCTATGACATCTCTAGTATCCATATCCCTAATATAGACATAATCAGGAGTGAACTCAACAACTTTACCTTGTACTCCATGAGTAATTCGGTAAATAGAAAGGAGATTAGTGGTCAAGAATGGTACACAAAGAAAATCATTAAATGTACCCTCTCACATAGGAATAGAACCTTTCCCACAAACTTTCATGTATGTATTATTACCCATCAATATAGGTTGAGAATTACAAGGCTCAATAGAAGAAAATATATCCATAGAAGATGCCATGTAATGTGATGCACCTAAATCAAGAAGCTATTTACCTTTCTCGGCATGTGTGGAAGAAATGCATGCTTGTCCTTTACCTTTGGATGATGATGTTGATGTAGAATCTACCTGATATTGAGAAGAAGGAGAAGACACTAATGAGGGCAATTGGATATTATTATTTTGAAGAATGTGAGTCATCTCATCAATCTTCTTATGGAAACATTTATGCTCATCATGTCCTAGCTTTTTGCAATAAGTATATTTATCTCTCTTTCTTATATATGTTTCCTCCCTTGAAGAGAACTTGGATTCAATATTATGTTATGAAGGAGAGTCATAACCTTTGTCATGTTTCTTAGGATCCTTGTGTTGTTTGTTTCTCTTTCCTTTGGGAGGCTTTAGAGAGGAGTCATTTGCAACCAACACTTTATAATTGGAAGGCTTCAATTGACTCATGTGTGCTAATTTTGCTTGTTCCCTTGTGAGTTGAGCTGCAAATTCATCAAGAGAAAGCATTTTGTATGTACTACCAAGAGTATCCATAGTAGCATATAATGTGGAAACAAAGATTTAATATTCAAGACCTAGCTACCACAATTAGAAACCTCCAATATAATAGAATTGAACTTAGAGAACAAGTCTTGAATATTGTCAAAATCACATGGACTTAGACCTATAAGCTCATTCTCCAATTTGAATTTTCCAATTCTATCAAGTTTACCACAGATCCCTTCCAATGTTGTCCAAGCATCATGAGGGTGTGTGTAGGATGCAATGTGACATAACAAATCATGAGAGATGGTAGATCTAAGAGAGCCAAGCGCTTTATCCCTTTTATCAAACCATTTTCTCCTATCTGCAACACCTTGAGCTAGTTCTAGATCTTATCCAAGAATCATTGTAAGCAATCCAATACTCATCAAAATATTAGAAATTGCTTGTTTCCATTCATGATAGTTATATGGAGTGAGCAATAGAACTTTTGAAAAATCCATAATGAACCCAAAGAATGACTAAAATCAACTGATAACTCCTTCAAATTACTGATTCAATTAAGAAAATTGAAATTCAAGTATTCACAAAATACTATGCAATGCATTATCCTAAGTAAGCTTAAGTAAGTGTAATTAATGAATATTTAATTACACCAACAAAAACAATGCGAATAGAAGTCATTTTAACAACAAGAGATAATATCTTATCAAAATCAATGCCCTTTTTTTGTGCAAATCCTTTTACAACTAACCTAGCTTTAAATATTTTCTTATCTCTATTCTCTTCTTTCAACATGTAAAACCATTTATTTTGTAAAGCCTTTTTACGTGTAGGCAACTTACATAAATCCCAAGTCTTATTTTTTAACAAGGAGTCCATTTCTTCTTTCATTGCAGACTCCCACTAAATCTTAGTATCTACCTACACAACTTCATCATAACATTTAGGTTCACCAGCATCTATTAGTAAAATAGATTACAAAGAGGGAAAAAATATTTTTGGAGGTCTATTTAGCCTTGTTGATCATCTAACATTCACTGAGGTGTGTGGTATTTGCTATTGTAGTTGTTACAAATCATGAGAAAAGTGTTGTACAAAGATATTTAAGAAAAGAATAACTCATGTTCTTACCTGTCCATGCTTCCTCTAGAATACAACATCCCAAAGGAGTAGGGATCTCTATTAATCAAATATATAGCAATATTGATAGTCTCTTCCCACATGTTTAAGGGAAACCCATCATGAAACATCATGCTCCTTGCACACTCCATTATTGTCCTCTTCATGCATTCAACCAATCCATTTTCCTGTGGAATCCTTGGAATATTTTTTTGTCTATAAATACCATTATTGGAGCAATAATCATCAAATTCATGACTATAATATGCACCATCATTATTAGATCTAAGATATTTTAATTTCTTACCAGTCTTATTTTCAACCAAGCATTTCCATTTCTTAAAAGTTTGAAATATATCAAACTTTTGTCTAAAGAAATAAACTTATACTTTCCTAGTTGCATCATCAATAAATGTAACATAATTATGAGAGCCACCAAGAGAAGATACGTGAGGTGGTCCCCATACATTTGTATGTACAAGCTCTAATTTCTCATTTTCTTTTCCTTCCCACTCTTTACAAAACTCACTCTCTTTTATTTCCATATAGAGAACTTTCACAAAAATCTATATTCACACATTTCAGACCTCATAAAACATCATACCTTTCTCCCTGATGTTTCCAAGTTTGTAGTGCCACAATACTATATCATAATCTACAACAACTATTTGTTCTCCTTGCTCAACTACAACAACTATTCTTAAACATTTATTTTTCTCAGAGATAGTTAAAGTACAAGGAACGATATGGCCCATACAAAGATATAAGGTTCCTACTTTCACACCTTTTACTACTACAAGAGAAGCTTTTGAAACTATCCAATTTTTTTCATTAAAGTAACTACACAACCCTTGTCATTGAGTTTTCCTCCTAAAATTAAATTCCTACTCAATTTTGGAACACATCTTACCTCAAGTAGTAGCCAATGATTCCCATTCTACAACTTAATCTTAACTTGTCCCTTTCCAAAAATTTGACAAAGTTTATTACACCCCAAATAAATAAGCCCAAAATCCCCTTGGACATAATCAATAAAATAACCTCTATGAGGTGCAGCATAAAATGAAGCCTCAAAATATAAAACCCAAGAGTCATCAACACTTTCTAAATAAAGAAGCAAAGCGTCCTCTTTGGATTTTTTACTTACCATATTTGCATCCTTTTTCCCTTCTAGTTTATCTCCTTCATTTTTCTTTCAAGTCCAACAATATTTCTTCTTTTGTCCTAGCTTCCCACACTACCAACAATCTCTTAGTCCTCTAGATTGAGACCTCTTTCCCTTTGACTTTCCTCTTGATTTCTCATAATTTCTAGAATAACTTACTCTCTCATTCGTTCTTCCTATGCTTTGTGCATTCAAAGCACTTCCTAATGTAGATCCATCTGAGGTTTTCCTATGAGTTTCCTCACTCAGAATAATACCAATCACATCATTAAATTGTAGGATATTAGATCTAGAAATAGAATTACTCACAACCATTACAAATTCATTCCAACTTTCTAAAAAAGAACACAAAATCAAGAGAGCCCTAATTTCTTTATCAAAATTTATATTCACATAACATAATTGACTACTAATAGTATTAAACTAATTTAAATAATTTGCAATAGATCCACCTTTTTCTATCTTCATATTAAATAAACACTTCATGAGAAATACGTTATTTGAAGCATAGGACTTTTCATAAAATTTCACTATGGTTGGCATCAACTTTCCCATAGTCTTTGATTTTGTTATATTAAATGTCACTGATGGTTCCATGCATAATCAAATGCTTCCAAGTTCCTTTCTATCTAAAATTTTTGAGTCCTCATCTGTCATACTTCCCTATTTCTTGATTTTTCCTTCTAACAACTTCCATAAATCCTTTTGATAAGGGTAGTCCTCTATTTTTATTTTCCATAACTTAAATTTTCTTCCATTAAACTTCTCCACCTTTATCTTACCCTCATCTACCATCACTCCCACTCATCCATGAGACTTTCCTATAGAGGATAACAAAAAAAAACAACCTTGCTTTGATAGCACTTGTTAGGATTAACCATAGACAAAAATAACAATTACATGAAAATGTAACCAATATATAAAAATAATAAATCACTAAGAAGAGATCACAATACATCAAGATTTAATGTGGTTCACCTAATCCCTAGGCTATGTCCACCAATCACCAAGTCCACTATTATTATGATCCAATGATTACAACCTAATTACAATCTATAATCCTTTACAATTCAATACCTTTGTAAGAAGCAATTATCACACCACATCTTATGAAAATCCCTAATCCCAAGCTCTTTTTATAGAAGTATTCTTAGAACTTTAGGGTTAAAATTAGTTACAACATTTTGGCCCAAAAATGTTGAGGAATAATGGAGTATGTATAGTACTTCCCTGATCAGTCACCACAACCTAAAATTTTACACTACATTATTATCTTTGTTTATGAAAATATTTGTTACATGGAGGATCATGTTTTTATTGCTTAGAACATATATTTTTATACCTTGAATAGTAATGTTTATTATTTAATAATCATCTATACTTTACTTCAAAAGTGATATCTTTTCTAATATCTTTTCTACACATTTCATGCTATTTGGAGTTAGGTATCCTATGATGTTTATTTATTTAATAATCTATGGTATTTCATTATTATATAGTACTTCTTGTTGGATATGGCATGTTTTTTTTTTATGAACAACTATCAATTGTTTCTTATGGTTCATCTTTCTATCTCATGAGATTTTTTGATATAATTATACCATAGACTTTCTTTCTTGCTTCATACTTGGGAGGAACACTTTTTTTGTACATTCTTTATCTCTCTTTGTCTAATGATTGAATTTTCTTAGTATAGTGGCATTTTTTTATTATGTGACATTCATTTCCAATAAGGAATTATGTCTTAATCACAACTCTCTCTTATACAAGAGGTGTATGTCCTTGATCATCACCTCTTCTTTATTTTCAAAACTATGTTCTTTATAAACATTTTTCCTTACTATGTGATCCAAAGTTTGTTATCCTTCTTCTAAGAACCCCTATTCCACCTATACAAAAGGGAGCTAAATAGGTGGATTCTTGTTGTTTTCCCACTCTTTTGTCTTGAAGTTGTATTTTTGTTCATGACATTTCTCTTGAAGGTAGACGTCTTGTATACAAGATCTCTTCCTTTCAAGGGTCTTTTCTCATTTGCAACATATCCATTCATAATTTATCAATATTCTTAGCTTATAAGAGGTAGCTCTCTTTTCTAAGTTTATGGTATACATTGTTAATAAAGGATATGTCCTTTTTGATAGATGTAGGTATCCCTGATTCTCTTCCTTATGATGTTTATGATACATAGTCATTCTAAGGAAGGGGGCATATATATATATACACACACACACACACACACACATATATATACACATATACATATATATATATATATACACATATACATATATATATATATATCTGTATATATGTATATCTATATGTATATATATATGTATATGTATATATTATATATATATGTATATATATATAATATATACATATACATATATATGTATATGTATATATTATATATATATACATATATATATATATAATATATACATATACATATATATACATATAGATATACATATATACAGATATATATATACATATATACATATATATATATACACACATATATATATATATGTATATATATGTGTATGTATATATATCCTATTTTCTACAAAGTTTCCATAAAATGCAAATATAGATTTTGACTATGATTTGGAGTGCTTTTGCCTTGTTCGCATGGTATGATTTCTAGGCCACCCTGAAATTTATGCATTATGGCTTCATGTCTCTTTTTCACACACAAGCACATATGCTAAATACCATACATATGGGTAACATGTACATTTTATAAATCCTCTTTGTATAAGTGTCATCTCTCCATCTTGAGGAAATACATCTTTTTATTTTTATTTTTTCTAAATTCCTTCTAGGGTAACACACACACATTTTCACTTCATAGTGATACCAAGAAATTTATCTAGGAGTGAAAACATAAACATATACACATGCATACATAAGCCATTGATAGGCACACATGATTGGATACTAGGAAAATAAACTCGCTATACCATTTGATCTTGGTTTTTTTTTTTTGTTCCTAGGATTGATTATTAGGCATACAAACCTACTAGATCATTTAATCCTTCCTCTTTATGATTCATGGTAAGTGACATAAGCCTTACTAGACTAGATACTCTCTCTCTCTCTCTCTCTCTCTCTCTCTCTCTCTCTCTCTCTCTCTCTCTCTCTCTCTCTCTCTCTCTATTTTCATGTTGTTGGAACAAAATCATGAGGGTGCAATCCTTTGTGGTTCTCTTTCCTTTCCTATGTGGTCTCTTATGTTTTTTAATAGCCTTTTCAATGTGATATTAGCGAGTGAGATGTTTCCTTAGAAAAGGACTCTCTCACTAGTTGATTTGGGCTTTGTTTTCATTTTTTCTTGTTTTATTTTATTTTTATGCTCTTATACATAGGAATGGAGTTAGGATCCTAGGTTTGGGGGATAATTTCCTTAATCTTAGTGATGTTCTCCCTTGAAGTGACATTGTCTTTTTTCTCTCCTTCCTTTATCGAGAGTATGAATTATCTCATGCTCCCACTAAAGTGGGTGATAAATTTACCATCTTAAAATAGATGCACTTCATCTTGATAATTTTTATCCCTCCTTAGCATGGGTGGTTTCTCTTCCTCCTCTCCTCTTTCATTTCACTCTTCTTCACCATCTCTCACTTTCTAACAAGGTCTTCTAGGTGTTTCTTTGCTAACCTTTTAAACATATGTCCTGATCAGTCTAATCTTTTAGTTTCACTTGTACATCTCTTTAAGATTTTCTAAGGCCTTCCTATCCTTTCCTCTTGGACTAGGTTGACCTAGGTCAACCCAAGTCAACATGTTCTAGACTAGGTCAACCCAAGGTTAACCTAGTCCAAAAATAGTTTGACCTAAGATAACCTAGCCCCTAGTAGTTGCAGGGTTCAGGGCTTGAAAGTCATCGAGTTTTCTAATTAGTTTATTTAACTCCCTAGTTAGCCTGAGTTATTTTCTCACTTGAAAAATTGTATAAAAGGAGGCTTGAGGGCTTCATTTTCATATCTTATTATCAATTTATCTCATCTTAGCAAGACATTAATAAGAAAGAAATAAATCAAGAAGTTATTCTTCAAGAAATCATCTTCAAGCATTTAAGCCTAAGCATCTCCTTCTTTTATCAAGCTTCTTCCTTCAAGGTGGTAGTGGAGTCTTTAAGGAGAAGATTCAATATTCCAATCCATTCAAATTCTTCTATTATTCATCCATGGTATGTAAAATACATTTCCATACATGAGGTTTTGGCTTCTTTGATTTCCTTATGGATTCTTTGATTCATGGCCATTACATTTACATACGTGATCACATATCAAAGTCAATTGCATCTTCGAAGGTAATTGTATCTTTCATTCGATAAATAGATCTAATACAATCAAGCATTTCCATTATCAATTAAATTTCAATTTACAGTTAATTTGTTAACATAAAACTTGACCAAGGAAAGCCCTCATCAAATCCAACCACAAAAACCATTCTTTTCTATGTGTAGAAACAAGATATCACTTTGGAGCTTACAAATTTGGAACCTACTCTATGGGAGCATTTTATAGAAGTTTTATGTAGTTTTTGGACTACACCAATCATTTTGTAAGATGTCCTTCTGACTAGTTAACCAAGTCCACTTTGTCTTCTTGCCGAATGATTTTTGATTTTTGTTACTTTCATCATTTTATTTCAAGATCCATGGTCAAATATTTAGAAAAAGGTTAAGATCTACAATTTTTGGAGCTAAAATACATTTTCTTCTATGTATTTAGAGGTGATTCTTTCATAGTTTATTTCCTTCATATCATTTCCCTAGACATATATACCTTAATTTAGATAACTGTATACACATAGTATTTAGATTTATATTATTTAAACAATTGGTTTAATTTTACATATGCATTATCATATAAGAGCCAAAGAGTCAATTTTCTTATATTGCATTCCCCTTTATAATTTTAATTTTGTATTAACACCCTTCTTTCCATGGGTTCTAGATAATATAATTTGGATAATAAGTGGAATCATATTTGGAAATTCTCCTCTTTCTCTCACATACATATTTGAATGGCTTGGTGTCTTGGATAAGTAGAAACCTACAACTCTATTTAAAGTGTCTTGATTTTCCCCCTAAACATTATTTACCACCATTGGATGAAATTTGTACATTATTTCTATATGAGTCTCATTATGTACCTTAATCAACACATCTATGTGTCAGGATGATGCATGCAAACTTGTGATAGTTATATTATTCATCCAATATGAAGTGTAACATTGTTGATTTTTTAGCTAGGTGTCTTGAGTACTAGAGAGTTAAGGAAGAAAACCAACATCTGGTAGAGATTTTTTAGCATAATCTCATTCATTCATAGAAGTGGGATATTATCTCTACGGATTTATTTTGGGGTTTCCCATGGCTCCCTATATACATGATGCTATCATAGTCACCAATGATCAGTTGACAAAGCTAACACTTTTCCTTGATGAAATCATCATATACAATAGCTTCAATATCCAAAGTGTTTATGTAAGACATTATGAGCTAACATGGTATTCCATTAAAGATGATTTTTGATAAGTATGATCCTATTAATTATTAATTTGAAAGGTTAAGTAGTGGAGGGGGTGAATCAATACTTATCAATGTTTTGACCATTAATCCTTTTCTCTACTTTAACTAAAATTCTGTCAAATCTTTAAACTAAAAAACCTTCTATGTAACTTATGGTATGGCTTATAGCTTAAATATTCATATGAATAATGTAAATATAACTTACACATAAAAAATCACACATTTATAACACCCAAATTTTTGTATCAGAGAAGACCCTTAGTTAGAGGGAAAATTTGTGATGGGGATGATACACACAACTTTTTCATTGCAGTCAAAAGGTTGCCAATTAGTCTTTCAATAATGTTTTCTTCTAAGAAAATCAGTTGGTAAAATGATCGATAAAATTTTATTTGCATTCTTAGTTTGTTAAGATTACTTAGCTATGTTATTTTATCCTTCATGTCATGGCATTCACCTTATTAAAGGTTTTGCAAATAGTTCTTAAATGAAATTAATAGCCCTACGAAAGACTATCTTGATTAAAGGATTTAAAAAATCTTGTAGAAAGTTCGTTAAGTGTTTATACAAGATAACATGACTTGATTCTTGCTTCTTCCTTAATCTTGTCAAATCCCTTTGTGTTCTATTCTGGCATCTTGCTTTGTGCTTGTCTTTTGTTCTTCTTCTTGTTCATTTTCTCTTCTCATCTCTCATATCTCATCTCTCTATCCAGTTCACATCTTAATATTTTTATCCTTTATCTTTCTAACCCCATGCATAATATTGACCTTAGATCTTAGTGTTCATCTCTTTCTTCTTTCTGTTGTTAGGTACAATACAAAACTTCTTTAATATGATTACTATTATTGATAGTAACCTGGTAACATCTTTTATACTCTACTTAAATAGTTATATCTCTGATAACTATATTCTTACTCTGATAGTACCTTTTGGTACCAATAGTGTGTTTTCTTATTAGTTAAGTGAACATTCCTTAAGTGTTTGACATCAATGCAAAAACTATATTTCATATCTTCATCATCATGCTCATCAAATTCCAACAATCTCCCCCTTTTCCATTGATGGAAAAAAAAAAATTTACATTTTCCTTATCCTTCACTTTTCTCTATACTACCCTATTCATATGACTTATCTTATTTTTGTGTTTCTTTTGAATCTCTGATACTTTGATACCCTCTATTCTCTTATGATCTTCATTGTATCTTTTCTGAATATTGTCTCTAATCTTCTCCTACTTTTTATTTATGGAAATCAATACTAATAAACATGATAAATATAATATGTAGTAACAATTATAATAATTAAAAAAATTCTCATGATAGTTGTATACTTGGATGCAGTGAGTGGTACTAGTGTTTCCCATGTTATCTTCAAATCTTGCAAAGTAAGAATGTGCTTCTATAATTATGATGCATTGTTCTCTAATCTATCTACTATACACTTCTAGTGTTTGAACAATGCCTTGTGCTTCTAGTAGATCATGTTTCATAACACATATATTTAAACTTAATATTCCTCATAGCTCCAAAAATTTAGCTATCACCAACTCCTTCTCAATTGTAAGTTCTCACTCCTTTATGATTATTTCCTTAAGTCTTATTGAATGTTGTACAATATTTACTAAAGAGTCCAATCCTCTTATATGACTTAGTCTTTCATTTTGTACATGGATAATATTGGTGTCAATCTCTGCAATGAATGTATCAAAATTGCATAGAGTACTATAAATAAAAAGGAATTTATTTAGTATCTCTTGTGCTATAACAATGTCATTCTATAGATTGCCTTTTAATTTTTCAATTTATTTTGACAAAACTTATTTTGTCCACTCTTCTACTTTTTGTTCTCCCTACTTTTCTATCCGATCTTTAAGATCTTTTCCAACTACTTCCATGGTGTTCAGATACACTTTTATTGTCTTATGCATAAGCTTATCTTTATCTACACAAATCTATGGCATCAGGTGTTCAAATATATAAAGCATATTATTTAAAACTTTTTTCTTTATGCTTTTTGGTATCCTCCTATAAATCTCTATCTTTATTTCGAATACTCATCTAAACTCTTCTTGATCTTTCCTTTTTAGCTTCAAGATTTCACTCTTTAATATATAAAACTAAGGATCAACACTAGGAAATTCATTAGCCTCCTTTTCCTCTTCTTCTTCTTCATCCTCTCTTTTACTCTTCCCTTGGACATCAATCTTCTTATGACCTTCGCCATGATCTTTCCTTCCATTTTTATCTTTGTCTCTATCATCATCATATCTTCCTTTGTCATCTTGTTTATTTTCTTTGATAGTGACCATGTTGGATTCACTTTGACTTTGGGGTTAAGAGCTATAAATATTTTGTTGTTATGGAATAGTAACAATACTTGCATTAATTATCTTAGTGCCTTTATCGTTCTTCTTCTTTGTTGGAGTGGACAACTACAATGACAATGTGGCCTATGTGACCTCTTATACTAATAGGCTACTAGATACTTCATGTGACATCATTGAGGTCTTCTTCATCTTTTCCTCTTTCTTTGGAGCTTAAACCTTTGGTGCCTTGTGGCAAAAAAATTCTTCATACATTCCAAAATAGTTTGCATAGGTGTCCTTGGGAAAAATAAATATGTAGTCAGTATAAATGACCAATTCTTGTTTCATGACCTCATAGTCTAGGAATTGAACCCAAGATGGTCTAGGTTCAACTAGTTAAATCTCACAATTGTCAATGTTAACAATAAATCATAAAGTGTCTCTATACCTTTCTACCACATGTTGGAATCCAATAACAATAAAGTATTCTAAGTTGAGATTCCTACAAATAACTCCACATAATCCTCCTCGATTCTCCTTCTAATTTATCAATATACTTGTTTTAGATTATGGTAAAAATAGGTTTTAAGGGGATCTAAAACCCCTTACATCAAGCAAAAAGGATAAAATGAAAATAGTAACCCAGGTTTTATAAGGGACTAGAACCTAAAGTGCATAATCACAACAAAAAATAGATTTAACAAGGATCTGGAACCTACTAATAAATGATCAAAGTTCAAAACTAGGTTTTACAAAGACCTAAAACCTAATAGAGTGTTAATTTTTTTATATTAATTTGATAGAGAATTGGTCTATTCTCATCCTATACTAATGTTGGTGTTTTAAAACTATAGGTTCCAACAACTAGTACCAAGATACAAAAGATTAATAAATGCCTAAGGATTAGCTAGTTCCCATATTCAACAAAATTTATTTCAGATCTTAACCAACAGGACATAGCATAAGGACTCTCTACACTTTAGGCTCTATAGGGACATGTGGGTGCACCTAGGAATCAATTGGCTTTTTCACTGATATTTCACAAATTTCTCCCTTATAGTAGGAAATGGTCAACAATCTTCTTGATATTGTAATCAACTTTTTGTATTACAATAACTAACTATAAACTCCAAGAAAGCTATTACAACAAGGGAATGACCAAAAATGTAGTTCTTATTACATAAATTAAATAGTTTATTTGATTTTAATTGTATATTGTGAAACCAAATGACTATATCAATTTGCATCACAAATTTATGACCAATGCCTTATCCATTTTTATATAGAGTCATACTAGTAAAATCTTGAGCTATTTAATTGGCTTACAATTAAATTCATTAGTTATTAACACTAAACTCCATTCTTATGATATCCCTCCCATATACCTAGAATTTGTATCAATTTATAGAAGCACTTACTTAATTTCTTGAAATAAAATAAATAATTAAATGATATACAACTCATCCTAGATGCATTAAATTAAAATAACTTTTCTCATTCAATCTCAAAGTAACATACACATGAAAATGGATTCAAAAATTAAGGACACAGATATTTAGAAATTCCTCTTTGTGTTAAGTTTCATTGAAAACCATACGCTACTGATATAAGACTCAGAATATAACTCAAAACATGACAAATTCTGTCATTCAAGATTCATTATCTTCTAAGAATGAAAATTTGAAACAACATACAATTGACACAAAAACTAGACTGATTGCAATAGTACAACACTAAAATTGTACATGACTCAGACCCTCACTCTACATCTTGGAAATCCTTTTATAGATAAGGAATGAAACAAGCTTAAGATGGGAGGACACATGTCAAAACTTGATTTTAAATCAAATGCAAAGATATTTTTACATGTTACTTTACAAAACATTTCTTTGTATCTAGAAAAAATTAGGGAAACAGTGCAAAATTGCCAGGTGGAAATTTCTTCAAGTGTCCCTAGCATGAATCTATTTGAACTTTAACAACTTGTCACTTTCTTTTCCTTTTCTTCACTTTGTCTCTTCTACCTTAAAGTATGACTTCAATTGTTTAGTCACTATCCTTGGATGATAAGGCCTTTGTTCCTGCTATAACTTCCCAAATGGCTATATCAGTGTCTACATCTAGCCAGGTGGCATCTCTGATCCCATTTAATTCTTAAAGGCACTTGTTCCATTTAGCTTTCATTATAGCTTTGACCTCTACAATTATCTTACCCATCTTTGACTCTAGTTTATATAGCATATCAATTAAATCATAAATACTACAATATTTTCCTCACCATTGCACTATTCCATAGAGCTAGAGTAATTCAAAATGTCATTAAAAGAGGATGACCAATCTAGCCATTACTTGACTCCTCCATCACTATCCAAAATACTAGGTATAAAATTTGGTGTTCTTGTGGCAACTAACTTCATCTTATTCTATATCAACTATAATTTAACCACAAAGAAACCATTTAATTCCTTCACTCTATGAATTAACTTCCTAACAAAAATGATTAACCCATTTGGTAGAGCTTTCTTTTGTGTACGCATGGGCATAAGGCTCTCAAAGAATTTGGTGTAAGGACCTCATGTGGTGAATAAGGGAGATAACAAGGAAATTTCCTAAGACATTGATACTCTACCCCTTATAGAACACGATAATTACTATGCACATTTTGTGAGACAAGTTTTAAGGAACTTATCTTGGGAATTAACAAGTTCTTGATGATTTTTTGACTTCTATCTCTTTTCTAGACTCCAATTCCTCTTCATCCACAACCATAGCTTTTGTTTTAGGTGCATAGCCCTCTATTTGTACACCCCTATCTTTAATATTAGTGGTAGATCTAACAATATTTTTCAACATCACTATCTCATTTTCCAACTTGAGATTTTTTCATTCCAAAACATAAGTTTTCGTCATCTCCTCCTCATAATACCTTCTAGTTTTAATATACCTCTCATAGGATCCTTCTGATTTCTCTTCTAGGATATCCATTCTATTATTCTCTAATAATGATGTTGAAGCCATCAACCCATATATCTAGTTGCTTGATGTGGAATGAATATTCTAGAATTTTACATTTACTTTGGGGAATTCCTTGATCTCCATTAGGGTTGGCTTTTGGTTTTCTGGAGCTAGACTCCATATTGCCATAGTTTAGGCATCAATGTTGTATCCATACCCTCTCAACTACCCTTGCTAGTTCTTATCTTCAAATGAGATTGTTATTTCCTACCTCCTTATTTTATCTACCAAAAATGAGTAACTTATATCCCATCCTGGGAAACCAATCATACCAATCCTCTGTATGAACTCTTTAGCCTCTTCTATAGTGAGGATCTCACTTGCAAGATCATACACTTGTAGTTTCTATACCATCCTAGCTACTACCTCATCAGTGTCATTTGGCTTCATCTATAGTGATAGATCATTTTGCTTCAATTTAAATAGGAATCTTTTAAATTCATTGACCTCAATGATTATATCATCAATCATTTAAGCTTGAAGCTCCAACTTTTTGGCCTTTTATTCATCTTCAATTGCTTGAGCTACCAAGTAGATTCTCCTTGCATTATCAAAATATTGATTGCTCCTTGGTAGAATCTATAAGGATTTTTCCTTTTCCTTTTGTAGGATCTCCACCATCTTTTGTTTCTTTCTCCTTTGATGAGCCCACTTTGATTTCTCAAGCTGGTCCTTGTCATCATTGACTTAACAATAATTTCCTACTCAATAGATTTTGGATCTATTCTCTTTCTAATCTCCTCAAGGACTTGAGATGAGATCTCAGAAAAAATTTCTATACATTTATTAAATCAAGACCAATAATCCACCTCATGATAGAACCTTTGAATGATGGATCATCCTTTTTCATCTCCTTTTCAAAAATTGCTATATCCTTGAATTTGATCATCTTTTCTCTACACACCTTTTCATCCAAAAAATAAGCAATGCCATCCTCCTCCCATAGACCCTTGGTTGGAGGTAAATTGTATCCCCTCATCTATTTAATGCAGTCCTAACCACACCATAAGGGTCATATGTTCTAGCAGGGGCAATTGACAATTTATAATCTCTCAAAAAGGCACCAGTTTCCTCAATTTCCTTTTCTCCAATATCAAAATCTCCAAATTTGGAACATCTACATAAAAATTTCCATTTCCTAACATTATGGCCTAGATATTTTGTATTCAAATAAATTAACTACCAGAGAAACTCCACAACCCCTAATCTTTTAGGAACATATTTTGGTAGAAGATGGGGTGGCTAAGGGCACCCATAAACCCTAATTACTATGTAATATTAAAAAATAAATAAACTTCCCTAGTCATGCCCTAATTTCTTTCCCTCATCATAACATATATTGGGCTTAACCAATTTCCTATTACTTCTAGTTATTCTTTCTATGATAGCCCTTAACATATTCATAACAAGGTGTACAAAATCATTGTAGAAAGAAATAGTATTAGAATAAGGGTAGAATCATTTCCATATCCTTCTCCTCTGATGCATAGGTAGTATTTATCCCCATTCCTCTATGCTCTCAAATAATCTTTGATTGATGAATTATACATTCATGTACATGATTAGGTGCATGAGCAACGAGCAATGATGAAATTTGAAACTTTCCATCCTTCCCTCTTGTGCTGCAACAATCTCATAATTTATTCTACTAGCTATGTATGTATCATAATCATACCCTACATTGGTGTAAGTGTCTTGAATGTTCAATGCCATGATGTAGTGTACACTAGTACCATTCATGGTTTAATATGAACCTAGGGCTTTGTTTAATCCAAACACCATGTTTTGAGATACCTCTAAAAATATTCAAGAGACATAAAGTCTCCCACCTCCTTCTTCTTTGGTATCTCTACCTTTTCCTTCTTTGACATTGGGTTGTGTCAGGTCATAGCTCTACCCATGTAGAAGTTCTTATTGTAATCACCTAAAAATGGTCATCTAGACTATTAGCCCCCTTCTCAGCATTTTGGCTAATTTAATTTAATCACTTACCTAGACCAAATTGATAATAATCAATTTATTTGATTATAACCTATAGTTTGACTATTCTATCCTAAGTTCATTATTTGATTAAAAGAACATGTCCCCTTTTAATTAAATAAAAGACCCCATTCTTCTAACCCACTGAAAGTGCACACATAAAGTCCTTTTTCTATTTTACGATTAAAAGAAAAGGCTCGTGAGACTTTTGTCTTATGTGACAAGTCAACTTATATTCTATTGGTTGACTTGTGTGTGCACATGGATCACTCCTCTTTTCGAATTCCACCCTTGATCATCCACCATTTTCATCTTGATCTCTACCATCCATAAAAATTTAAAAGGGAGAGAGCTTTCCCCCTCAAAGGATCCATCCTCATTTTGAATATTTTTATGCTCCAAGTTTTCTAACAAGTTTCTTTTGAGCTTTGTGGAGAACTTCTCATTTCTTGTCTCATTCTTTCATTACCATTGCACACTAGTTTAGATTCATACTTACATGCTACTTTAGTTATTTCCTTGCAATAATCTATCTCACATATTTTAAATAATGATATTGTAACACTCTCATTCATATTCTAGCATAGCTACATCTTGCATCTCCATTCTAGTTTAGTCTTCCATCTTGCATTACATACTTGAGGGATTCCTTGAGATATTTTAACTCTTGCTCTTGTCTCAAAGAACCTCCCATTGCATGGTTTACTAGCAAGAAGCATGTTTCTAAGGCTTAGCTGAGAGCCTTCACGCTTGACTACTAGCCTTTTGCACTTTGTGGATAGGGAGCTCTAAGCCGGCATCCAAACATTCCAACTCATGGAATCATTGGGATAGAATGGTTTAGAGTATGACACATTTCTAGTGTACATTTTTGGTGCCCACCGTGGGGCCAGACTGTACATTTCACCCTGCATTTCCCTATGTTTTCTTGCATTTCCTTTACTATTCTACTTTTTTTTTTTTATAGTTGTGGTGTTGGGTGACACTCTTCCAATTTCATGTGATAGTTCATAGTACTATCATGCAAATTTTTTTGGAAATAGTGTCACACTTGAAGCCTACAT
Organism: Cupressus sempervirens; assembly: GCA_028749045.1. Taxonomy (NCBI): domain Eukaryota; kingdom Viridiplantae; phylum Streptophyta; class Pinopsida; order Cupressales; family Cupressaceae; genus Cupressus; species Cupressus sempervirens. Next base: position 276,981,208 of record CM053788.1, on the reverse strand, counting down.
TCTGTCACCCTCTATGCAAAACTCTGTCGCATGGCTGAAGAAAATGTATCATCTACACAGAAACTATCACCTTTATATACTATAAAGTATCAGGCAATATTTGTTCAACAACAAGTATCACCTAACAAGTTTTTCTCATTTCTTGAGAGATTTGATCAAATTTCTTCTTAGTTGGTTGACTGTTGTTTTCTAGTAGATTTTTAGGCTGTTTTATAGAGGTCTAGTTTGCAGTTTTTGTAATTATTTCATGCTAACTTGTGGGCTAACAAGTTATGATTGCAGGTTGCCCTCTTTGTGAAAAAAAATTGAAACCTTACATACAAAAGAATGCATGTAAAAGCTTCAAATGCGCAAGGGCTACTAACACTCTTTGTAGAGCCGCCCAAAGCATAAAAACCCAAACTTTCCTAATTTTTTATTTTCATATGTGGCATTGACTAATTGTTCATTTTTCATAAGCACATAAAACTTGTGATTGGAGTCTTTTGGTAATAGGAGAGTATGCTCTTCACCCTTGTGGTGAATCAGAAATCTTGACTTGCCATTTGGTTTCAAAAGCAAGGGGTAACTAAATCTTCTTGGTGTGTTTGGGAGAAAATGATTGGAATAGGAGAGTATGCTCTTCATCCTTGTGGTGAATCAGAAATCTTGACTTCCAAAAGTTTATCCACTCTTTGTATAGTTAGAATCCTTTAGAAGGCCTGCTCTCAGACAACCTGAGAGGAATGAACCAAGTGGGGACAAGCAGATTACTCGGCTCTTCCAACCCACTATAAACTCAAGGCTATCAAGGACACAAAACCTTGGTAGACATAGTGTTTGTCTTCACCTAGTGTGATCTCTTATGGGATTTTGACCATAGAGAGATCACTAGGAAAGAATGCTTAAGGTACTCTTGTGATCACGAGATCGGTTACTCATCGCAAGGTTAGGTGTCCCATAATTGAGAGCAAGATGACCACTATGAATGGAAGCCCTATCTAAACACCCTAAGTTAGTAACTACCCTTTTTTTAGCTGCTCAACTTCTTGGTGCAAGGATCAATCCTAGTGGACTACCCAGATCACCCCAAGATTTTACACTCACCATATGTGTTCCCTTGGTTTTGCTTATGACACTTCCATGACAAAGCCAATATCTCTTGTGGGAAACCACTTGGTGTGAGGTGAAGAAGCATCAAGCATGGGCCAAGTTTTTGAGTAATGAACCATGACTCTAAGGTAGATTGCTTGGCTAGTATTTTCAATTTTTTGACCAGTGTTAATGTTCTTGCAACATAAACATTTCGATAAAAATGTTAGGAAGGCTATTCTAATATCCCAAATGCGTATTGACAAGGTTGTTTTTACCCTTGATCAATTGTTTTGAGACATGTTAAAACACTTACTATTTGCAAACCTTGCTATTTACTGATATGAACTAAAACAAAACATTGTCTGATTGAAACAACTATCTGATTGACAAATTGAAACAAACTTCAAACCAAAAATTGATCTTTTTTTGCACAAAACTAGCACTATGTTGTATGCTCTCACAAGAAATATCACACGACAGATTTTACTCAAAAATATGTCATAGGTTAGTAATAAATTTTGTCGCACTACTTGTAAAATTCTGTCGCACTCAGTTACAATATTTGTCACTTAAATAAAAAGTGTCACACCCATGTTAAAATTTTGTCACACGACACTATATGCTGAACTTATGCCGCCCTCCTTCTAAGAAAATATCACCTAGAGTTACTTTGGGTCAAAAATAGAGTTTACAGTTGGATTTTTTTGGTCTAAGGAGCATCATATTGGTCACCCTTGGTCCTAGCTACGTATCAGTGTGTGAAGAATTCATCCTAAGTTGAAAATATGGGTTTAGTTCATCGAATGTAAGTCTTGAAACATCTTGATGAATCACTTGTCAAAATTCAGCTATTATTTTATTCTAGCTATCTACTATTGAGCTTCTCACTCATTCACTCAGCTTGAGTCACCCATGCTGTAAGATCTTGAGCACTTTTTGACAAGCCATCTATCACATTTTGACAAGTGACTAATCTTGATCGTAAAAGCTTCAAATTTGGCTCACTTTTCTTGTCCTACTAAACAAAGAGAACTCTTTACATGCCAGTCACAACTAGACATCAAGGTGGTGATAGTAATCATACACCTTTCATTTTCAAGCAATTGGAAACACCACCCAAATGTCCTTGCAAGCAACCTTCTGATAAGAATCTCAAATTTTCTCAAACACAAATGGCCAATGTTTTGCACAACCCACTTTATAGTTTTGAAAATCCATTTGGTACACCCTCTGAGACACTTAAGGATATGAGTGGTATAGTCACTATGGTACACCCTAGTGAAATCAAACGTTTCTTAGAAGCACAAGTGCATGAAACTGAAAAGACTTTGGAGGCTATATACGCTATGGAAAGAGAAAACCAACAAGTTGAAACTGACAATCAGGCATGCTATGAAGGACATAAAGGAACTTGTCCTTGAAATCATTTTGAGAACAATGATGGAAATCACACACCACCAAGGACTCTTAGAGCTGCCATAGGTTCATGTCCTTCACCACCTAAACCATCCCATCATGATAGTGATGAAGAAGTAACTAGTGAAGACATGATCAAATTTCAACAAGATGGCTTTGCCCAAAAACTAATGCTTAGAGCTTTAGAGGAAAATGGAGACCAATACTTTTGATACATGGTAGCTAGGGGATGGAAACTCCCTCAAGGTTTTGATGTTGAGCATATAATTCCAAAACAAGAGCCCACTAAGGTTGAAATCTTAAGGGAAGAAATATAGGAATTATGGAAACAATTTGCACAACTGCAAACTTCAAAAGAGCCACCTAAAACATCATTTGTTGAATCAATTTGTGCTCTTCCATTTGATAGGAATCTATACATGCTGCCATTTCCTAAGGATATAGAGGTTCCTAAGTATGACAAATACGATGGAAATGGTGACCCTCACAAGCATGCGAGACATTTCTATGCTATTAGCATGGACTTTATGCATGAAGATACCTTTCTTATGCGTCTATTCCCCAGAAGTTTGAGAGGACAAGCCATGGAATGGTTTACCAAATTGAGTCCCCCTCTTAAGACATTTGATGAACTCACACAATGCTTTCTACAAAAATATTCATAGAACATCCAACATCCTATGATTGTGTTGGACTTATGCCAAATCAAACAAAAAATAGGGGAACCTTTTGCCATATACCTCCAACGGTAGAGATCTCTATACTCACGGTACCCTCGACAAGTTCCTAAAGTTGAGAAAATTGACATTTTTGTCAACACACTCATACTTGAGCTATACTTTGATCTTAGAAAAAAAATATTCACATCCTTCAAAACCATGGTTGAGAGTGCATATCACATTGAGAATGTTGCTATCAAGAAAGGGGACATTATTATAAACAAGGGTAAAGTTAACAATGGAAATGGTAAAGACAAAGGAAAACCTTGGAACAAAAACAAGTATGTTGTCAATGATGGTGATGGAGTACTAGACACTCCTAAGACTAAGGAGCCTACATTTAACCTTTCCAATGCCATCTAGTCAACAAAACAACAAGAAGGTTCAAAGCCACAACCATTTGACAAAGGCTCTAAATTTGCAAGGAAGCGACGTCTTTACATACCTAACCTTATGAAGTGGTTTTAAAAACCTTAATTGCAAAAAAATTGGTTACCCTACCAAACAAATCACATCCTTATGATCCACCCATTATACCTCCATGGTGGAGAGAAGATCATACTTGCAGCTATCACCGAAGTAAAGGACATAACACAAAAAATTGCTTCAAACTCAAAGATGTAATTCAAGACCTCATCGAAGCTGGCAAAGTTGTCACAAATGGCCTTGTTAAAAATGTTGATCATAAGGCTTTCAAAAAACCATTACTTGAATATGAAAAGGGTGAGACCTCAAGGGAAGCTACCAAAAAGAATCATGATGCCAAAATTAGTTATGCTTATGCTGACGCTGATAATGTTATAGGCATGCTTGAGCCTATTGAATACATATGTATGGAAAGGTCCAACAATGAGAACTAGCAAAATTATGATGCTGAAGATGAACAACCAAAAGTGGTTTTAAGGACATGATCTACTCCTCAAGACCATACTAATACTAGACCCAAGGTGGTACTCCAAGTGGCTAAGTCTTTGTCTTCTCAGAGTGAACCACTTAATGCTATTACTAGGGGGCAATCTAAGGTTGTCCTAAAAGTTGCTCATGACCCTAAAAATGCTTCATCATCTAAGCAACCAATTACTTCCAAGATCTCCAACTATGATCTTGTTAGCCAAGTACAATGCACACAAGCACAAATCTCCATTTTTGAATTGCTAGAGGTATCTCCTTTGCACAATGATATCCTTGAGAAAACTTTATGTTCTGCCAACGTTCCCATAGATATTGATGTGGAACGATTCCAAGCTATGGTGAACCACATCTCCTCACTTCACTATCTCACCTTTTCTGAAGAAGATGACCGAGCTCTAAGTCATCCCTATAACCTTACTCTTCACATCAAATTTCAAATCTTTCGTACCTACTTCCGCTGAGTCTTGATAGACAATGGTGCAGGGTTAAATATCATTTCATTCAATGTAATCCAATAGTTGGGCATGTTTGAATTTTCCATCGGTCCTAAGCGCAAGATCACTATAAAGGCCTATGATGAGGTCAAAAGGCCTTCTAAAGGTCTAATTATACTTCCAATCAGAGTTGGTCTAGTTGAGAAGAATGTCATTTTCCAAGTCTTAGACATACCACTTGCATACAACTTGTTGTTGGGAAGACCATGGATTCATGATATTTAAGCAGTACCCTCCACATACCATCAGTGCATTAAGTTCCCTTTTAATGGTACTGAAGTAGTTGTCCCCGACGACAACTCCATGTCTATCAACACATTATCTACTGCTGAAACACTGGTTCCACATAATTGCTCATCTCATGAGTTGACACCATCTTTCATAGAGTGTGAACAAAAACTAAAAATGATGAGCCTTGGTATGGGCAAGTACACTTTGGACTCTATTTTTGCCTTACTAGTTTCCCCTCAGTCCTATGGGAAACCAACTATTGCAAAGAAGCCTTCTGCTTTTGCTATGACACTTTTTGGCACTTTTTTGCAATCTTTAGTACCTCTAAAAGAAAAAAAGGAAGAATAGGCCATTAAGGACTGGATCTACAAAGAAGAGGAATACGAGGAAGTTACAGTGACTACTCCTATTTCTCCCAAAAGATATGGAAAAGGCTATAAATTTTTGACAAAAATGGGCTACCAGGGCCACGGGTCCTTAAATGGTTGTAATAATGCTCTAGTTAAACCTTTAAGTCACACTCAAGGTTGTGATACTCGAGACACCGCTAGTCTAGGATTTGGGCTAAATAATGATATATTGACCTATGATCGAAGATTTCTCTTATCTAGTGAATCGAAGGATGATGACCCTCCAGTAATTGCTACCACTTCACAAGATGAAGAATTTGTCCCTCTCACTTCCCTCCTTTGGGGAGAAGAAATATTGACTGCTAATAATAATGAAGAAGCTTCTACCTCCCAACAATAGGAACAAGAAGGGTCTACTTCTGAGGACATAAATGGAGGATGAATTAGGCAGAATATTGCTCATCTCATAGCTATGGATCAAAGTATAGATTCTCATGAGTATGAGTGGGAAAGTCTCTTTGATGCATCTTGTGAGCTAGGGGTGGATGTCATTCATGCCTATACAATCCAACCCAATGTAGTTGAATGGTCTAGTATAGGGTCAGATGAGTTTGACTCACAACATGCCTCAATGGATCACGCTAGTCCCTCTAGGACTATTCCTAAGCTTGACTCCTTTGTGACATTTTCTATAGGCTCAACTTCACAAGTCACTAGTGATGACTCCTTCCATATCAATCATATTGAAACTTCTCCCTCACTCTTGCTAATTCACCCAGATCTCATAGATTGGTCTCTCCAAAATCAAAGACCTGAAATATGGTCTTTCCAAAATGACTATGAGATCATTTGTTATCTGAATGCCATTGAACCTATCACTTCTTCCACCAGTGAACTCGCAGTTAACATGACAAAATCAGATATCAAGTACCTCAGTCAAAAATTAAAAGGAAAAATAAGTGATTAGATGGAAAAAGCCACATTGTGGCAGTGTCTGATCCTCAAAAAAGTAAAAATAAAGGTGTATCTAATGGTGAAATCCTCTCTAAGGAACCTATGGATGAGGTACTTGGTAGTCTGCCAAGCTATTTCTAGGATAGATCTTTGGTTCTCATTGAGCCTACACAACCTATCAACTTGGGTACAGAAGAATGTCCTCAGATTATCCATGTAGCTCAATCCTTGTCAGATGAAGAAAAGACACAATTTTCTCAATTCTTTCAAGACAAGAAAGTCAACTTTGCATGGACATACTCTGATGTGCCAGGGCTTGATATAGATCTCATCATGCATCACTTATCAATCTCACCAGATGTCAAGCCTGTCAAATAGAAGTTGAGAAAAATGCATCCACATGTGGCCCTACTGGTTAGGACAGAGTTGGAAAAACTATTGAATGGAAACTTCATTAGGTCCATTGATTATGTGGAGTGGATTTCCAACATTGTACCTATCTCTAAGCATGACAGATCCATATGGGTTTGTACTAATTTTAGAGATCTCAACAAAGCATGCCCCAAGGATGACTTTCCACTACCAAACATCGATATGATAGTGGACATGACTATGGATTATGAGATGTACTCACTTATGGATGGATTTTTTGGGTATAACCAAATCAAGATAGCTCTAGTAGACCAAGAAAAGATAGCTTTTACATGTACATGGGGTACCTTTTGCTGGAATGTCATGCCTTTTGGGCTTAAAAATGCTGGTGCTACATATCAAAGAGCAATGACAACCATCTTTCATGATATGATGCATAAAAACATGGAAGACTATGTTGATGACACACTGGCTAAATCTAAAAAATGAGACACACATCTCGAAGACCTTAGTCTAATATTGGACTGTATGGAACAATTCCAACTTAGGCTGAATCAAAAAAAATGTGCCTTCGGTGTCACTTCTGGAAAATTGCTAGGTTATATCATTTTAGCAAAAGGCATTGAGGTTGAACCTAAAAAGGTCCAAGTTATCATGGATATGCCTCCACCTAAGAATATCAGTTAGCTTAGAAGTTTGCAAGGATGTCTACAATCCATAAGAAGATTTATCTCTCAATTAGATAATAAGGCTCAACCTTTCAATAAAAATCTACATAAAGGATCTACCCATATTTGGAACAGTGACTGTCAACAAAGTTTAGATCAAATCAAAGGCTACTTGGTGAAACCTCCAATTTTGATGCCACCCATTCTGGGAAAACCTTTGATCCTATACATTTCAGCTATAGATTCTTCTCTAGGAGCACTCTTAGCCCAAAGTGATGAGATAGGTAAAGAAAGAGCCATATACTATATCAGTCAAACTTTGGTGGCTTATGAACTAAACTATAAAAGTATAGAGAAGGCATGCCTTGCTATAGTTTTTGCCTCCCAAAAACTTTGGCATTATATGTTGGCACATATAGTTCACTTGATTGCTAAGATAGACCCTTTGAAATAGTTGTTAAGTAAAGCTGCACTTACTGGTCATCTTGCTAAATGGATGATGATTCTTTCCAAATTTAACATTCAGTATGTCAAACATAAGGCAATCAAAGGATACACCATAGCTAACTAGTTGGCTGACTTCCCACTTGAAGATGTAGCACCTATGCAAATTGAGTTTCCAAATGCCTCAATCATGTACATTACTGAGAGAACATGGAAGATGTTTTTTGATGGATCCCATACACATAATGGAGCTGGAGCAAGGGTTTTGTTTGTTTCCCCTCATGGTTATATGATCCCAATGTCCTACAAACTATTGTTCCCATGTACAAACAATATTGCAGAGTATGAAGCATTAAAAAATGGGATCAAAATGGCCCTTGAATGGTGAATAACTGAGCTACACATCTATGGGGATTCTCAACTAGTTGTGAAGCAAGTGAATAATGAATATCAAATGAAGGATGACAAGTTGATCCCTTATAAAAAGTTGATAGATGCTCTAAGGAATTATTTTACCTTTGTAACATTCCAACAAATTCCTAGAGCAGAAAACAAGGCTGCTGATGTTATGGCCACCTTAGCATCTATCCTCCAACTACAAGAACATGAATCATGATTTGATTTCCTGGTGGAAGAACTGCATCATCCAGCCTATGATTCCTCGGATAACCAGGTGATCTGCACTATTGTGGGTCATGATTCCCCCTACTATGTGGCTATTTTCTCCTACATGCATGATCAAGTTATTCTTGAAACCCTCTCATGCAACCAAAAATGCCAACTCCTTCGTAATGCCTCACACTACACTTTGGTCTTTGGTGACTTAAATAGGAAGTGTCTAGACGGAATGTTACTTAGGTGTTTAGAGCTAGAAGAGTTCGAGAAGGCACTTGTCGAAGTCCATGATGGCATTTGTGGGGCACATTCTAATGGCCTTGCACTTGCCTAAAATCTACTTAGGATGGGTTATTAGTGGCCCACCATGCAAGCTGATGTTGTGCGCTATGCGAAGTCCTGTCAAAAATATCAGCTCCATGGCAACTTGATACATGCTCCCAGGCGAGAGTTAATCCCTTTTGTGACATATTGGCCATTTTAGCAATGGGCCTTTGACTTGGTAGGAAAGATTCATCCAAGCTCATCTAGTGGTCATAAATTCATAATCATAGCAACAAAATACTTCACTAAATGGGTTGAAGTTGTACCATTATCTATTGCTAAAGGCAAACATGTTGCCCTATTTATATTGAATCACATCATTTTCTGATATGGTATCCCATCCTCTATTGTTACGGATAATGGAGGATAGTTCAAGAATAAGGACTTAAAGAAACTATGCAAAAGGTTTTGAATTGAGCAACACTGGTCCTCTATTTACTATCCTCAAGGGAATGGCCAAGCTGAGGCCTCTAATAAAACACTGTTGAAAATCATACACCACATAGTTCACAAGTTTGGGAAAGATTGGCACTTACAAATAAATCTAGCACTTTGGGCCTATAGAACCTCTATTCATACTCCTATAGGGGCTACGCCCTTTTCTCTAGTCTATGGCTGAGGCTATTCTCCCATTAGAAGTTGAAATCCCCTCCTTGCGAGTCTCCTTACATGGGTTGATAACTGATGAGGACCATAGAGCTATACGAGTACAGGAATTAGACACTTTTGATGAATGTCGTAAGGCTACTTTTGATCACATGAGGGCTTATCAAAAGTGCATGTCTACTCAGTATAACAAGAAAGTTCACCCTCATGAGTTTCAAGTAGGAAAACTTGTGCTTAGAGAGAATCCAAAAAATCAGCAACATCAAGAGTAGAAAGGAAAGTTTGAACCTAATTGGTTGGGTCCTTACATTATCACAATAGCATTCAAGTCTGGTGCTTATCTGTTATCTACTCCTGAAGGGGAAGAGCTTGCAGAGCCTATCAACATCCTACATTTGAAGAAGTTCTATGCTTAGAGGCTTACTACTCAGTTATCTTTGAACCGCCTCACAATAGGTGTTCCATAGTCATGTGCTAGGCCTGGTTTAGGAATAATCTATTGAAGCTAAGGACTACTTTTCCCCTAACATGAAGTGCATTTAGATTGTCAACCTAAGGACGTATACTTGAAATGGTTGGCACAGTATGTGCACTAGGTACCTTGATGAGTCATTATGCTTGTGTTGCAAGAAAGTAAAAATGCAAAGGAAGGAAACTACACTACTGCTGTGGAAAGGAAACTACTGAATCTATGAATGTTGAAAACACAATGACAAGATAATAGAGATTCCATCTTGACTCATCCACTAGATTGTTCTCGCAGATGTTGCAGGAATGTTCATGAAGTGTGATGCTACAGGAAGGAATTAACTAGCTACATCTTACTTAAAATACTACTAATGCTAGTAAAATGAATCTATTCTATCCTAATCTAATCCACCTTCCAAGTGGGCCCCATTGGTTGGCTTCTCTAATCTACCAACGTAGGATAGAAGCTAAAGAGAACTAATTCATTTCATTAATCAGTTATTACATGATTTAGAATTGTAAAACACAACTACAACAAATTGTGAATCAGTGTTCTCTCTTACTTGATAAAACTTATCAAAAACCAAAAACTAAAAACTTTTACACACAGGAGTCGATCCCGACATATATAGGGAATCTACTCTTTATTACATAATAGAAAAGTAACTATCCTAAGTTAAGTCCGCAAGAGAGAATATAGGAGAACAACTGAAAGTGGAAAGGAAGGATAACAGAATTGAGGAGGAAGCAATGAAGTCTTAGTGTTCGCTTGTTACAATGTAAATATAAAGAAGGTAATGGCTCATAAAAGCTCCTCCTTATTCGCTGCCATGTTTCCTAGAGTGGTTATAACTTCCTTTTCGTGGTTGTTCCTTGATGCTCGTTTCTCCTTGAATGCTGTCGGCAACCAACTTCTGGATTTTTCCTCTCATCCTTTAATTCTTATCATTAGGTTAGTTATGATATACGACATATTTGCAAATAAACATCCATCAAACTAAATTCAAGCATAAGAATGCACATTTGGATATTTATATGAAATACTGCATATTAGATATAATTTAGACAAAAGATGACATAGTTTTTCTACCCCATAAATCATCAAAGGTTTATCAAACATAGGCTTATAAGTGTTAAAACAAGGATAAACGGAGTATCACAAAGTATCTTAAACATAACAAAATAAAGGCATTTTTTAGACTCATCAATCTTGTATATATCTATGATCCTAAAAAAATCCTTAAAAATCAAAAAATGTCCTGAAAAAATGATCATCTTAGTGAAAACTTAGCAATAGGCACTTTGATGTATCACCAAAAAAAATTCAAAAATACAAAAATATTAAAAAAACTGAAAAAAGCCCTAAAAAAATCTATCAAGTGATGAAAACCTAGAAATAGGCACTACTTGAAACCCTTGCACCTATGTCTATCAGTCTCAATCCCCTACTTCGCTACATATTTCTTGGGTTGGAATTGTTTCTTGTCCTTGTCTCAGGGGCATAACTACTTAGCCTATTGAGGTATTCTTGTGCATTAGGGTTTCTTTGACAACTCACAAAATAATGTTTCTCAACACTTCCCCCACCTTGACATCAAGTATTTTTCAACACTTTTCAGATAAGTTTACCTACGGTCTCTGATGTCATGATATTCCTCACTATCAGAATCAAGTCTTGAAGAAATGGTCAAGTGACTTACACACACACACTTTAACACTTAAACGACTGAGCTATACTGATCTTTATCTACTTTGCGTGTTGTCTATGACAATTTATTTATGTTCCATCCCTAATAGTCTTTGAAGGATGTCATTGACTAGAAGACTGGGGGCATGGGGCATGTTTTCTTGATTTTTGCTTGTGGGTATACTTTTTTTGTCTATAGTGTTATAAGCATTTATGCTTGACCTATTCAACATTTTGACTTACAAATGTATCATCCTTGACTATTTCGTAAAATCACACTTGGGGTTTATCCTGGTGCTTATGCCTTGATACAGGTGTAATCTGCTAAATTAAACTTAGGGAATCTAATTGTGTAGTTATCTTGACTTACATGTCTCTAATGCTTAGATTGGATTTTCACATCCCTATCTCATATTGATCATATTCATATCCCCGTAGTTATACTAGTGATGATTGTATGATCTCATGATGTCCCTAATAAATGTTCAATGATGAAATTAAGAGTCTAAATGTTATAAGTTTCTTGCTGGTAAACCACTTTGCATATTAGCTTTCATTTTAGGTTCATGTCATTTTTAATCTAGTTGCACATTCCTACATGTGGGAAGAGCTCTCTATTCATCTTTTTTTCTTTGCGGTCATATTAGCTAGCTGCTTTCATCTTTCACTTCTTCATGTCTTTTCACCTCCTTAATCTTTCGCTTTCTTTGCTATCCTATTATCACAATGGGTTAATCCAAAAACATCACATACTATCTATCCAAGTGTCACATATTTTCACAAAAACATTTAAGTCTTTACCATCCATATGAGAGATCAAAATCAATACACATGAGCATATACACATACATGAGCTGAAAACAACAACTGAAACAACACATGAAAGTTGAAGCATACATTTTGAGACAAGTACACAAGAATATCGATAAATCTAGTATCTCATATATATATATATATATATATATAATATATATATATATATATATATATATATATATATATATATATATATATATATATATATATATATATATATATATATATATATATATATATATATATATATATATATATATATATATATATATATATATATATATATATATATATATATATATCAAATGTGTCACAGTACATATACAAATATGGGATCCAAAATTTGGATATATTTCTCAAAAATAAATTAAGTACAATCAAAACATACCTATCGCTCAACATCATGTTTGACTACCACCCTCTGTAGCTAGTGCTGGCCCTGGTGGGGGAGCCTGTCTCCTATTCGATGGCTACACTGCACCCTCTCATCTACCTGCTCACTCTGAATAGTTAGGAAGACCCTTTCCTAGTGGTACCACACCCCTATAGGCAGCATAATAGTATGTAGCTTGTGCACCATGATGCATTGCTTCTTGCCTTGCAGTATCCCTCTCTCGATGAAGCTCATCTGCTCATGCCCACTAATCCATCAGCTATTGATCCCATATTGCAATAGTCACTCGAGCTGTCTGCAGCTCTGCCTTCAAGGCATGGATCCTTGCACCTTGATCCTCTCCTCCTATTGGCTACTCTGTAGGTGCCTCTACCCTCACTGCTTGTTGTTGCCTCAGCAGCACCTCCTCCTCCTCACCATCATCATCATCAGACTCTAATTACTCCTCCTGTACCCTCTACACTCACATCCTCCTCCGCCCTACTCAAGAGCTCTCCCCCTCCATCTGCCTGCCACCTCTCCCTCTCCCTCTGCCTCCTCCTCCCTTACCACCTTCACATCCCACTCCTGTAGGTGCCACATCTAGATCTGTGAACTGAGGGAATGGGTGTCTCTACATCTCATAAAGATATCCTAGATCTGCCCTTGCATCTACCACATCAGGGCGATAATCCCAGGGAGTCACCACGAGCACCGTTGTATCCCAAACTGCTGTATGATAGTCCAGCATCAGTAGCCATCCCAATCCCTCATCTATGCACATCTGGGCATAGGTGGTGGTCTCCACCAATATCACCTACCACTCTACAAACTGCTACCATACACGACTGATTACAAACTACTTCACAATGTCTATGCTCTGACCCACTAGTGGTCTACTATATCTAATATAGTCAAGCTCCCATGAGTCTGACCATTTGCCACACTCTTGGTACGATCACAATGTGAATGCAGTCAGCTCATCAAAAACATGTCTATAGTAGGTCACATCTCCAATATGTCTCTATGGGATGAACCCTCTATACCCAAAAATGTAAGGTTGGTTGCGCTCTCATGGCTGCACCTGCAGTTGGATCACAGTGATGTGCTCCCAAGCCCAGATCTATGCTAACATTGCTCTGCATGCCCATGACCCAACCTCATGGTATATTATCTCATGGAGCTTATGGTACATCTCTGCCAATATGGCAGGCCCCCATGCCATCCTACGTGGTTAGGAAATTAGATCATACACCAGTTGACCCCATCCTAGCCTCGGTCTGTCACTAGGTCCTGGGCTACCAAAGAGCATAACAAGCTAGGCAAAGGATAATCATTTTTTTACTCAGTTATCAATCTCTCCCAACTTAGGTGATGGTCCAAAATGGTCACATCCTAGAATAGCTCCTGCACTCGCGCTCGTCCCTCTGTCAGGGTCAGATCATAGTACACCTATGCCACCATCAAACTTGACATCAATACACTTGGCATCCAACATCAAAATTGCTAAATCAACAAACTACTAATCAAGAAACTTATCGGCTTGCCATGGCATAACACTTTTAGAATGTGATATACATCCTCCAAGGTAATAGAGGCTTCACTAGTCGATAAGTGAAAGGTGTTATGCTCGCTATGCCACCTCTTTGCTAGTGCACTCAGCAAATCATGGTTTGCCTGAATATGGGGCATCTCTACAACCCACTGCAAGCCCATAGCTGTTAGAGCAGTCTCCTCATCATCACTCAAATGATCCACAATGCACAAACCCACCACCCTGGGAGCTTTGATCTATAATGCTAAGAATACCTCCTATCCAAGTAAAATATGCAACCATCAATAATAGTCACATGAAGAAAAAGAACATTAAGAAAAGCATCAAAACCATCAGTGTGACACTTTTTACATGTAGTGTGAGACACAATTTGTTGCAGTAGTGTCGTGCGACACTTTTTTTCAAGCTATGTGACATAATTTTGTTGTGTGATATTTTGTACCATTCCATGCAACATTTGGGTATAGCCGCAGTGACACTTTTCGCTAAGCGGTGCGATACTTCTTTTGAAAAAAAGTATCGCATGATAGTATTTTAATGCCCATGTGATACTTTAAAAGTATCATGCGACTTTTTTCCAAAAACCCTTAAAACGTGCAAAAAAGCTCACAAAAAGCTCAAAAAAGTGACAAAAAAAGGTAATTACTTACCAGCGCCCCATATCGCTCTGGCCGATTGTGCAATCGGTTGCGCTCGAAATAGTGTCAATGAAGAGGAATGTTTACCTAAGCCATGATGCTATGTGGACCACTCACAAAATCTCTCAAATCACAAAAAGACAAATGAATAGTGAAAATGACACTTGGACCGCTTTTATAGCCTCCAACCTCATTTTGACCTAATTTTCAAACTCCTCAAAATTGTACAAAAATTGCACCCCTAGCTAATTTTGACATCTTGGATCCATTTTCAGGATTGAAATCAAAATTTGAGTTCATCTTGATGGTCAAAATCACATTTTAAAATTTTGCCTTCTTCTGAGTAGTTAGCTGACCTTTTGAGGTCTAATATCTAAATCATCATTGGGGCATCTTCTCTTCTTCATATTCTCACCATTTTCACGCTTCATATCTACTCAAATTCACCTCTTTCATATCTAATATCATCTTTCTACTAGATTTGACCTAATTTATATATATATATATATATATATATATATATATATATATATATATATATATATATATATATATATATATATATATATATATATATATATATATATATATATATATATATATATATATATTCTTCATGGTCAACTCTAGTCAAACTGGGGCATTTTATCACTTTCTTATAGTCATTCTTGAGCTCTAATCATTTATCCATCATATCAACATTGCTATATCTCAATTTTCTCATGTCTAGCTAGTTTCTACATCCTCTTACCTCATTTTGATTTCAATCCCGAGGGGGCAAAAATACTTTATTGCTGATTGTTATAGCTATCTATTTCTTAGGAGCATTTGTTTGACCTTATCACTTGCTCTCCATCTTTTTGCTTTGCTAGGTGTTAGAATTCTTTTTTGGATCCTAACATTATCTTCTGAGTGTTCAGTACTACTACTATTAGGTTGTGCATTCAGGACTTGCTATCTATTTCTACATTTCATTCTTTGGAATCAAACATCTATATCTACCATGGCCTACTTGGCTTCAATTTTCTTTGACATAATGTGTTCCCAAATAGATCATGCATTAGTCAAAGAGGGGCAAATGTAATCATCTAAAAATGGTCATTTAGACTATTATCCCCCTCCTCAACATTTTGGCTAATTTAATTTAATCACTTACCTAGACCAAATTGCTAATAATCAATTTATTTGATTATAACCTATAGTTTGACTATGCTATCCTAAGTTCATTATTTGATTAAAAGAACATGTCCCCTTTTAATTAAATAAAAGATCCCATTCTTCTAACCCACTCAAAGTGCACACATAAAGTCCTTTTTCTATTTTACAATTAAAAGAAAAGGCTTGTGAGACTTTTGTCTTATGTGACAAGTCAACTTATATTCTATTGGTTGACTTATGTGTGCACATGGATCACTCCTCTTTTCAAATTCCACTATTGATCATCCACCATTTTCATCTTGATCTCTACCATCCATATGACTTTAAAAGGGAGAGAGCTTTTCCCCTCAAAGGATCCATCCTCATTTTGAATATTGTTATGCTGCAAGTTTTCTAATAGGTTTCTTTGGAGCTTTGTGGAGAACTTCTCATTTCTTTTCTCATTCTTTCATTACCATTGTACACTATTTTAGATTCATACTTACATGCTATTTTTTTTATTTCCTTGCAATAATCTATCTCACATAGTTTAAATAACGGTATTGTAACACTCTCATTCATATTCTAGCATAGCTGCATCTTGCATCTCCATTCTAGTTTAGTCTTCCATCTTGCATTACATACTTGAGGGATTCCTTGAGATATTTTCACTCTTTCTCTTGTCTCAAAGAACCTCCCGTTGCATGGTTTACTAGCAAGAAGCACATTTCTAAGGCTTAGCTGAGAGCCTTCATGCTTGATACTAGCCTCTTGCACTCCATGGATAGGGAGCTCTAAGTTGGCATCCAAACATTCCAACTCATGGAATCATTGGGATAGAATGGTTTAGCGTGTGACACATTTCTAGTGTACACTTATGACTACTAAAATTCTCATTTGATTTATCGATGTGAATTTGTAATGACAAGGGTCCTCCCAAGTCAAAAGCCTCTATGAATGTTTCCTTGTCTAGCGCATAGAGTATAATTTTATTCCTTCTGTCAAATGACTTGATGATAGGGTTGTATGATTTTATCAATTCCTTCACTAAGTCTAGATCAATAAACACTTTAGGCATGATTAACTTCCCCAAATTATTAGTCCAAGGGTTGCATATTGGAACCTTTTCAATCTTGTTCCCATAGAAGTACTAGAAAAACTTGCTTCCATTTCTGTTAGGTACCTCTGCATCTCTACAAAAATAGTAGGGATCTTTGAATGCATGATCATTAGCTGATTGGAGGTTGGATGATCTTGGTAAAATCTATAACCACTAATCTATGAAAGGGCTAGGGTTTTTTTTTCAATGTAGACTCTTCAATTTGTGCTTACAATATCAATTCTCCTTCTTCTTGTGCCATGATTCCAAAGTATCACAATAATTCTAAATGTTGTATGCTGAAAATTTTATCTGTAACTTTGAATTCACTTTATCACTTCAAACTCTATGAAACTAGTAATGAAAATCCTCTTTCTTCTTGTAATTTATTCGTTTCTATAAATAGGAGCATGGCATTAATGTCATTAAAATTGACATGCTTAAAATCCTTTCAGTTCTTGAAAAGATGGCAATGTCTTCACTTTTTTACTATTTGTATCTTCATCTCACATTTCTTTTTCTAGCTCAAACATGAGCATTTAAATTATATTTTATGCTTTTAAAATTGAAGGTTGCAAAGTAGTGATTCCCTTTTATCTCTACTTCTCCATGATTTCTTAATTTTCTTTATTTCTGGCTATGACCATGCAAAAATGGTTATCTTTAACTACTTCGTAGCTTCTCAAATTGAATATCTAACTATTATATTAATGTTGTGATGCTTTGATGACAATTCAATCTCCACTTCACAACTCTATATTTTCATTTACCACATGAACCTACAAAACAACAAACTCTTCATTCAAGCCTTTATCACAACCTTGTAGCTATTTACTATTTAATTTCACTAACCATAGAGATGTAGCAATAAACATCAAACTAACCATCTTGTAGCTTTGTGACCTTTTAGTTTTTTTTATCTCTTTAACCATGGTGATCGAGAGAAATTGCTATGTAACATCTCTTTCCAACATTATTGTCTTATAACCAAACAATGACTTAACCCTTGTGAACTAGCAGAACCACTTATCTCCATATCACTATTTGTTTTCCTAACTATCATTTTAAACTTGCAAACTAACAAAAGCCTTCAGACTAAAATTTTTGCAACTTCTATGTGGTTGATGATTTTATGTTTTTATCACCTATGATACTGTGATGACTAGAACTTTGACCTTGTCGCCTCTTCGTAATTGCCAGACATATAGCTCCTTTAAATTGTGTGATGTTGCGATGACTATCCTAATTGATTGCTAATTTATTTTATGGTTTCATAACCAAATAATTTAATTACAACTCATTCCTTGCAATGGTGCAATAGCTATTTCATTAATTGGTAGATTCTCTTCACAGATTTACAATTGTAAAATCTAACTCACAACTAAGCCCTACGATGGTGCAATGATGATCTTTTTCTACTTCTCTACCTTAACCTCAAGTCAAGATTAACCACATGTGATGAAGTGATAGCCTTAAACTTAACTATCTATATAACCTTTCACTTGTTCACAACTCAAGTTTCATTATGTTGAATGCAAGCTACAATGTTGTGAATTTGGTCTTATCTATACTTTGCAACTTAAAATTGAGAGTCTATCTTATTTCTTGTGATGTTGCGATCACCCTTTGGAGTTGATAACTACCTTCTTCATAGCTTCACAACTTAAATCTTTAACTCACCTATTAACCCCATGAAGATGTGATACAAGCTATCTCCACTTCTCTACGAACACAACCTCATGTTAGATTTAACTGCCCATGAAGCTGTGATGGTTTAGATTTTGATTGTTGTAGTTACCCTTTATATCATCACAACTTAAAAATGTAATCACCCAAAAATAGTCACCTAGACTATTAGCCCCCTTTTCATTATTTTGGCTAAATTAATTAACCATTTTCCTAGAGAAAATTGCAAAACATCAATTAATTTGATTATAGCCTATAGTTTAACTATGTTATCCTAAGTTCATTATTTGATTAAAAGTACATGTCCCCTTTTAATTAAATAAAAGACATAATTCTTCTAACCCACTCAATGTGCACACATAAAGTATTATTCCTATTTCAAAATTAAAAAGAAAAGGCTTTTTATCTCACATGAAAAGTCAACTCTTTTCATATTGG
The DNA here is from genome assembly GCA_028749045.1 of Cupressus sempervirens. Classification (NCBI taxonomy): domain Eukaryota; kingdom Viridiplantae; phylum Streptophyta; class Pinopsida; order Cupressales; family Cupressaceae; genus Cupressus; species Cupressus sempervirens. Next base: position 276,962,132 of record CM053788.1, on the reverse strand, counting down.
TTGATTTTTTATTGCACATGGATCATGCCAAATTCAACTTACAACCTTGATCCTTGATTCTTCATCCATTGATCTTGATCTCCACCATTTGTATGTCTTTAAAAGAGAGATCTCTCCACTTCTCAAAGGAACCACACTCTTGAGTATTGTTATGCTGTAGATTTATCATTCAAATTCTTGATAGATTTGTGGAGAACTTCTAATTCCTTTTCTCATTCTATCATACATGGAATTCTAGTTTAGATTCATATAGTTTAGCTTTCATTTTGCAATAATCTAGCTCACATAGTAATTAGTTTGGATCTTATAACACTCTCATTCTTGCTTAATATAGCTACATTTTGCATATTCATGTTAGTTTAATCCACATTTGCATTGCATATTTGAGGAACTCATTGTGGAAACTTACATTCTTGCTTTTATCTCAAAGAACCTCTCATTTTATGGTTTACTAGTAGGGAATGTGTCATTAAGGCTCTGGTTTAGAGCTTATTACATGCTTAAAACACACTTCTTACACTCCATGGATAGGGAGCTCTAAGCTAGCATTTCAGCATTCCAGTCTCATGGAATCACTTGGATAGAAGGGTTTAGAGTGTGACACATTTATAGTATACATTTTTGGTGCCCACCATGGGGTAGAAAACTCTAGTTTTTCTCCTTGTCTTGCTATATTACTTGCATTTTTTGCATTCTATCTATACTTCATTTTTAGCAGTCATAGGTATTGGGCTATACTTTTCCAGTATCATACGATTTTTGTTTGTACTTTCAGGTGATGCTTTTCCAGTAAAAGTATTGCACACCCTTACAAAACTATATCATCTTTGTATAGTGAGTAGTATCACATGACTTAGGGAAATATATCACATGAAGGAAAAGTGTTGCATAGGTATACTAAGAAGTATCGTATGCCATCCTTCTAGCAAAATAATATCAACCTACCTGAAACTACTTACTATTTAGGTGATTTGATTAGTTTTTTAGTTTTTTTTTTTTGTTTATCTAATTTTATAGCTCCATTCAACTTGACAAAGGTTTATTTATAGATTTCATTATTATTTTGAACTAACTTGTGGTGGTCTAATGATTGTGCTTGTAGGGTGTTGTCTTGAAACATTTTGCATACTTACCTTGAAAAGAATGGATGTCAAAGCTCCAAATGCACAAAGGCTACTAACACTTTTTTGCAGGGATGCCTAACACATAAAAATCAAACACTTGCTTTTCTTTCTTTCATTTCATGTGTGACATCTTTCTAGTTGTTTCATTTTCTAGGCACATAAACTTGTGATTTGATCCTTTGGTGATAGGAAAGTATGTTCTTCACCCTTGTGGTGAATCCAAAATCTTGAATCACCTTTGGATTTCAAAAGAAAGGGGTTAATTTAATCTATTTGGCATGTTTGGGAGAAACAATCAAGATAGGAGAGTATGCTCTTCACCCATGTAGTGAATCAGAAATCTTGACTCTTGAAAGTAGATCCAATTTGTCTTAGTTAGAATCCTTTAGAGGGCCTTCTCTTGGGAAACCAAGAGGAATGATCCAAGTGGGGACAAGAAAATCTAGCTATTACAACCCATTATAATCTCAAGGCTACCAAGGGCACAAAATCTTGGTAGATGTAGTATTTCTCTTCGCTTAGTGTGAGTATTTCTGGGATTGACACCATGAGAGAAATGCTAGGCAAGAATTCTTAAGGTTCTCTTGTGGCCAGAAGGTCTGTTACCCACCACAAGGTGGGATATCTTTTAATTGGGTGCAAGAGGAATATTACAAAAAAAAGCCCTTTCTAAACACTCTAAGTTAGTAGCTACCCTATTTTTTTTCTCATCTTCTTGGTGTAAGGATTGACCCTAGTGGACTACGTGAATCACTCCAAGATTTTCAACTCACCATCTATGTTCCCTTGGTTGTGCTTATAAAACGTTCATGAAAAATCCAATATCTCTTATGGGTAACCACTTGGTGTGAGGCAAAGGAGCACTTTGTGTGGGCCAAGTTATTGAGTAATGAACTATGTCTCTTAGGTAGATATGTTTGGAAAATATTTTCAAATGTGCTGACCTATGTAAATGTTCTCGTAAATCAAACATCTCAATAGCTTTGGTAGAAAGTCTATTTTGATATCAAAAATGCATATTGGCAAGGTTTCTCTGACCATTTTTCAATTGTTTGAGATATGCAAAATACCTTTTTTATTTTCAAACTATATTGTTCTTTGACACAAACTAAAGTCCCAAACCATCTGATCTAAAAACTAATCAATTGTCAAACTAAAATGCAAACTTTTTGAGTCAAAATGTCCTTTTTTCACAATTCATCGGCATACTGTCATACCATCTCTAGATAAATATTGTATGATACTTTTTTTCCAAAACTATATCACTTGGTTACTTTGAGTTCTATCACCTAATTATACTTACTCTGTCATCTTGCTTAAGAGAAACTATCACCCGTAAGAAAAGTGTAGCCTAGTTACTTTGAACTATATCGTATAATACAAATTATTGTCCTACTATCACTTGGCTCTTGGAAAATTATTTCCTAGGTTATTTTGTCTTCAAAATAGAGTCTAAAACATGTCTTAGATGATCTAGGGGTCTTGTTTCTTCATTCTTCTTGAATTTGGTCATAAACCTCCATGTTAGGTATTATCCTAAGTCAAAAAGATGGGTCTAGTCTATTAGATGTAAGTCTCAAAATGTCATTGATGATCACTTGTCAAAATTATATTACCATTCTATGCTAGCTATTTTCTATTGAGCTTCTTCCTTTCTCTCTTAGTTTGAGTCATCAGTGCTATAAATTCTTGAGCACTCTTGACAAGCCATCTATTTTACTTTAACAAGTGATTATTCTTGATTATATGAGCTTCAAATCTGAAATACTTTTCTCATCCTACTAAATAAAGACACATCCTTACATTCTAGTTGGAACTAGGTTCCAAGTTGGTAATGGTAGTCATCCCTCTTTCATTTTTTCACAATTGGAAACTCCACCTAGACACCCTCATGAACAACCTTGTGTGGAAGATCCTAACTCTAATTAAACACAAAAAACCAACATCCAACATAATCCACTTTACAACTTTGAAAACCCATTTTGTACACCCTTTGATACACCCATGTGTGAAAAAAATATCTTGATCACCATGCATCTCAAAGAGATCAAATGTCACTTAGAAGAACAAGTGCAAAAAAATGAAAGACTCTAAGAAGCAATATGGGCTAGAGAAAAAGCTTATCAACAAGATGAAACTAATACTCATACTTACAATGAAAAAAATTGGAGAGAATATTTCCACAATCCATTTGATCACATTCCCCTTAGCTGAAATGATGACAACAACACGCCTCCAAGGTTCCCTAGATTCAACACAAGAGCATGTCCATCCACACATAGACAATCACAATCATATCATGAAAGTGATGATGAAATCACTAGTGAAGACATCTTCAGGTTTCAACAAGATGAAGTCACCCAAAAATTGATGCTCAAAGCCTTCCTTGAGATGAGATAAGTGATCAAGGGCATTAAGAAATTTGACTAAGATATCATTCACATAACCCTCAAGAGTTTTATGGAGGAGGTCATGCAAGATGACTATCACAGTGCATTTATATGTTATCTTGGCATTCTTTAACCCAAATAGCATCATGTTATAACAAAATGTGCCCCAAAGGGTGGTAAATGTTGTCTTATGCTAGTCTACCTCTACTATCTGAATTTGATTGTATCCAAAGAAACCATCCATGAGCAATAAGATCTCATGGCCTTTAGTGAGATCAAAAATGATGTCTATGTTTGGTAAAGGAAAATCTTCTTTTAGGAAAGCCTTGTTGATATCTCTAAAGTTTGTAAAAATTCTAATATCACTAGAAGGCTTTGTGATAGGTACCATGTTGGAGATCCATTATGAGTAGCCAATCAAGAAAGTGATCTTTGTATCTAGAAATTTTTCTAACTCTACTTTAACTAGGAAAGTAACTTTGGAGTGCATCTTACAGAGCTTTTTCTTGATAGGTTTAGCTTTTGGATCTATGGTCAAATGGTCTCCTACTAACTCGGGGTCCAACCCTAGCATGTATTGATAGGACCATCCAAAGTAGCCAAAATTTTCATGGAGGACTTTGATGAGAAGTTCCACCTACTTGGGTGGTAGAGATGCCACAGTATATTTGATCTATGGTACCACAGTCAGACTGATATTGACCTATCTAGTTTCCTCTATAAACGCTGATGAAATGGTAGGCCTATGATCCTATGGGAGAAGGATGAAATCTCCATCCTCAGGTACCTCTAAGAGGTTTTCACCATTGGATACATCCTTTATTTTCCTTTCATTTTTTGAATCATTCAATGGCACTCTAGAGGATTTTTCACTAAAGGATGGTTTTACTTTGCATTTTTTCTTTTTTCTTTTATTTTTTGGTTCAATTTTGCGACTAGAGATTTCCTCCTCCCCAAAGTAACCTACCAGATCTAGTTTGTAGACATATGCTAATGGTGGTGGTGGTCATTTATGTGGTGTTTCTACTCCCATGAATCTAAGAAGCGTGTGCTCTATAGAGAATTTGTGAAAATGGAAAACACTTGGTTGGTCCCAATCAATGAGTTTGATGTGAACTAGTGATAGATCTATGAGATTTAGGGATAATTGGAAAAGCACAAAAGCTTTGAGGATGATTTTTTCAAGGAAGATATCATTGTAGGATTTCTTTTTTTCCTCCTTAGGAATGTCTTCAACCTCAATAAGACTATTTTGGATGTTTGTGAAGGCATGGCCTTTTTGTGTGGTGTCCCTAGTTATGTGAAGTCCGTAGCCTAAGCCTTTCTTTTTCTTTTCTTGGTATGCTTCTAAAGGCTGCCTAATGCCTAACTCTAGATGGCCTAGACCACCTCCTTGATAATCTCATTGCTTAGTAGCAAGGCGATGTGACCATGGGTATTTTTGTTTAAGGTGATCAAGAAGTTCTTCACTTTTTGGAGGTGGCTCTTTATATAGCCATGTACTAATGTCTAGAGTAGTTTCCTCTCCATCAAGGATGCCCTTGGTAATAAATGTGGTAGGTCCAAATTTTTTGAGTTGAGATGTGGTATCTTGCCTTGGCCCTTGATGTTTTGGGTGCCCTTGAGTATGTGGATCAAGTGGTAGAGTGCTAACATCAAAAGCATCTATGAGACTGTATTCACCACAACCTTGGTAATTGATCTTAACCACAAAGAGGGTGGAGCCTAAAATGGTATCTAGATCATGGAAGGTGCTATAGGAACTAGCTGTGGTGTGGCAAATTTTGATGCCAAGACAATGGTTGGTGTATGAAGCTTCAACCACATTGTAATAAGCAAAGGTTTCAGGATCTGCATGGATGGTTACCTTAGTTCCATTATATAGAAATTTGATACGCTGATGGTATGTGGATGGAATGGCCTTCATGGCATGAATCCATGATCAGCCAAGGATGGTGTTATATGGAAGGTTAAGATCAACTATGTGACAAATTATTTCTTGAGTGGCTAGGCCAACTCAGAGAGGTAGTAAGATGGTCCCTTCAATAGTGCACTCCAAGTATGTTAGAAATGCTTTAGAATAATTGAGAGGCGGGTGGGGGGGGTGAATCAGTTGTTCAAGGTCCAAATGTCCTATTCAAACTTTTCAGTAGGTGAAGTGTTCCCATCTAACTATTTATTCATCCAAGCTTAAACTTTCTTATTCAGCAAATTACTGTAAATTAGCATGCAAACATAACACATGAAAAGATCAACACATAACACAATGATTTATATGAAAACCCAATTTGGGAAAAACCACCAGTAACATGCTACTCAATTCTCACTCTTTTGAAGTAATTCCCTATGAAAGGCCTTCCCTATTAAAGTCTACAACACATTGTTAAATGTGACCTAGTTAAAGAATTTAACCACCCTGTTAGAAGTGGGACTAGTTAGAGGACTTTAGATCATTCACTTGGAATGTCACCCTATTAAAGGGTTTACAAATGGTTGTTAAACCAAGCTAAGTCCATAGGATTTTCTTTTACCCTAACTAATACAATTTCTAGAGAGTAACAATAAGGGATTTTGATCTAATTATAGTATACAACTTAATTTGCAGATTTTAGATCACTCTTCAATTCATAACATTGCTTGGTTTTCAGTCTTTGCAGCTCTTGATAGCTTGCCCTCCTTTCAAGCTTTGTCTCCTTGAGTCTCCATGCTCAATGTACCAATTCAATCATCTTTCTAAGCACTTATCAAAGTATAGTATCTATGCTCTATTCTCCCTTCTCCTAAATGTCTTCTCCTTGACACCCTTCTACCACTTTGCAATTTTTGGTACACCAGCTGTAATCACCTAAAAATGGTCATCTAGACTATTAGCCCCCTTTTCAACATTTTGGCTAAATTAATTTAATCATTTATCTAGACCAAATTGCTAATAATCAATTTATTTGATTATAACCTATAGTTTTACTATGCTATCCTAAGTTCATTATTTGATTAAAAGAACATGTCCCCTTTTAATTAAATAAAAGACCCCATTCTTCTAACCCACTTAAAGTGCACACATAAAGTCTTTTTTCTATTTTGCAATTAAAAGAAAAGGCTTTGTGACTTTTGTCTTATATGACAAGTCAACTTATATTCTATTGGTTGATTTGTGTGTGCACATGGATCACTCCTCTTTTCAAATTCCACCGTTGATCATCCACCATCTTCATCTTGATCTCTACCATCCATACATCTTTAAAAGGGAGAGAGCTTTCCCCCTCAATCCATCTTTTGAACATTGTTATGCTGCAGGGTTTTTTAACAGGTTTTCTTTGGAGCTTTGTGAAGAACTTCTCTTCCTTGTCTACATTCTCTCATCCATGGCATTTTAGCTTAGATTCATGTTTATGAACTCTAACTTCTTGGTTTATGACTTCTTAAATAGAAGTCTAGAACTTCTTTTCTTGCTCGATACTTCCCTCCTTTAATTTTCATTCGAATGGGTTAGGTAGGATTCATTGAATCTAACCAATATTATGTTTCTTCTAGAAACATCAAGAAGAATCCTTTTGAATTCGCTCAAAAATAGTTTGCATAGAATTTTGTACCACCAGCTCATCATCCTTATCCTCCAGCTGGTTCACCAAATTCAAGGTAACAACTTTGTCTACTCAGATCCGGTAAATCTTTGACATTTCCAATAATGTAGCAGCTTAGCACTATTGAAATTCTAGTTCTCAGCACATAAAGTGTTACTCAACATCAACTACATTTTACTGATGCTCAACACCTACTGTGGATTCACTCAACATACACTAAGTTTTCTATTTTCTTGGCTCCTTCTATATCACTCAACACTTGAACTTTGCTTGGCACCTAAAGTTCACTCAGCACACACTAGATTTTTCATTTGCTTAGCTCCAACTAAGAATTTGCTCTGCTTAAACTAGCTTGCTTGACACTTACTAATGAACTTAGTTTAAGCTTTACAGTCAATCTTATTCCAACTTATTCCTTCAGTGTTTCTAAGTGTAGCCAACCTCTATATCTTTGAATGTGTTACCAATACATCATTTAACCATTATCTTAATTGATCCTTGTACTTCATTGCAAAGCCATAACTCAACCTTTCCCTTAGGTGCTTTTGTTACATCTTATTGATCAAATCCTCTTCATTAATAAACTAAGTGATAGTACTTGGATCTTATAAGAAATTTTCATTCCTACAAATAATAGGTTTGACATCAATGAAAAAAAAATGATTGAATACATTTTGTTAACAACAATCTCCCTCTTTCAATCAATCTTATTCTCACAATGATTTTTTCAATCAGATTTCCAATAATCTCTCTCTTTGGCTTTAATGGCAAACCAAACTAATCAACCATCAAACCAAACTATTCAACCATGCTAACTAGGTTAGAATAGTAAGTTAAATGCCAAAAAGAAAATTGGATTAGATTACACAATTTCTTTCTCTCTTGATCTACTATCCCGATTGCTTTACTTCTACTTTTCCCTCTTAGCCGATGTATCATTTTTCTTTCTTTTCTACCCTTCTTACATTCTCTCCCTCTATATGTATTTCTCATCTTCTACTATTTCTTTCTCTATCCATATTTTCTAATCAACTTCTTCATTTTCTCCCTCAACTATTGATCAGTTTTTGATATTTCTCCCTCTTTGACAACAATGCCAAAGACATATTATCTCAGCATCTTAACATACAAGTGTAGCATTTGTAGGTTCTTTCAATTTCTCCTTCTGTCACCTTGCTTGTGACTAATTTGAAACTTCATCACTTTAATTACTTTAGAAATAATCCTAAAGTATGTATCCTCTGCATCAATGTCTAATATTTCAACAATCAATTCCCTTGATGCAGGGCAATCTTGCTTTTACTTCAAGTAGCCTTGGCTAGGGGTATCACCCCTAACTTACCTCTAAGATACTCAAAAGCATATTTAGGTAGTGCTTTTGTAAAGATGTTAGCAATCTATTTTTTTGAGCTAACATAATCCATTTTCACTTATTTATCTTACACCAATTCTCTTACATAGTGATACTTGATTGCAATATGCCTTGTTTTGGAATACATTATAGAGTTCTTTGATATTTTGATAGCACTTGTATTATCACAATAAATTATAATAGGCTCATGTACCTCTTCCTTCATACCTTGCAGCAAATTTTTGATCCATACAATATTGGTGCAATTAATAGCAACTACAACATATTCAGCTTCTATTGTGGATTGTGAGGTACAAATTTGTTTTTTGCTGGTCCATGTAATCAATCTTCTTCCCAAGAAAACCGCTCCTCCACCAATGCTTGTTCTATCATCAATATTACCTCCCCAATCTGCATCGATGTAGGCCCTTAGTTCAAAATTTTCACTCCTCTTGTAGTACAAACCAAATTCATTAGTTCCTTTTAGGTACCTCAGTATTCTCTTTACTGCCATCAAATGATTTTCTCTTGGATTTGTAAAAAATCTTGCCACTATTCCAATAGCTAATGCAATGTATGGACTACTATGTACAATATACTACAATTTTCCAATCATTGATCTATACAATGTTTAAATCACTTCAGCTGACTCATCATTCTTGGATAGCTTATGTCTTGTTACCATTGGTGTGCTAACTAGTTTTTAGTCTTTTGATCCAAAAGTCTTGAGTATTTCTTCAATGTATTTTGATTGGGTCACAAATATGCCATGCTTCAATTGATGTACTTGCAATCCAACAAAGAATTTGATTTCTCCAAACATTGACATTTCAAACTCATGTTTCATTTGATTAGTGAAATCTTTGTATAGAATATCTTTTCCTCCAAATATTATATCATCAACAAAGATTTTAGATATCAAAATGTCGTTTCCTTTTTTTGCCTTGATATAAAAAATTTTGTTGTCATCTGTTCTCTCAAATCCTATCTTCACAAGATATTTTTGTAGTCTCTCATACCATGCTCTAGGTGCTTGCTTCAAACCATAGTGTGTTTTATACAATTTGCAAACCATATCATTGTTTCTGCCATCAACAGAGGCAAATGTTTCCCCATAACCAGTCCTTCTTCTTATGCATAGCCTTTTGCAAACTAGTCTAGCTTTATTTCTATTTATCTTACCATTTTCATCAAGTTTTTTCCTAAACACCATGTTTGGTACCAATTACATTCTTATCAGGTAGTCTAGGAACTAGGGTCTAGGTTTTGTTCTTCTCAATCTGGTCTATCTCTTCTTCCATAGCTTTATACCAATCATCATCTTGTAGTGCATCTTTCACTATTTTGGGCTCAACCTTGCTCAATAAAAATGATTCATTTCTTAAGTCTATTCCTTGTCATTGGTCTTGCATCCTTATCACCAATGATTTGATCTATAGGGTGTTGTCTCCTTACATACTTGGCTAGTCTTGGGTTATGTCCTTCTTTCCATGTTTGATCATTTAGCTTTAGAGTCACTTTTCTCTTCTCCATCTGGTAATTCACCATTTCTTTCTTGTATACTATTTTTAAAATTAGCATGTGCATTTTCTTTATTCTACAACTCAGCTTCTAAATGTAGCTTGACATTCACTGGTTGTAACTTAGTTGGTACTAATATTTGTTACTGATTCCCAACTTGATTGATAACATTGTCTTCAATAGTCATCCCTTCATAGAAGTATACAAAAGATCTATAATCTTCTAGTTCCCTAGATTTATCAACTTGGACTTTTGTATGCTCATTAAAATTTACATTTGCACTCTCCACAATCTTGTTAATGTTAGTATTGAAACACTTATATGCTTTTCTTCTAGTGGAGGAACCAAGGAATATGCCTTCATCACTTTTTGCATCAAACTTGCCATTTCTAGTATCTCTAAGAATGTAGCATTTACAACTAAATACTTTGAAATGTTTTACATTAGGTGAGTGACTATACCATAGTTCAAAAGGTGTTGTAGTTGTTCCTTTCTTGACTTGGACTCTATTCAGAGTGTAAACAACAATATTTGCAGTTTTTCTCCAGTGCTTTAGAGCAACATTTTTCTCCATCATCAAGGTTCTTGCATAGTCTATCACTGACCTATTTCTTCTTTCAGCAATACTATTCTATGGTGCAGTTCTTGGTGCTAGTGTCTACCTTTTGATACCTTTATCATTGAAGAATATCTCAAATTACTTTGATGTAAACTCTCCTCCTCTATCTGATCTTAGGCATTTTAGACTCTTACCTGTTTCCTTCTCAACTCTGGCCAAATACCACTTAAACATTTGTAATGCATCAATTTTTTTCTTTAAAAACATAGTAGTCATAGTCCTAGAATAATCATCTACAAATATAATTATGTATCTGTCTCCTAGGTAGCTTTGCACTTTTATTGGTCCACATATATCTATATGGACTAGTTCTAGTACTTCTTTGGAAGTGTATGTTTTTATTTTGAAGCTAGACTTAGTCATCTTTCCTAGTTGACATTGTTTACACATTGTATTTTTAGGTTTCTTCAATTTAGGTAAACCTCTGACTTTCTTCTTTTTGCTAATGCTAATTAGATTGTCAAAGTTAACATGACATAGTCTTTTATGCGATAACCAAACATCATCAAGTCTAACAACAAGACAAGTTGCATCTTCCATATCTAGGTAAAATCAATTACTCCTAGTTTGTTCACTTTTTCCTATCAAATTTCCATTAGTGTCATAGATTTTGGTAGTTTTGTTTTCAAATTCTACTTTGCAACCTACATTGCCTAACTATGCTACACTCAAAATTTTTTAGTTCAATCCTTCAACATAGTATACACTATCACATGAAATTTTCTTTGTAAGTTTAATTGAGCCTTTTCCTTTGATTTGACATGGAGCATCATTTTCAAATCTAGCACTATTTCCATCATAATGAGTGAAGGTAATAAACTTACTTTTATCTCCTATCATGTGATGTGAGCATCCACTATCTATGATCCACTTATCATTCTTGTTCACACAGGTTACTAGTGTTGTTGCTTCATCTTCATCTTCATCTGATTCATCCTTCATGGCTACATAGATTGCTTCATCATCATTCTCATCAGAATTTTCTTCAACAATGTAGCATCTTTTTCCTTTGTCCTTGCAATCTCTAGTATCATCTTCTCTTTTGCTCATGAACTTGTTTCCTTCTTTGCATTTCTTCTTCTGTTTAGACCTTGTAGCAATATGACCTACTTCATTGCAATTAAAACAAATGATAGGAAACTTACCTTTGAATTTACCTTTGCCTCTATGGAATCTACTTGTCAGTAGTGCCTCCAACTATTTCACATCTTCCTCATGTATGCTGCTATAAGTAGATGCATGTTTTCCTTTTCTACTCTTCTTCTTTGATTTCACTTCCTTAGTGTCATTCAATGTTAGGTTGGCCTTGAAAGAAGATTCAAGATTCTCAAGTCTGTAGTTATCAAAGTTGGACAATTCAAATGGAGTAAGTCTTCCCACTATTCTTTCAAAGGTTAGTGTGTTTCCTTGCACACACCTTAGCTCTTGGATGGTTGAAGCTCTAATAGCATAGGTAGGGAGCATGGTTCTCAAGTATTTTCTATTAACAATCTCTTCTTCCAATTGACCACCCAGACTTCTTATTGCACTTACCACTTCTTTCACTCTAGCAGCATATTGAGCAACATTTTCACCTTCCTCCATTTTCATGTAATCAAACCTTTCTCTGAGGCTTTCTCTCTTTATTCTTTGAACATTTTGATCTCCTCCATAGATATCTAACAAGGCTTTCAACATCTTGAATGCAATGTCACATCCTTTAATGTCATCAAATTCAACATAACTGAGTGCAGAGGCAATCTCCAATGTTGCCTAATTGTGATCCTTTCTTTTGCTCAAATCATCTGTAGTAAGAGGTCTAGTTGGGTCTACACGTTCTGCTCTAATTGAGGTTTTTGCATAATTACCTATTTCTCCAAGGTGCAATTTCATCAGACTCTGCCATGCAATGAAGTTATCTCTATCAAGCTTGGGAACTTCTCTTTAGGACATCTTGATTTTCTAGCTTCTAGTACCTTGAAACTAAATCAGAAGATGGCTCTAATACAAATTGTTAGAAATGATTTAGAATAATTGAGAGGGGGGTGAATCAATTATTCAAGTTCCAAATGTCCTATTCAAACTTTTTAGCAAGTAAAGTGTGCCCATCTAACTATTTATTCATCCAAGCTTAAACTTTTCTATTCAACAAGTTACTATAAATCAGCATGCAAACATAACACATGAAAAGATCAACACATAACACAGTGATTTACATGGAAACCCAATTTGGAAAAAACTACCAGTAACATGATACTCAATTCTTACTCTTCTAAAATGATGCCCTATGAAAGGCCTACCCTATTAAAGGCTACAACACACTATTACATGTGACTTGGTTAAAGGATTTAACCACCCTGTTAGAAGTGGGCTTGGTTAGAGGACTTTAGATCATTCACTTGGAATGTCACCCTATTGAATGATTTACAAATGGTTGTTAAACTAACCTAAGTCCATAAGATTTTCTTTTACCCTAACTGATACAATTGCTAGAGAGTAACAATAAGGGATTTTGACCTGATTATAGTATACAACTTAACTTGTATATTTCATATCACTCTTCAGCTCATAACATTGCCTGGCTTTTAGTCTTTGCAGCTCTTGATAGCTTGCCCTCCTTTCAAGCTGTGTCTCCTTGAGTCTCCATGCTCAATGTACCAGTGCAATCATCTTTCTAACCACTTATCAAAGTAGAGTATCTATGCTCTATTCTCCCTTCTCCTACATGACAATTTGTTACATCTTGTTGATCAAATCATCTTCATCAATCAACCAAGTGATAGTACTTGGATCTTATAATAAATTTTCATTCCTACAAATAGCAAGTTTGACATCAATGACAAAACAATGATTGAAAACATTCTGTTAACAATAATCTCCCTCTTTTAATCAATCTTCTTCTCACAATGATCTTTTCAATTAGATTTCCAACACAAGTTGTCATATGATTTGATGGTAATTACATCATTAAGGATATTTTCCTCGGTCTATCTTTCTTGTTTGATGATTTTAAAGTATATAGACTTAAAGCCAATCCATTATCTATCATGACCCATTTGATCGAAAAGTCAGAAACTATGATAGTTATGTGAAGTGGAAGTATATGATTAGGTTCAACTATTGGGATGTGGGAAGATTTGAAGGATAGAATGCATGATGCAAAAAGGTGGCCGACCAAGTTATAGAGTTTATTGCCATTTATGTCAATGGGGATGTGTGACTCATGGAGAGTATTGTGAAGGATCTCTTGATAAAGTGGGTTTGTTCATAAGATATCTAGAATGGAAATCTAGATTGGCATATTTCCAAGGTGTTCCAAGATATTATATTGTGTTCCTAATGGGGGTAATCTTGATGAAGGTGATCTTGATGGAGGCATTCTTGATGGTGTAGATATAGATGGACCAACTATATTGATTCAAGCTGATTGAGTAGTAACTACACATTGGGCATCTAGGCCTTTGATGTTTATAACATTGATAGAAGGCTCAACTTGTGATATGCATTTGATAAGGTTTCCATATTCTAAGTATGTTGAGGTGTAGTTCTAAGACTTATCTCAGTTATCTCCTTATTTTTTTTAGCATTGTTGGGTTTGTTGATAGGAGTGTTTGTAGGTGCTTTACCTGTGTTTGTGTTATGGGGAGGAAAAACATTTTGGTATATTAGTAATCCTACATTTGGTGAGGTTGGTGCCCCCACTAAGATCTCTTTTTGATTAATAAGGTCTTGGACATAGTCTTTGAGGTGCATGCATTTGAGGGTGGTATGTCTTTTGACACGATGGAATATGTAAAACTCTTTATCCTTATACTAGAATGCCCTAGACTCATTTGGTTCTAAGGATTGTGTTTGTGGATGTTGAATAAGATTATCCTTGGCTAGTTTTTCAAAGATTGCATCGAGGGGTTCCCCCAATGAGGTGTATATATGAGGTTGTCTTTGAACACATGGTTTAAGTCTAGCTAAAAGTATGATAGCATTAGTTTGATTGTGATGGCTAGGTATTTGGACATTGTGGTGATTGTTCTACATTGGAAAGTACTAATAGATTGCTGGTTATTTCTAGTAAGGTTGTTGTTGACAAAATGTGGTGGGAATGTTAGCTGCTACCCCGATGACATGAAAATGTCAAGTGTTGGTGATGCCATCAATAGCTATATTCTTATTTTTATTCCAATAACATTGTTTTTCATTACTTGGACCTTGGTCTTGGGTGTTTTCCTTGTAAATTTTGATGACAACATCCTTGATGAGCCCTTGCTCAAGTCCCATCCCTTTTTCTTTAATGTCTTTATGTGTTTGTAAATAGTCCATAACCATGTGATGGGAAAGACTAGGATGTGTGTTGTTAATGAATATTTTGACAAGATGATGTTTAAGGATGGTGCATGAGATCCTAGTTGTGAGGGTTTGCCAATGTTGTAAGTATTTTGCAAGGCTTTCTCCTCCCTTTTTCTTGTTATACACTAGCTTCACTATAGATAACTCAGTCTTGACTAGATGAGCATATTGAGCCACAAAGGCTTTAGAAAGATTAGTAAAGGTCTTAATGGTACCTTGGGATATATGACAGAACCATTCAAGCGAAGGCCCCCCTAAGATTTTTGAAAAAAGTTGCATGAGGAACACATCATTATATGCCATTTCTTGGTATTGCATATCGAATTCCTTGATGTGGGTGACTAGGTCACTTTTCCCTCTAAATTTATCAAACTTGGGGATCTCAAAAAGTTTAGGAAAAGTTTTCATCATGATGGGTTTGTCAAATGGATATGGGCAATTATTTTTGAATTTGAAATTTTGTGAGTCTATCCCATCCTTAAGGGTTTTAAGAGCATTTTTCATCTCTTGCCACTCAGAGTTTATAGGCGGAGTAATGGGTACCCCCGGTCTAAGTGCCCCTAGTGAAGGATATGTAGAAAATATTGAAGGTTCATATGAGAAACCTTGACTACCATATGGTGGTGGCTCAAAAATAGGTTGTACTACTATGGGGATGGATGTTATGGGTTGTTGGAATGTAGCTTGGGCAAACTACTATATCTATTGGGTAGATTTTTTTTGGGGAATAAAGGTGTGAGGTTTTTTCCCTACTAGATAATTTTGTGGGGATCCCTGGGCATACTGCTGGTATCATGACTATGGCTGAAAAGATGGCAGTGTAGGTAATACCTAGGCCATGCTTTTGGAGTGTATGCCTTCCCTAATATATGTTGGTTGTGCTCCTACTTGAGAAAGTAACTAAGTATTAACAGGTGCTAGGTAGTTGATTTGAGGAAGATTTTTTATAGCTAGGTATTATGATGGAGGGGGATTTGGCTATTGCCTAAGGGTGGCATGGAAAATTAGTTGGTAATGGGTGGTAATGAATAGACTTGAGGAGGAAGGGATGAATGTGACTAAGTTATGGGCATGGATGTAGTGTTGAAGGGTATTCTAGTGGTAGGCCCTCGTGTCGTACAAAAACTCCAAGGTCCTAAAGGAAATGAGGCCGAAGTACTTTGGCTAGAGAGAAATGGATTGATAGTGATGTTGGAGGGAATGGAAGATAAGTATTCAATCCTAATGGAGGCATTCCTATAGTGTACTACGATGTAGGTTGGATGTTTATGGAAGTAGTAAATGGATTGGAGGTGTTTTTCAATGGAAGGGAAAATGCAATATTGGTAAGTGTAAAAGGGGTATATTACAAAGTAGGGGTATGGGTGGTGGAAGAAAATGTAGATGATACACTTGTGGTTGGTTAAGATGTAGTATGAACTAGGGGTTCAGTGAGGATGGGCTAAGTGTTTTGTCGAATGGGAGCAGTGACCTAGGTTGAGGGGATATTCGGGTCTCTTGGTTCTTCTTGTGTTGGTTGGTACCCACTATTGGGTGAAAAGAAAGGATCATGAGGGACAAATGACCCTGTGGATGGTGGTTTCCATCCAAATAGAGGATGTGTAGGATATGTAATGTTGGGAGGTGGTGGTCACCTAAAATCAAAGGTGCCAACATTGTCTCTTAAGAATTTTACCATGATGGTCTTCCTACTTCTATCTATGATGGCATTAACAATGGTTTCATATCCAAGTTGGTTCATGAAAGCATCAATATCTATTGAAAAACCTATTTCCTTGAGAGTTTGTGGTGGTGGTGTTGGTGTTTAAAACTACTAAGAAACATAAATGCTCAATACCAAAATGACAGTAATCAAATAATCTAAAGATTAGCCAATTCCTATGATCAATTACACAAGTAGATCATCTAGACCCAACTTCAACAAAATCAAGGATGGTTTCCTACTCTTTAGGCTTTGCTAAACCAAGGTGAGTATACCTAGAGATGATTCAAATGTAGATTGGTATATTACAACTATCTTAGTTTCATTCTAATTCTCATCTTCTATCCTCATACACATGCATAGTGTACCAATTTCTTTAATACTTTCAAATCCATATGCAACCCCTATAAGCAAATCTGGTCCTAATTCTCCTAGATTTTACAAGTGTTTATGGGAATAGTAGCTACCTATGACTCAGAAAACTAGATGTAAATGTGTGGTGACCAGCATTACAACCCTGAACAAAATAATATATGAAATGATTTTGAATTTATACTAGTTTTAAAATTAGAGGAAAAATTTACTCTTGATCATCTCTAATTTATAAGACTAGTACATTATCTAGTGGGCAACAAAGTCGATTATTGGTAGGAGACCTTGTTCAATTAGCTTGTAAGTGAAACTATCAACTATAATCACCTATTTCCATTCTTACATGATATCCTCTTCATAAACTTAAGAATTCTACTAATTTATCAAAGCATTTGCATAACTCATTAATTTAAAAGCAACAATATAACCAATACACATCCTATCCAGAATGCATTCAATCAAATGAACATTATCCAAATGATCTCAAAACTGATAAAGTCATGAAAAGGAGACAAAAAAATGGTGACACAAATTTTGGTGTAAATATCCCTTTGTATTATCCTTCTTGCTGACTAATACAATAACCAATAGGAACTTAGTAAGGAACATAGAGAATCATACTAACTCTGCATTTCTATTCATTATCAGAAAATATATTACTGAAAATAAACTCAGAACAGCTACATATGACTAGACCGAATGTACTTTCTTGAAATAACTGAAGACATACAAATTTTTTTGGACCATCACAATGCCCTAAAAACTCATTTATATAGGCATGAGTTGCAACAAGAAAAAGGAAAATGTGATTTATAGGTATCCTTTACACAAGAAATCAAAACACCTATTAAAAGAGACAAAACTACAAATAACAAAAAGACATGCAGATCAAATATTCCTTTGCGGGTCACTTTCTATTACATTTATGCATTCTAATTTGGCTACTACTCTAATTTCTTCATGTAGTAAGCCTGCCAATGATGAAATCTATTCTGATGATTGTAGACTAACCTCAACTCATGGTTCTCATCATCATTATACTATGAGAGTCACTTTTACCTGTCACTATTCCTTGGTTATTTCAGTATCCTAGGGTAATGGGATTGTCACTTAATATGAAGCCTCAAAGCTTTAGAGGCAATGTGGCTATCAAATATAACAAAATGAGCATTTTCTGCTTCCTTAGCCATATCTGCATTCAAAACCATTCCTCTACCAAAATATGTCCCTCTTTTGAAAAGAAAGATGTGCATTAACAAAAAGTAAGAGTAATTATATGCATTAGACCCATGAGTATAAATTCTTCTTCACCCTCTCCAAAAAAATCTGTACAGGGCTCTATATATCTCTACTGCCCTAGTATTGAAGTATACTTTCTTGAAAAATTCTTTAGAGAATGATGTTATTGCTGACAGGATTCTAATTTTTCCAAGTTCACCCTTTGCTCTTTTCACCATCTTAGTGACTCGATCACAACTCTTTGCCATAGTCTCCAGGAGATCATAATCCATAAAATCACCAGGGACTACTAGTCTTCCTCAGTCAAAATTCCATATACTAGTATGTGGAGCAAACAACTTCCTCTCTGCAAACCATCTTTTGAACAAATTCCAATCAATTTTTGAGGTATCAGCATCTCAGACCTGATTGCCTTCATTAAGAAATCCCTCTGTTATACATAACCTAAGATTTGATGAGTCCATTGGAGGCATTTTTTGATTATATCTTGTAGGACTAGAGCACAATAGGAATTATGGTATAGTTAAATAATTGAAGTTCTTTCTTATTCCTTATTGCAATTCTACAACTTCTTCACGAACAAATTGCTTCACACACTTGCCAAATACAATCTTCTCATTAATTGCTTCTACTCAAAAAAAGCTTGAAATCTTTATTTGCATAAGGTGGGGCTGAGAAAATCTTCTATGTTATACTCGTCTTTTTACACATGTGAAGCTTTCATATCAAATAAACACACAGAGTGACACCACCTTTTGTTTTTAAAACTACACCATCAATCTTTAAAAATCATGCGATCAAGGGATGCAAAAAAAGGTGACAAGTATTCCACTTGGCAAGTTGGTTAGTCAATCCAATGAGAGCTAACCATGTATACAGCTCCCTTCCTGATGGCATCTCCATTTGGACCTACTAGCAACTAAGGACCTCGATATACATAAAGAATGAGCACCTTGCCATAGCAAAGTAGCGATAGTCATTGATTTGATCTTGATCATGTGGATGGCACGCAACTGCATTGCTTAGAAGAATAGTGGTAGGCACCATATTCACTATCTCATTGTACATATCCTTTGAGTAACATTTTATAGTGAAATAGCAATGACCATTGATATAGGATCAATCTAAGGGTAAAGAAACTGCACAAACTTCTTAAGATGAGGTGGGTCCCATATTCACTATCTCGCATGGAGTAAACCACACACTTTTTTTTATGGTGAGATAGCGAAAATCATTAATCTTAGCTTGATCTTACAATCAAAATCCCTCTTGCATTTTATGAATGGGGAGTGGGTCCAAAAGACTAATGATGTGATAAATTCTACACAGCTAGGGAAATAAAAACCATATTTAAATTCCACTCATCTTTCCATGTTGCTTGGGTTCCACCATATGCTCATTTCATGGCAACTCGCTATATCGCTAATGGAAAGAGGCCTAGATTTTTTGATTAGCAAGGTAGCGAGCTCCGATGACTTAACAAAACTCAGTGCCAAAAAATAAAAGCATGTCACATCATAGTTACCCACTTAGTGGTTCTGACATGGCAATGATATCATCATTTATTATGCCACTTGGGACTCTTAATGACCACTAGGAAGTTTGATGAATGCCATGACATGGGTTTCTAGGTTGATCACTACCTCATTATCGACAAGAGACTTAAACTTCTTAATAGAGAAGACATGAGTATCGAAGCCTAAAATATTTCTTGGATCCCTGGTTACTTTTTTAGCTCAAGGAGCAAAAACAAAGTACATGTGATTAAAAACCAATGTGAAACTTTTTCGATCACTACCTTCATTTATCTGGGCACCGTAGCTTAGTTTTATGGTAGCCACTATGTCATGATGGTCACTTAACTCACATCTTATCATAATGACAAATCAATAGCCCTCAATCTTGTCATCATCAAGTAGTGCTCCTTAAAAGAAAAAGAGATGCAGGGCTCGAAAGGTAAAGAACATAAGGGAATATTCAAAAAATTTAAAATGCTCTCACCCGAGTTTAAATAAACATAGGAGACCTAGGGCTTACTTAGGGTATTATAATAGCCATGTTAAGAGACAAACTTTGAGAATTTAATAGATTTTGACAATACATGAATCAGGGCATGACTAGGGTAACCTAAAATATTTGAAAATTATGAGGAATGAAACCCTATCCTACAAGAATGAAATGACCTAACTAATTTTTCACCAAAATTTCAAACCTTTTTCTATATTGTGAAAAATTAGAACAACAATGGCTCTATCTGGGGATGATACACTACTTGAGTCAATGCAAGAATTTGGAATCTATGGAAGAGTAGACAACATACTTGACTTTCAAAATGACAACTTCTTCAAAGAGCACAAAGAAACACATAGAAACAAGAGACTAGACTATATAGAGAAAAATACAAGGATCTACAAAATATGCACAATGTACAAGAGCACAAGGAAACCCTAAACTATTGTTCATGGAAAAGAAGATACCTTAAGAAAAGTATCTCTTCAAGAATTTTCCATGAATTGGCAATTCTAGAATACCTCCAGTTAGATCTCTTAAGAAATATGAATCTTCTCCATTTGTATCACAGATGTTATATGGGCCAAGCCAGATTGGGTCAAATCTACTATGCTTTCTTTATGTTCCACCCTAGCATTCCACATTAGTACCATGTCACCTAAATTTCTTGTCAATGGCTCTTTTATCATATAAATGCTTCATTTGTGATTTTAACTTGGCATTTTGAATAGTAGACTCTCTCCTTGCTTCCTCTAGTTACAATATGTCATCCATTTAGAGTTGCATTTCATCAATGACATCATCTTCATACAATTGAACAAATTTATGCATCTCTTTTAAGTTATTCTGTGGAAGTCTAGCCTGTATACCATAAACCAAGTCAATTAATGGAGCACATCCAATGGACTTTTTCATAGTAACCCTATCAGCCCATAGAGCTAATGGTAATTTTGAATCCCAAGCCTTCTTATTTTCTCCTAATATCCTCTTGATTATTTTTAATATACTCTTATTACTTGATTCTACCTAACCATTTCCTTGGGGATGATAGGGTGATGATGTGTACTTTGTATTTCCATATTTCTTACAAAAAAAATTATATTTCTCTGATCTGAAACACATAGCATTATCTATTACAATCTTCTGTGGGCACCCAAATCTAGTCACAATATTATTTAGAATGAAATTAATCACCACCTTACTTGTTGCATTCTTATTAGGGAGTGCCTCAACCCACTTGGTGAAATAATCAATGGCTACTAAGATCCATGAATGTCCACCATTGGATTTATTTGTGATCTCACCTATAAAATCAATTCCCCACTATTGAAATGGTGCCTATACTTCAACTAGTCTCAATGGAAAATTCCCAAAGAATTTTAACTTTCCACTAAACCTTTGACAAGCATCACAAACTTTTACAAACTCATGAGTATCTCTAAAAAGTGTTGGCCACCAAAAACTAGCCCTAAGAATTTTATGAGCAATGGTTTTAGCCATATAATGACCACCACACACACCTCCATGCATATCTTTCAAAATTATTTTAGACTCAATATCATCCATACATTTTAAAAAGTACCCCTTCCATATTTCTCCACCACAATTGACCTTGCACTATAACATACATTATGGCCTGCAACTTGAGGGATCTTTTCTAATTGTCTGTTAACTCTGATGGAGATTTCATATTTTGCAAATAATAAATTACATCTTTGTATTGGTCAGAGGTATCCATATCACAAAGATTATCCTTGCAACTATCATCAAGTTGATTAATTTGGTTTGCCTCTAGATTGGCTTCTATCATTAATTTGCCTAAACCTTGACCCCTTACTAGCTTGGTAATTTGAATATCAATATTAAATTCTTGTATCCTATTAATCCATCTACACCTCTTGCCAGATACCTCTTGTTGTGAAAAAAATTCCTTCACAGCAATAGTAAGAACAAAAGCAATAACAGTAGCTCCCACTAAGTAACATCTAAAAGCCTTGACTCCTTTCACTAGTGTATATGCCTATTTTTCATTGATGTCATACTTAAGTTCTGCTACTTGCAAAGACTTGCTAAAAAATTAGATGGGTTGCTCATAACCTTCCTCATTTTTTTGTAGCAATACTGCAAAAATAGTATGAAATGAAGCAAAAGAAAATATATGCATTGGTTTATCATAATTTGGAGCTCTAAGGACAGGGGCATCTTTAATAGCTTGCTTAATTTTTTGAAATGCAATACTAGGTTCACCACCCCATTTTATCTCAGATCATTTCTTTAGCATCCTTGATATAGGCCTACTAATTTTTGCAAAATTTGTCCCAAATTTCCTAAGAAATTTGATCTATCTAAAGAATGAATGAATGCTTTTAACACTTTTGGGTTTTTGAATCTTGTCTATTGCTTCTACCCTTTCAGGGTCAATCCTCACTCCATGGTTGCCAACTAAATGCCTAGCAACCTTCCTTCAGTATCACGAAAATTACACTTCCTTGGATTCAAAGAAATATCATACTTAAGGGCTCTGATAAATACCTTTTCCAAATGTAGGCAATGACCATTCTCATCCTTGGAATAGGCAGTGAGGTCATCCTAATACATAACCAAAAATTTGTCGATAATATCAGTAAAAGCAACATCCATAGCCATTTAAAAAGTAGCTATAGCATTAGTAAGCCCAAAAGGCATCCTGACATAAACATAAGTACCCCATGGAGTAGTGAAAGTGGTCTTGAACTATTATGATTCTTTAAAAACCACCTGATTGTAACCTAAAAATCCATCCATCATTGACATAAGCTCTGAACCAGTGATCCTTTACAACATGGCTTCCATATTTGGCAATCCATAATTATCTTTTAAGGAAGATATATTGAGATTTATGAAGTCAACACATAACCTTATGTCTCCATTTTTCTTCCTAATAGGAACTAAATTGGATACCCAAGAATAATTTCTAATAGGCTTTATGATTCTTGCATCTCTTAATTTGATTAATTCCTCCTACATCTTGGGAGCCAAAGTTAGATTTATTGGTCTTTGTTTCTATCTAAAAGGTTTGGCATCTTGTTTTAAAGGGATTTCATGCTGAAAAAGATCCTCCCTATAGACCTTTAGGTCATCATATGACCATGCAAACACATATCTATACTTCCTTAAAAGGTCTATCAAATCTTTCCTAATTTTAGAAGGCAATTTTTTACCAATATACACCTTTTTAGGTGTTTCTTGAGTTCCCCAAGTTCACCTCCTCCAAATATTTAGCATTGTATTCATTAGTATTCATTTGTGACCTATCCCAGTTGTCAAAAACTATTTCCAAAACAACTAGAACCTTAGAGATTTTATTTGTCTTCAATTGCACAACTTCCAGCCCAAAAATAGTATCTTTTCCATCTATATTCTCTACATAAGTTGCACAATCAATTTCTTGTCTTGACAACATACTATCATAGTTCAAAAATCTCAAGATATCCTTATCATCTTCAAACACTTGCCAATTCTAAACATTATTAGGGACAGAAGGTCTAGTTTGAATCTCAATCTTAGACACACCAACAAATGTAATATCATCAATTTTTATTGTTATGTTTGCCAGTAAATCTGCCATCTTATTATTTGTCCTATCTTTCCAAATTATCCCAAACACATCAAAACATTCAATCATATCCCATACTACATTTCTATACTATTTTAACCTTTTTTTCTTTGACACATAAGCATTTCTTACTTGGGATACCAACAATTTAGAATCTCCTACAACATGTAAACACTTTATCCCATGCTTATGAGCTAATCTAAGACCTAACAATAAAATCTCATGTTCTTCTATATTTTTAGTACAAGGGAAACTTAAAGTAAAGGAGAATTTTTATATTACCCCTGCTAGGGATATCAGCAAAATGCCTGCACTAGATCCATCTTTGCAGCATGCACCATCAAAAAACATAGTCCATAGATCACCCTTATCTATTTTTGTGTCAGCTTCCATTTCCATCTGATTATGCTTGGATTTCTTCAAAATTAGAACCTCAACTCTGAATGTATTAATATTTGTATCCACAAAATTTTTCATACTGCCTTCCATATCTTCCTCTATCATGTATATACTTTTAGGCTCCCTATTGACTTTTATCAAGTTTCCCTCAATATTAAATGTAGCAAATGAAAAATCACATTGTAGACTCCCACCCATGGTAGCACTGCACTTTCTTGATAACAACATGCAATAGTGAGGTGGAATGTCAACAACCAATACACTCATAGTAAGCTATTTGTCAGGACAGGCTATTAATCTATGTGGCAAAGAATTTATAGTGCCAATGACTATAACTTCTCTTTTATCCATAGCATAACATCTTCCTTGAGTAGTATCCACCTTTAAACCTAATTCCTTCATTATCTCAAAAGTCATCACAGTAAGCACCAGAGTCAATCATGCAATTTTTCAATGTTTTACCATTTACTAAAATGCTTAAGAAAAATGGTTCAACATTTCCCAAACACTAATTTACAAAATTATCCAAAAACATTTGAGGAATTTGAGACACAACTACTTCAACTTCATTGTCTTTTACCTTTTCTTTACTACTTTCTTTGGGATTGTGGTTTTCATTACACTCATGATGTCTCACATTTGTACTAGTACTCCCTAACCATGCAAAAGCTTTATCTCTATGTTCAAGGATCCTTAATAATTCAAATAAAGGAACTTTGATAGTGATTTGTGATAACATTGTAGTCATATCTATAAAAGAATCGGATGAGCTATCAATGACTATACTCCTCTTATCATGATGCTTATCAAAAATATTTACCTCACCTTGGTGATTCTTATCACTGGTAATGACTGCTTTTGGTATCTTCTCATCTAACTTCTTCGAAACACTATTTGGGAACTTACCAACTTTAGTATTATTTTCTTTCTTTGGTTCCCACTTTTTATCTGTAATCTTAATCTTCTCAAAAAGGATCTCTTTAGGCTTCATAGCTTTCCCTTTTTTAGGATTAACTCACTTTATAAACATGCCAACAACCTTATCATTGCCTTCCCTTTTAGCCATGTTTCTTGTCTATACTTGAACTATCATGTTTGCACTAGTTTGGTCAATCTCTTCCCTAAAGGGCTTCCTTAAAATGATTTCTTCTTTGGCACTTACCATGTTACACACAATATCTTTAACATCACTCTCATTAGAGAACACTTGTTGTTGAACTTTATTCTGAAACTACCTTGGCTCATTTACATCTTTTTCATAATCCTCATAGTTAGAATAATCATAATGTGATTCAAAAATTTTACATCCTACATCCTCTTGGTCTTCTTGATATTCTTGACATTTTTCTACTACATTCTGATTTCTAGGGAAAGACAAGGCTACTGCACAAGATTTAGGAGCATGGGGTAATTGACACACAAGACACCATATAGGTTTGGTAGTGAATTCAGGTTCATCTACTACATTTATAGAGTTTTTAGATAAGGGATCAAGGGTGACCTTGTTGTTTGTATTCTTGGAGGAAGGGACATTTGGATGACCATCTTTCCAAGGGATACTATAAGGCAAATTTTGCAACCTATTTGGTCTATCAAAATTTGACTAGTAAGGGACCCTATTTTTAGTAGGATTCCTATCGATTTTCACCTGAGGGATATTTATATTATTTATAGCATCTAAAACTTGAATTATCCCACCTACACCTTTGTTATCTTCCTTTCTATTTCCCTTATTTCCAAAAAATCTAGGGTCATCTCCCTTACTTTCAAACCTTCCTGAAATTCTCAAATTATTTTTCACATTTATGGCAATTCTAAAAGCATCCCTTAAAGTCCTAGGTTTTTTATCTCCAAGTTGGTATGTCATTTTACCATCAAAAGCATTAAAATAAGTAATAAAGCATACCTTATCATCTAATTGCATGGCCTACATTAGCTTGTACATCTTTAAATTTAGTGACAGATTCATTAGGTAACCTCTTAATATTATTGAATTCACTCAAAATGTAGCTCTAATTTTGCTTGTCACCATATTGTTCCTTGAAATAGTATTCAATATCCTTCCAATCAGGAATAGATAATTCAAAAAGTTTCTTGAACCATTCTCTAGCATCTTTAGTTAAGGACTGAACAAACAACTTCATAATAACATCCTCAGCCTCAACCTCATAATCACTCATCATATAAAGAAAACTCCTCAAATGGTCTTCATAGGTGATAGCATTATTCCCAACAAATTTAGGAAAACTTTTTCTCATTTCTTGTGGAATAGGATTAGGGTAACTAGGGATTCCATCAAAACATATTTTCCTATAGCCTTCTAATTGGACAGGTCTCCTTTGTAAATCAATTTTAGGTTGATGATCAACATCTTGTTTAATATTACCCATAGTAGTACTAGTGTTAGCATCACCAAAAAACTTGTTAAGATCTACTTTATGTAAAAATGAGGATGAGAAAGGAGCATGTACCTTGGTAATATTTTGATTTGTGTCATTAGATCCACCATCATCTTTAGGCATTACTATAGATTTCCTTCTAGCATTCTCCAAGAATTTGATCTTATTGTTTATCTTAGCTATAGCTGCTTCATTTTCTGCAATCTCTAGTCTCTTTATTAGAGCATCCTTTTCCTTCCTTTTCTTCTCTAGCTCAATATCTAAAAGTGACATGGAATCCTGGATCTAAACAACTTTTTCTAGTTCATTAATCTTAACACCAATCTCCTTTTGTTTCCCCTTATCTATAGCCTCAACAATGTGCCCTATATCCCTTGCCTTGTTATTTTTGGTTTCTATAGCACTATAGTTTTTAATCTATTGTATTATAGGTCCTTCTAGGTTCAAGTTTTGAGTTTTCAACAACTTTTTTAATGTATTTTAAGTTGTTCAACTTGACCTATAATCTCTAGTTGCCATGCCTTAGCTTCTATTTCATTTTTCTTCTTTAGGGTAGAAATTTTCCTAAGTAATGTCTATTTTTCCTCAAAGGCTTTAGTAATATTTTCCTCCCTTTCCTTTTGTAATTTTTGATTTATAGCTTCCTACTCAGCAAGTTGCATTCTTAGGAATTCAATCTCATTAGGATCTGGGATAGTAAAATCAGAACTAGCAATTTTCTCATCACTGAAACTTTTAGGATCTAGATGATTCACTGCTACTTCTCCTTGAGAATAGTTAGACAAGAAAGGGTTTGTACTTCATTGAAAAATATTATTGCTATTCCTTTTGTCCAAAATGGGCATATTATGCATCTCTATGATTTCTTGGCCTATCACTTTGGGTGTGCTAAAAAAGTCATCACCAGATAGTCCAGGATGGGATCTAGAAATTTGGCAAGATGATTCCCTTTCCATAGCAAAAAAATGAATTTTCTCTCCCCTCATTACTTGCTCTTGGGGATGGTCTTCTTTATGCATATGAGATCTTTTTACAACCCAATTCAGTCTTCCTCTAGGAAGGAGATCAATTTGTAATTTTATTCCCATGTTTTCCCTTACATTTGCCAGCATATTTCTTTTGTTTTCCATGATTTTGTGATAGAAAATCTTCTAAATAATGACCCTGGTTAAAACATTATGAGTCACCACCCACCCTATCAGAATGGGAAATTTTTTTGAATGGATCATAATTCTTTCACTAAATTCCACAAACCAAATACAAATGACTATCGAGACCACAAAAAATATCTCAATGAAACATCTACCTCAAACTCTACCCAAGGGAAACACAAATCTTAAATGATACACTAGTTTATGACACATAAAGCATTATTCCCCAGTAGAGTCACTATTTTGTTGGTGTTTAAAACTACTGAGAAACATAAATGCTCAATACTAGAATGACAATACTCAAATAATCTAAAGATTAGCCAATTCCTATGATCAATTACACAAGCAGATCATCTGGACCCAACTTCAACGAAACTAAGGATGGTTTCCTACTCTTCAAGCTCTGCTAAACCAAGCTAGGTATACCTAGGGATGATTCAAATGTAGATTGGTATATTACAACTATCTTAGTTTCATTTTGATTCTCATCTTCTATCCTCATACACATGCATAGTGTACCAATTTCTTTAATGCTTTCAAATCCGTATACATCCCCTATAAGTAGATATGGTCCTAATTCTCCTAGATTTTACAAGTGTTTCTTGGAACAGTAGCTACCTATGACTCAAAAAACTAGATGTAAATGAGTGGTGACCAGCATTACAACCTTGAAACAAATAATATATGAAATTATTTTTAATTTATAGTAGTTTTAACATGTAGAGGCAAAATTTACTCTTGATCATCTCTAATTTATAAGACTAGTACCTTATCTAGTGGGCAACAGAGTCGATTATTAGCAAGAGACCTTGTTCAATTAGCTTGTAATTGAATCTTTCAACTATAATAACCTATTTCCATTCTTACATGATATCCTCTTCATAAAATCATGAATTCTACTGATTTATTAAAGCATTTACATAACTCATTAATTTAAAAGCAACAATATAACCAAGACACATCCTATCCAAAATGCATTCAATCAAATGAACATCATCCAAATGATCTCAAAACTGATAAACTCATAAAAAGGAGATAGAAAAATGGTGACACAAATTTTGGTGTAAATATCCCTTAGTATTATCCTTCTTGTTGACTAATACAATAACCAATAGGAACTCAGTAAGGAACCCAAATAATCATATTGACTCTGCATTTCTATTTGTATATCACTGAAAATAAACTCAAAACAACTACATATGACTGGACCGAATTACTTTCTTGGAATAACTAAAGACATACAAAAAAAATTGGACCATCACAATGCCCTAAAAATTAATTTATATAGGCATGAGTTCCAACAAGCAAAAAGAAAATTTGATTTATAGGTGTCCTTTACACAAGAAATCAAAACACCTATCAAAAGAGAAAAAATTGCAAATAACAGAAAGACATGCAGATCAAATATTCCTTTGCGAGTCCCTTTCTATTACATTTCTGCATTCTAATTTGGCTGCTACTCTGATTTCTTCATGTAGGCAACTGTTAAGCCTACCAATGATGAAATCTATTCTGATGATTGCAGACTAACCTCAACCCATGGTTTTCATCATCATTATACTATGAGAGTCACTTTTACCTATTGCTATTCCTTGGTTATTTCAGTATCCTAGGGTAATGGGATTGTCACTTAATATGAAGCATCAGAGATTTAGAGGCAATGTGGTTGTCAAATATAACAAAATGAGCATTTTCTGCTTCCTCAGGCATATTTGCATTCAAAACCATTCCTCTACCAAAATATGTCCCTCTTTTGAAAAGAAAGACGCATGTTAACAAAAAGTAAGAGTAATTATATGCAAGAAACCCATGAGTATAAAATATTCTTCACCCTCTCCAAAAACATTGCACAGGGCTCTATATATTTCTACTACCCTGGTATTGAAGTATACTTTCTTGAAAAATTCTTTAGAGAATGATGTTATTGCTGATAGGATTCTAATTTTTCCAAGCTTACTATTTTCTCTTTTCACTACCTTAGTGACTTGATCACAACTCTATGCCATAGTCTCCAGGAGATCATAATCCATAAAATCACCTGGGACTACTAGCCCTCCTCGGTCAATATTCCATATGCTGGCATGTGGAGCCAACAACTTCCTCTCTACAAACAACCTTTTGAACAAATTTGAATCAGTTTGCGAGTTATCAGCATCCCAGACCCAATTGCCTTCATTAAGCAATCCCTCTGTTATCCACAACCTAAGATTTGATGAGTCCATTGGAGGCATTTTTTGATTATATCTTGTAGGACTTGAGCATAATAGAAATTATGGTATAGTTACTTAATTGAAGTTCTTTCTTATTCCTTTCTACAATTCTACAACTTCTTCATGAACAAATTGCTTCACACACTTGCCAAATACAATCTTATCATTAATTTCTTCTACTCAAAAAAGGCTTGAAATCTTTATTTGCATAAGGTGGGACTGAGAAAATTGTTTGTGTTATACTCTATTTTTTACACATGCAAAGCTTTCATATCAAATAAATACACAAAGTGGCACCACCTTTTTTTTTTAAAACTACGCCATCGATCTTTAAAAATCCTATGATCAAGGGATGCAAAAAAAGGTGACAAGTATTCCACTTGACAAGTTGGTCAGTCAATCCAATGAGAACTAACCATGTATACAGCTCCCATCCTAATGGCATCTCCATTTGGACCCACTGGAAACTGAGGACACATGTTGATAGGTCACTACCTTGCTATACATAAAGAATGAGCACCTTTCCATAGCAAAGTAGCGATAGTCATTGATTTGATCTTGACCATGTGGATGAAATGCAACTGCATTGCTTAGAAGAATAGTGGTGGGCCCCATATTTGCTATCTCATTGTACATATCCTCTGAGTAACTCTTCAAAGTGAGATAGCGACAGTCGTTGATCTAAGATCAATCCAAGGGTAAAGAAACTGCATGAACTTCTTAAGATGAGGTGGGTCCCATATTCGCTATCTCACATGGATTAAACCACAAACATCTTTTTTATGGTGAGATAGAAGGAATCATTGATCTTATCCTGATCTAACAATCAAAATCCCTCCTACATTTTGTGAATGGGGGGTTGGTCTAGAAGACTGATGACGTGATAAATTTTGCACAGCTAGCAAAATAAAAACCATATTTTAATTCTAGTCATCTTTCCATGTTGCTTGGTTTCAACTGTATGCTCATTTCACATGAACTTGCTATATTACTAACAGTGAGAAGCCTAGATTTTTTGATTAGGGAGGTAGCGAGCTCCATTGACTTAACAAAACTCAGTGCCAAAAAACAAAAGCATGTCACATCATAGTTACCCACTTAGTGGTTCTGCCATGGCAATGATATCTTCATTTATTATGCCACTTGAGACTCTTAATGACCACCAGGAAAATTGACAATTTCTGTGACATGGGTTTCTAGGTTGATCGCTACCTTGCTATTGACAAGAGACTTGAACTTCCTGATAGCGAAGACATGAGTACCAGAGCCTAAAATATTTATGGGATCCCTGGTTACTTTTTTAGCTCAGGGAGCAAAAATAATGTACACATGATTAAAAACCAATGTGAAACTTTTTTGGTCACTGTCTCCATTTATCTGGGCACCACAACTAAGTTTGATGGCAGTCACTATGTTGCGATGGTCACTTAACTCACATCTTATCATAATGATTAAGTGATAGCCCTCGATCTTGTCATGATCAGGCAATGCTCCTTAAGAGAAAAAGAGATGCAAGGTGCAAAAGCTAAAGAACATAAGGGAATATTCAAAAACTTTAAAATGCTCATGCCCAAGTTTAAATAAACATAGGAGACCTAGGGCTTACTTAGGGTATTATAATAGCCATGTTAAGAGACAAACTTTGAGAATTTAATAGATTTCAACAACACATGAATCAAGGCATGACTAGGGTAACCTAAAATTATTGAAAATTGTGAGGAATGAAACCCTATCCTACAAGAATGAAATGAACTAACTGATTTTTCACCAAAATTTCAAACCTTTTTCTATATTGTGAAAATTTAGACCAATAGGTGGATCTGGTAGTGTTGTGGAAACTATGGGATATGGCTGAGCCTAATTTGTGTTACTCCTAAGACTAGGATCCATGTCCTTTTTTCATGTGTTCTTACTGAAATGTGTGGTGGGTGGCATGAAAGGATAACTTCCCTAAGGATGAAATGCAAGAAGGATGATGATAAGTGTGTTTAATGAGACCTTTAGGAACCTAAATGATATGGTACTAAGTGAAGGAGATTATGTTTCCCTTAAGTGTGATGTTGAAAATGTGATGGGGATATCAAACCCTAAAGTAGCCCTATGTCCATTTTTGGAAGACAAAGAAGGATCAAGTGTGTAACCCAACCTTTTTCTCAAGGTGAAATGGGACACAAGTGATAGCCTATCCTAGACAATGCTTAGTGTTTAAGGATAACTATGATGGTGAGATGGATGGAAACTCCTTTAGGGAAACAAAGCTTAATAAAGTGATGCTAAATGCTTCTAATTGGATGAGTAAATAGTGAAGGGTGCTAGGGCTTAATGATATATGTGGAGGATTCCTAAAAACTTAAGGTTGATGTCAAAAAATGGGAGGAGATGATTTTATTTTAAATGCTTGAATGGGATAGTGGTTTTATGTGAAAGATTAAACCTATGAGGAGAGAAGTGCATAAGTGTGTGTTGATAAAAGAAGGACCTAATCAGAGTAACACTAGAGTTGTTGATAAGGCTATGGTTGACACCTTGTCGGAGAGTTAGGTTCTAAATTTTTTAATCCCACTTAGTTTGTAATGTAATGTCTACACAGTCTATCTTAATTTGGTTGATCTTGGTGATCCTTAGGTTTGGGGTATATTTCTTGTGTTCTACTTCTATTTCCTTGTAAATTGGTATTTTTGGAAGTTTAGCCTTTTTGAACTTGGTCTTGGTTTCGCCTGACATGTGATAACTATAAGAGATTTGAGCACAACTATGGATTTTTTTATAGGAAATGAATACACTAAGTATACCTTTTAACCTTGGGTTGCAAACATAAATTAGTTAAGGAATAACTAAGTTTCCAGAAATGGTAAATTAGTCAAGTGGGGCAAACTATGATTAGGATTTGTTGCGAATAAGCTTGCTAACAATCCTTTTGAACCAAGGTAGAGAGGACCTATTTTGAAGAAAAATGTGTTGTTTTCAATCAAGTAGGATAGGTAACAAGGATTATTTTAAAAGGGACAAATTTGGTCCAAGGAGAAAAAGATTTTTAACTAGATTTTGCTAACAGTCATTTTTTAGAAGACAAGGATAGTTTTAAAAAAAAGAAGATAAAGTTGAACCAATGAGACAAAATTTGTTGTGAATGCACTTGCTAACAACTATTTTTGAAATAACAAGGATGGGATCTTTTGAAGACAAATGTGTTATTTTTGGTCAAGTAGGATAGGTAACAAGGATATTTTAAAAGAGGCAAATTTGGACCAAAGAGAAAAAGGTTGGTTTATAACTAGATTTTTCTAGTAGTTGTCTTTGAGAGAATGAGGATAGTTTTCTTTTTTTTTTTTAAAGATGAAGTTGAACCAATGAGACAAAAGTTGTTGTGAATGGACTTGCTAAAAACTATTTTTGAAACAATAAGGATGGGATCTTTCTGACGTGATGGATTATGAGCAAACAATTTCTCAAAGGACAAAGGAACTTTGAGAAAGACAAAAAAGTGGTCTCTCTAGCAAAGGGATTTGATAGTAACCATAGAAACTGTGTATATTTTTACAAATGTTTTCCACGGGTCTTTTGCACAAATAAGACAATTCAAATACATTTTTTATCCCTAAGGTCAAATTTTGGTTGGAATATGCTATTCAATGGCTCACAACTTGATGTCTCCTAATTCTAGTGCAATATGTCCCTCTAATCGAAGAGGTGAGTTGACCAAAGATGCATGACATCATAATGGTGACATATACTAGTGTGCATGTCTATATAGTAAATTGAGTTCAAGTTATGAAGCAATTAGTGATGCAGTGATGACACATAGCATATTAATAGAATGTGTTTAACATTTTGATTTATTGTTTTAAGTTATAATTTCTTGTTGAGCCAACTCTAATGATGTTATATGAGCTGACTAACGAAGAATTTACTAAAATGTTTTGTATAAGTAAAGAACTTTATTTGTGAAGTTAAAGAGTGCAAGTGGAAAAGTGGATGATGATTCAGTGATCAATAATTGTGAAGTTTTTATGATCTTGGGAAATGTGAGTAATAAGTGAATGTGATACTTTACTATATGATGCAAAGATATATTGTAGATTTATATGTGTGCAATCCCTCTTCTATGAAAAATTATTAGTCAAAATATTTGTGAAGTACAAAAAATAACTTAGTATTGTATGTATACTTATTTCTTGAAGAACTTATTATATAGTTGCATATTAGGGTACTGGACTCTTCTTGTACACATTTGTGTATGATCCACCAACTCCTAATAGGGTTGAGGCTTCTAACAAGGCCTAGTCTCCTAATAGGGATTTGAGACACTATACATGCTTCATAGACTACTAATAGGATCAATATCCTTAACCAGATTCTGTATATAAAGAATCATCTAGTGGGTTTCATCCCCACTGAGGTTTTTCCTTGGCCAAGGTTTCCCTAGTTAACAAAATATGGTGTTATAATCTCTCTTTATGCATGGTTTTTCATACTGTTCAGCATTATTGGTTTATTTTCTTATGCATATGATAATGTAATTAATAATATTCAATTCTGGACAAAAAGATTGATAATTAGAGTATAGTTACTTAGAAGAGGCTTAACAACTTGAATAAGATCCCTATGGATATGGAACAACTAAAGAAAAATCTCAAAGAAGCACTTGAATAGATTGATCTTCTTACTAATGAAAGAAATGGCCTCAAAGATAGATACAAGGATGCAAAAGCCTACATTGGTGAATTGAAGGACAAAATTGATGATCTAAAATAGAAAGGACCTACTAATCTAACCAGTGATGATGATATTGAAGATTTGAAGAAAGAAAATGAGATCCTAACACATGGTTAAAGATAGTTGAACTTAAGCTGAGTCTTAAGAAAAATGGAGGAAAGATTGACTCTGAAGTGAAAGCTGAAAATGCAAATCTAAGATCCCAGTTAAGCAAGGTAGCATCTGAATTGGAATCTATTAAGTTAGAATATGTAGAACTAGAAAAATTATATATAAACCAATTGAATTTGAGTTAGTAAAAACCAAGCAACAACTTGAAAAATTATATACCAACAATGATAAGATTGAAGAACAAATATATGCACAAAGACCTAGTTATGATAAGACTAGACTTGGATTCTTTCTTGGACAATTTACCAAGAAATTTGTTGAGAGAAAAGAACCTGATTCTCCTAAAAGAAATAAGGGTCTAAGTAAGATAGATGATACACCCAAGGACAAAGAGAATGTCATTCATTCTGAGAAAAATAAAGAATCTGATCAAGATATGGACAAGAAAAGAAAGGAATCTTTTGCCTAGCGTGATGAACCTGAAGACACTGAAGCCAATTGTGAAGGTAAGTCTTTCAAACCTATTTCAAAATTTTATTGTCATAATTTTCATGGACATGGTCATTATGTAGTAGATTGTAACAAACCTAAAATTGATAGTGATAATGCAAATAGTAGGATGCATAGGAACACTAACCATGCATGAAATAGAAGAAAATTTCATAGTAATGAAAGTGGAGAAATAAGATAGATTGTTTGCTACAGATGCAACAATCTTGGACACATTGCAAGGAATTGTACAACACCTAATGACAAGTTGAATGTATAGAAAGGAGATGTACCTATATGTAAGTTATGTAATAACTTTGGACACACGGTGAGGTTTTATAGAATGGACAAAAGAGACCTACATAGGAATTAGAATTATAGTAGAAACAATAGAAGAAATGAAGTAAAAGAGCAGATCACAAATGAACTAAAGGAATCATTTGTAGAGGCAAAAGCACCAAAAATTTCTCATACAATTCTAAAAGAGGTACCTAACAAGACGATGAAGTCACTTATTATTTGTGACTCTTCTCACCAGAATTGAGCATTCTTAGTGGAACAAAGTATTAGTCATTGATAACTTATGCTAGAGGGAGTATCAAAGGTTGCGTAGTTGACAGTATGTAGTAGACATTGTGAGAAGTATATAGTGAAGTGCACATTACCTAATAAGGTTAGGATGAAGATATATAAGAAGATTAAACTCTTTGTTGCATAGAAACAATGTATTGAACTAGTGGCAGATATGCATTTATTGTGAAGTACAAATTGTAGAAGATTTAAAGGACACAAACTAACTTGCATACATCATTTTCTTGTGCAAATTTTGTGTGTGAGATTTGGAGAATTTAAGAAGCATACAATCATAGGAAGTCACGAAAAAACCTAGTATGCAAAATTGAGGTATTTTCTAAATTATTGAGCACAATCTTTCAAGAATGGAAAAACAAGAAGTTTACAATGTAAGCAATAGGCCTCGATAAAATTTCAAGAAACACGAGCATTTTTGCAAGTTTTAGAAAATGTTCTTCATGTAGAAGATATCAGAGGATACATTCATTATAAGATTGAGAGCATAGGTGACTTAGAGATTCATAAGGATTTGGAGAAGATGTGCAAAAATGATTTATCATTGAAACCTCAACATAGATTTCTAGAAAATCTTAACCTAGTTAAGAATATTTTCTACACAGATTTTTACAATAACGAATGGATAAGGATAATTCTTAGTAGAGTAAATGATGATTTTCTATGGCTAGGAGATTCTATCATTTGTATTGAAAATGACCTAATTCACAAGGTCACAAGTTTGAGCAATCAAGGCAATAATTTAGTAAACATTAAGAATGTGTGCAAACTTGTTGAGGCAAATCTTGACACATATTTTGATGGGAATAACATGAAAGTCAACTCAATTCAAGATGATGGAGTGAGACTCATTTGCAAGATTTTGGGATATAAGTATAGTATTGGATCTAGGATAGATTCAATCCCTATAGGATTTCTTAATTTAGATTACTTGGTAGTAAGAGGTGAAGAAGTTGATATGTACAATATTATCATAACACAATTGTTGGATAACATATCAAGAATCAAGAGATCAAGTAGTGAAGTTTTTAGATTTGAATCCCTATTAACACACATATTTTTCTATGCTACTAACAAGTTTCCTAGTATCACAGTTTGGAATGAAAATGAGTGTGCAATGCACTAAATCACTTGAGCTTATAGGTCAAGATCTGAAGTAGTCAGGGATAGTGACATTGATAGAATAATGAAGTCTTTTAAAATAGAAATGAAGCAAAGGTATAGTATACCTCCAGTGCTAGTAGAAACATATAAGGATGAATTATGTTTTATGGTTGAGATAGATTTCACATGTATGGAGGCAGTAGTTCCTCAGGTGAAATTCATTGAACCTATGGGATATGAGATAAGCGAGGATTTGATTGAAGGGTATGTGTAGATAATCCTTCATTCTAAATTTGATTCTAATTTTCCTAGATGGGGAACATATACTGAGAAAATGAGAGAAATTAAAACTAGTCAAGTAATGAAGGACTCTACGAAAAAGGTGGAGAAAGTTATTGAGTCTATTTTGAAAGAATCGTGGATGACTAGAAAATAATTTGATGAGGTAAAGGGAATAGCTATGGAAATGAAGGCCAATGGCCAAACTGAGCTTTTAACCCTGACACCCATTGCAATTGTAGGACCCACTGAAGAAGTCACAGTTGCCCAAACAAGTGCACAGACTCCTACTATGCCTTATGCAGTAGTTGCATAGCAGCAACCTCCAAGAAAACTAGTAAAGATAGAAGAAGTTTATGCTACAAAAAAGTCTACAAGGATCATAACCCCTCCTAAAAGGAGAGTAAAGAAAACTACTAGTGGCCCAAGAAAAAGGAGAAGAAATTTATAGATTAGCTCATGTGAATCTGAGGAGGAGACTATTGACAAACTAGTTGAAGTAGTTGGTCAAGAAGCTCAAACATCAATAGGGTGCAAAACATGGAACCCTAAGGTAGAAAATATAAACATGAAAATCATTAATGATAAAAAATTTGTGCAATTGAATAAATACTATGATTTGTATAATAACATGGATAGGAGCTAGAAAATGCTATAGTTAGGAACATGATTCTAAAAGATAAGAGATTTGATAGTATAAAAGGGAAAATAACCAAAAATTTGTATAATAGATTGCTAAATAGAAAGAGTAGAGTTTTAGAAGAAGATAAACAAATAAGAATGAATATGGTGAGAAAGTTATGTTCTATAAATAATAAGGAAGATATAAAAGAAATTTTCAAAGGTATAGCACCATTGCTGAGACATAAGGAGAGATCCATTCACCTCATGGGAGGAAATTATGAGGAAGTTAATAAGGAAACTCAAGAGGCTATAGTTTCATTCATGTCTACCATGCCTAAGGTAAGTGTGTAGGCAAAGGAGGCAAGTTAGATGCTTAAAGATAGTGCAAAGACAAAGGAGGCAAGCCAGATGCCTAAAGTAAGTGTGCAGCTAGAAGAAGCTAGATAGACACTTGAGGAGAGTGTGTAATCAAAGGAAGATAGTCCTACAACTTGCATTCATCCTCATAGTTCTAAGCCAGTAGCAAAACCAAGCTCTTCATCACACATCATTATTGGTAGTGAATCTATGCAAATAGATAACACCAAAGTGACAGTTGACAAAATAGAGGATCCATTCAAGGATTTTGGTTCCAAAATTGTTGGCAATATTGTGGATTATAGTAGCTCTGATGAAGAAAAGTATTAGGAGCCTACTAGAGAAGATGCACATAAGTTTGAGACTAACACTAAAGTAGGGACCCCAAGTGTGCCTTTGATAGTAGTAGTAGTAGTAGGAATTTCTACTCTTCCTACCCAAATAGCAATAGTAGTAGCTCAATTTGATGAAGAAGATGAAGTGAAGAATCTTATATCTTCTTTGAGAAAATTTCTTAAGAAGAAGAAATTAGTCAAGTCAATTGAGAAGACCTTGACTATAGTTTTAGACAAGATGGAGAAGGTAGTAAGCCTTGTTGACACCCCAACAGATATTTAATAGCTCGCAA
Source organism: Cupressus sempervirens (assembly GCA_028749045.1). Lineage (NCBI taxonomy): Eukaryota > Viridiplantae > Streptophyta > Pinopsida > Cupressales > Cupressaceae > Cupressus > Cupressus sempervirens. The sequence goes on along the minus strand of CM053788.1, from coordinate 276,923,250 downwards.
AAATTTGGTGCGAAGCTTTTGATGATGAGTTCACTACACTCATGACTGTGGCTACCATTCAAGCATAGATTGAGGATGATGGTAAACTTCTAAACGCCATGTGCACTAATATGAGAAATGATATAGAAACTTTGAATATATGTATTAAATCACTAAGGTAGTGTATAGAGGAAGGAAAATAGGCTTATGCTAAGTGCAACTTAGCATACATTCATCTAAAAGAATTTGATGATCAGATCAAGGAGAAAGTAACTGAGCTTTAGATAGTTACTGACAACATTTTGAAGTAGAATCAGAAAGTAGACACCATTGAGCACACAATATAGCTACTTCATGATAGTATAAGGGAAATAAAAGTAGAAAAGAAGAAAATTATAAAGAGGTTCATTCTTTTGAGAGTAGACTTATTTCCTTAGATAAAATTGTTGGAAAATCAACTGGAAGAATGCTTGTCAGCAAAATCTTCATATGAAAAATTTGTGGCTGTAGACTTGAATGTAGTAGAATTGGCAGCATATGCTTTATGTGTGCTTATCAGTGTATCTGATGCACTGAAGGATAGTTGGAAGAAAAACTTTGAGCAATTGAAGACCAATTTCAGTGACTATTTTTCCAAGTTTTGATGTGCAACTACCAAATTTTTTTGTCAGTCTCTTTTTGATATCTTTGTCATTAATGTCAAAGGGGGAGGTATATGGAAAATTGTATTGCAATTAATTTTCATATGTAAGGGGGATAAATAATTTGTAATAGGAAGTTATAAGGGATGTAAACCTCTTTCATAACATAAATACAAATGTGTTTAACTTTGTTATGACTATTTGTTTTCATTAGTATGACAACATGTTTGGAGCTTAGCCAATTTTGCCAAAATGTTGCCATCAATGCCAAAGGGGGAGATTTTTGGCAATATGTCCAATCAATTAAATAAGGTAAGTCATGATTTTCATTTATGGCAACATATTTTTTTTGTAGATTAGTCATGTTCACTTGTGAAGGAAAAATTGTCCAAGTATCAGACATTGTTATAGTAGTAGGACACTTTTGATGATAACAAAATATTCCCTTGGAATATTCTCTTATGTAATTGACCAAAGATGCATGATATCATCATGGTGACATATACCAATTTTTATGTCTATACAATAAACCAAGTTTGAGTTATGAAGGAATTAGTGATGCAATGATGACACAACGCAAAACAGAGCATATTAGTATAATGTGTTTAACAATTTGATTTATTGTTTTAAGTTATAATTTCTTATTGAGATGACTCTAATGATGTTATATAAGCTGACTAAGAAAGAATTTACTAAAAAAATTTGTATAAGTAAAGAACTTTATTTGCAAATTTAAAGAGTGCAAGTGAAAAAGTGGATGATGATTCAGTGATCAATAATTGCAAAGTTGTTATGATCTTGTGAAATGCGAGTAACAAGTGAATGTGATAATTTGTTATATGATGCAAAGATATGTTGTAGATTAATATGTGTGCAATTTCTCTTGTGTGAAGAAACATTAGTGAAAAGATTTGTGAAGTACAACAAATAACTTAGTATTTTATGTATACTTATTTCTTGAAGAACTTATTGTATAGTTGCATGTTAGGGTAGTGGGCTCTTCTTGCACACATTTGTATATGATCTGCCAACTCTAAATAGGGTTGAAGAAACTCCTAATAGGGTTGAGGCTTCTAACAAGCCTAGTCTCCTAATAGGGAATTGAGACATTATACATGCTTCATAGACTCCTAACAAGGTCAATATCCTTAACTAGATTCTTTATACAATGAATCATCTAGCGGGTTTCATCCCCACCAAGGTTTTCCCTTGGCCAAGGTTTTCCTAGTTAACAAAATGTTGGCGCTAAAAATTGCATGGTCAATTTTGAGCCCTATTGAGAAAAATTAGCCCTATAAATGCTTTTAAATGAGATTGTACCAGGCTGTACCTTTGAACCATATGAGGTGTTTTATGCTTCTAGCACTTTTCATTCAGCATGCCTAAGTGTTTCGTGAAGTTAAATTGAGTTTCTGAGTCATTTGATGAAGTCCTGTTTGAAGCATTTGTCAAATTTGCAATTCTACCCTAATGTCAAACAACGACAGGAGGTTGTGTTTGCCAATGAATATCTTGCACCCAGATTTATGTCATGACTTTCCACTTTGGGAGTGTCTAATGTCCATACCTGAGAACCTATGTTCCAGATTTTGAATCATTTTGAGTCCGTTTGACTAGGTTTTGAACCCCTCAAAGTTGGTCAGTCGCTGTTTTCATGCTTTTACACTTTGCACACATTTCTGGGAAGCCCTGTTTGACACACTATAATTTTGACCCAGTTGACCAAAATGCTAAAATTCCTTTTGTGTTACATTGTAGACATCAGAGAATTTTTATGTTTCAATTTTCACATCTTGACGAATCTGTTTGCACACTTTTCCAAGGTCATTCCGTTTGTAAAAATTGTTATGTTGTCATCGTTTCCTGTCCTACAAATCCAGGTAGCCAATTTTAGACGCTTGCCAAATGCGTCCAGTTATTCATCATGAGCCTAAATTGTAGATCCATAATGTCCTCATGATAGAGAATAAGTGCCCCAATTTTCTTTTCCCCATGTGCTCATTTGCCTAGTTTTCCAAACCAAATCCAAACCCAGTTTATAGTTTTCTGACATGTTTTGGTGCAGGTAATTCTAAAAGGGCGACTTTGATGGTCAATATCTTTTGACCCTGAATTCTTCATGAGATGAGATTTGGCAGGGTAAAAGTATGCAGAACAGAGAATCAGTGTGCCAACCTTCAGAGCTCGTTTAGGTGTTTGGATCAGTTTTTAAGGCCAGTCAAAAGACCCCTGGCACCAAATTCATAGTTTGCAAAAAAGAGGCAATTTTGGTGATGACATTAAAAGCCCTCTTTCAGGTTTGCTTGTGCCAAAGGTTTTAGAAGCTGGAAGATGGGGTAGTGTACAAAGAGATAAAGATTTATGTGAGAGGGAAAGGGAAAGATAAAGATATATGACCATCTAAAGTGTTGCTTTCCCATCCTTATTTAGAAAAGACAAATCTAACAATAAGCACAAGTCATGATGTGTGAGTTACAATAATATGATCTATTGTTCTAAATTTTCAAGACTTGCATGGATAAATGGCTCTTCATTTTTCACCACGTAGTTACATTGGAAAGGGAACTGTCTACATATTCAGGTAATTGGGCAGTGCTCTGTAGCACGAGCAAAGGTATTGATGCACTATTTGTGTCAAATGGAATACGTTGCCAAAAAAGCTTCGAAAGAGGAATGCACCAGCAAGTAAGAAGTGTGAGGAGCTTGGAAAACATTAATAACAAGTTAATGCCAACGTAAAAGACCTCACACAGAGAGAGTAGTGTGAGCAGAACAGGAGAAAAGATAAAAAACTAAGTCGCTGCCAGAGCACCAGTAAAAGAAGAATCTACAGTCTATGCAAGAAAGGCAGTCAGCAGTTGCAACATACCCAGCAGCACCCCCCAATATGATCAACAAGCTTACGAAGGTATATTTACTAGGCCAAGGCTGCTTTCTAAATGTAGTATCAACAATTGCTATAAGAAGTGGGGTTAAAGATCTGAACATGATAAAGGTGTCCATATTGGCATGCTTGAGAAGGCTAGTATTAGTGAAAAAATGGATCATGATGCAACAGACCCAATTTACCAAAAACCCAAACACCCAACACACTTGTCAAATACTGTAGGGCAGTCAAAAGGCCCAGATAGTTGAACTTGGTGATTGCATATTTGTTTATAACTGAAAGAAGGCTATAGCACAAGGGATATCCTACAATGAGAGTACTCGTTGCATAGTACTATTTTGAATACTCTAATTTGCTTACCATTTTTCTTCAAATCTGAAAATGGCTTCAACTCTGATCACAGTGCCTGCTCCCGGAATCTTCTGGGTGTGAGCTCTTTTATGTTTGCCCTCCTGGATGTGATACTTTTATGCCTTCCAATGAAATTTGCACTATTTTAGTGTGATTTCGGGGCTCAAACCTAGTTCTTATAAGAAGAAGGAGTCGTCCACACCATAAAAGGCCAGAGCAGAGACCCTTCACAGGGGTTGTTCTGAAGATTTTTGATGTCGTTCATGGCTTGGAGAATTCATTACTTCCGGATCCATGGTCGGATAGATGGGGGAAAATGCCACTCTCCAGGTTTCACATGAATTGGAGAAGGAATTCTCAGCATATATTTGACTCGGACAATGAAAGGAGGAACAGGTGCATGGAGGTTATAAAGCTGATATCCCACATGGGCCGTGGGGAAGTAATTTTAATTTTTTAAATACAATACAACACCATGTTTAATATGAAGATGAGATTGGGGCTTTCGTAAGCCACTCCAGCCCGTGTACTATAGGCCCATGGTCGGCAGGCCAGTTATAAACGCGGTCAGAGTAAAATTTTAACCAAAGATGCAGTCAAAAAAAATGATGACATTAGTAGGAATGGAGATCGAAAAACTAAGAAATCCGGCTAGTCGCTACTTCGCTAGCCGGAAAATCTTGGCAACTCCGGCTAGCGAGATAGCGAGGTTGTCGAAAAATTTTGAAAATTTGGCAGAGTCAGAATGCAACGTGGGTCCCGCGTGCAATGCCATCAGTGAATTGAATGGTGACAAGTGGCAGTGACAAAGTGACTGGATTATGATGTGGCGAGCAAATGTCAGGAGTGCACCAGATTGCGCCATGTGGCAGATCTGACGGTTCGCGTTACCTCGCTAATCAAAGTTGCTCACTGGTTAAGCATGGAAAAGTAGCGAGGAGATGACACATGGCGAATGATGCAGACCATGTAGGCTAATCACAGAGTGACACATGGCACTTGGTCAACAAAAGTTTGACCCCGAATTCAGAGGATAAGGGAAAATTTCAAAGAAATTAAAAAATAATTTTTAAATTATTTTCTAGTGGGTGTGTGCATGTTCAAAAAAATTTTTAAATTCAAGAGGTCATTTTTACAAAGTCTGAACATTAGAGATTTTTAAATTTTGAATTTTTTAAAATCTTGAGTTGCAGACCTAAGCTTTTTATAGCCAGAGGGGACATTTTTCAAATGGCAATTTCAGGCGCTTTCGGTAACCAAAATATGAAGTGTTATATATCGTCAGAATCGGGAGAAGACAAAATTTCCAAATCTGGAGTCAATTTTTGCACAGGTATCAGTCAGTTTGAGCTACATGAGGTTTTCTATCTGGTACCTAAAGTGTAACCATATTCATACCAGGAAGTTCAGATTTGTTTTTTGTCAAGATAATGACCTGAATATCAGTAGAAGGCAATGGAAATGTAGTTAGGGTTGAATTTGTTCTGATTTACTCAGTAGAAACTCATTTTCATTGGCCTTTTCATGGGGCAATCAGATATTTTGGCAAGTAAAGGGTTTTCATCATTAGACGAGGATATTTTGCAAGTTTGTTATAGATTAATGATGAAACAAAATCAAATCAGAAGGGATGATGGAAGGAAGAAGTTATTCAGTTACAGAGGATTTAATTTCAAGTGGACACTTGTCATTTTCATAACAGATCCGAGATTTCTTTCTTGTCTATATCTTTCTTTCTCTGATACTTTGTAAGGATTCCAGTTTTTGGAGAAAAACCAGTCACTACTGAGATACCAAATTTTGGATCTAGTTTTGATATGTTCCCATACTGTGATACCACATATTTCTTCAGCAATTTCTCTCATGTGAACAGCAGTAGAAATAAGAATATAGATAGTCTGATCTATTAGGTAGCTTTGCATTTAAATTTCATGCATCTTATTGTAATTTGTTTCAAGGAAATGAATGATAAGGCAATAGCAAGTCAATCTTCATTCTGATATCTTGTCTCTCATTCATGTTGTTTGTGATCTTTTGTGTTTTGTAAACAAAGAATATGAAACTCAGTTGCAACTTATTGGTTGTATATGTTGATTTATTTTTCTTATGACTCAAAGAGTTATGTAAATGCTTGATTCCTCATCATAGGATTGCAGATTTCATGAAGGGATAAGTCGAGTATGAGGTTCAGAAGGATGCAGATGTCTAGTTCACAAAGTGGTTAGATAGATCAAGAAGTCCTGATGTATGGCACATATCAATGATTTTCAAGGATGTGTGTTAGGTTTTTGTATGAATTGCCCAATAGATAAGGCACTGATCACTTATAGGATCACCTGTTATACTACTTCATATTTGAGGTTTTGCTGAGATCAACATCAATAATCAAACACTTTTTCCCTTCATGTTGAAGTGGACATAAAAGTTTAAACCCTCACTCAGTTTATGAATAATATAGGTTTGCACCTAGCTATTGTAGAATCTGTGTTGTTTCATAAGCCATTAGGAGAAATAAGGGTTTCTATTTGCTTTGTATTAGATTCAGTGTATGCTTTGACAACTGGTACCATATAAGGAATCTATAGGTTCACCCACCTAGGTTTTGCAGAGCCTGAAGTGCAAAAGGAGTATAGCCTTATAGTTGGTCTAGTGTTTGAATGGATGTGTTGATAATGGGAGTTAGCTGCCCCTAGATGCATCTTGTTCTCATCAGGGTAATTGGAAATGGGTAACACTTTTTCAAAAACCAACACAAAATATGGTGTTATGATCTCTCTTTGTGCATGGTTTTTCATAATGTTCAACATTTGGTTTATTTTCCTATGCATATGATAAAGTAATTAATAATATTTAGTTGTGAGCAAAAAGAATAAAAATAATGATTCACCCCCCCCCCCCCCCCCCCCCCCTCTCAATGTTGTTTATTTCTAACACATCATTAGTATGTAAGAAAAATGGATTGAAATGGATGAATGAATGAGCCATAGTGGGGTCCCACTGGGCATGCCAAAATGTATCACCTAATCTAGCAGTGTAATAAAAGGAATACTAACTTAATAAAAGCATTCATAAAACTAAATAAGCTAACACTTATGATAGGACCAAGGTTATCACCAAGAATAGTATGCTCCTTATGGTATAACCCACAATGATGTAGATATGTCCCTGATAGATGGGGATGTATGCTCATGGTGTGCTCAATCTTCCAATAGGTTGGGGGTTTCTATCAGGTGTGCGATGCATGAAGGTTTTAACAATGTAGGTATGGATGAATTTCAACATTATGATGGTATTTTAGTAGTTTTAAGGCTCTCAAAATAGCATTATAAGTTTTCATAAAAGTGGATAATGGTTTGTGAGAGGGAAGGGTTTAATTTATAGGCCAAGAGGTAGAGAGATGGATGGTCAGGATGCCAAGATGGAAGAATAGTGAGGGAGGTCTAAGATGCTTTGAAAGGGAAGCACATGAATAGTGCTTGTTTAGAGCCAATAGGGGAGTGACACTTGTCACAAGGAGGATGAGTGTGAGAGGATGGGATAAGAGTTGGTCAAAGGGAGTAATGAGGGAGGATGAGTGTGTAAGAGGGATGTAAGAGACATAAATAGGGATGTAAGATTCATAAAGGGGGATGTAAGAGGAATTAATGGCATGTAAGAGCCATAAATGCTCTTGGATAGGGATGGAAGAAGATACGGGAGACTTGTTGACTTTGGCTTGGGTTAGCAAGTCTTAACTCTTGCTCAAAGTTGTGCACATGCTTAGGAGGGGGATTTGACTTAGTTTAGAAAGGGGGTTAGGGGGCAAGTGGCTTAGCTTTGATGGGATGGGTTATTTAGGAGGCTAAGTGAGGTTAGTATGGGTGAATGGGTTGGATTAGAGGTAAAGATAATTTATTAAATGATTTATTTTATAAATAAGGTATGTGGGATTAAATTAAATATATTTGAGGATTTATTTAATTTAATAGAGGAATAGGGATTTAATTGATAATTTTATTTTGGGTTATAATTTGATTCTATCAATTGGACTATAGTTAATTTAATTAATTAATTAACTAGGGGATGAAGATTAATTAATTAAATAATTATTATTTAATCAATAATACCTTAGGAGATGACTAAATATGATTACCTATTTGTGTAATAAGATTTAGGTGTCTACACAAATGATATTTCTTCAAGTTTGCTTTCTCTTTGTCTTTTGACTTATTCAGCCATTATTTTGTCTTCTTCTACTTTCTTCTTTTTCTCTATCACTTCACATATTCTTACTAATTAGGTTTCTATTATCTCTTGAATCCTTTTATCTCTTTGCTTAAAATGGTGTTCTTCTCTAGTAGTTCTACTATTGTTGCATCACTGTCACCATTTTTTCTACTATCAAATGGTCCTTCTATATCAATTTCCATGTATAGTGTGTCATTTTTCTGAGTTTCCATCTCTTTCCTTTTTCTCAAGAATTTTCTTAACTCTTCCCTCGCTCCTTCAAGTTGTTGCAATATAATATGGATTTCAATCACCTTGTTCTCAATTATTTTTCTCACCTTGTATTCCTCCATCTCCAAGAATATATTTGATCCTCTCAAGTTGTTAGATTTATTTCAAGAGAACTAAGCTCTGATACCAATTTTTGGAAGGATTAAATGGGAAATAAGATACTGGGGGGTGAATCAAGATCTTAAAATTTTAATTGAAAAATAAAATTATTGATTTCACACCTAATTCATCTCATATCTTAGATTTAACATCAAAAATGTAATGTTGAAATTAAAACATAACATCCATGAAAAGTTTCAATACATAACACAAATGATTTGGTTATCTAGAAAAACTTCAATGTGAAGGTAAAGCTAGGGTGGGAATGAAACCCAAAATATTCATTGTAGTAACAATAAAGTTAACCTTTTAGGGTTATAATGTTGATCATCATAGGTGATCTACTTGGTGAAGGGTATGCCCTATTAAAAGCTTTAAGACTGTTAGGCCTTACCTTGTTAAAGAATTTTACACTCACAATCAAGTAAGGACTTTGTTAGGAGATTCTAAATAGATCTATTAGGATCACTTTTTAAAGAGATTTTCCTTCACTCAATCTATTAAAACTAATTCAATACCTGACCCTCAATTTTCTCTAAAATCTAATTTTGGATCTCATCTATTCAATGTCTCAATCTGATATCTCCATTCTATGCTTCACTACTTATATTTCTTTGTCTAATCTCCTTTCAGACTTAATCTCCCTTGCTCTATTATGTCCTTGTTCACTCCTTCACTTTTGCATCATCTATTCATTACTGGTCACTCAATCACCATTTCTTTTCTCTTCCTCCCATACAATCCTACGCTTAGATCCCTTGTGAAATAAATAATCTTCAAAAATTTTGGATCATAAGCAATGGTTCATAATTCATCCCTTTTGTGATTTCCCTTTTGATTTTCTGATTGGTTTATCTACTTTCCTTGGGATTAATATCTTCTTTAAAGATGTGTAAACTCCATCTTAATTGTCTCTATAATCATCAAATATTGTATAGAAGCCAGCCAAAATGATTTACATAGGTTTCTTTGCAATTACAAACTCATATGACAAAACTAGTTTGATCTGCATTTGAAATTTCTTGATGCTTGATCACAACTAACATTCATGATGGCACTCAACTTCTACACACTTCATCTATTATGTACACCTGGCAAAAAATGTCTTAAATTTTACTTGTTCTCAAATATGTAAGCTCAACTTTTATATGTGCTCAATCTTAACTAAGGTTCTTAGCAATCTCTAACTTGCTCATCAAAATAAATAAGCCCTTATGTACTCATCCTTTACTAGATGACTTGGTCACAATGATGATTGTCCAACCTTTCCTAGTAAATGACTAAGTGTTTGGACACTAATAGGAAACTGAGGCATAGAGATCAATAGTGCCAATACCATCATCTCAATTGTGCTCTCTACCACAAGATCATCTTCTTCTATGGGAGCATTATTTTCCACTTTGATATTCACACCTCCATATCCCTCTAAGTGAAAATCCACATTGTTGAAATTGTCATGTTCCATGACATGTAACCCAACGTAGTTTACCTATATCAAAATGATGACCTTGAATTAAACATGACCATGATCTCATCATCAATTTCTATCTTATGTATAAAATTTATTAAAATAATTACCAATGGACAAAAATTACACCCCCTTCAATGTGATCATGTTTCCTACAATGTTTCTCAGTTGTTGCGATTAGAATTTTTTGATTCTTTAAGCCCTTACAATTTTTTCAAGGACAGTAACATTTTCCATCACCTTTTTTTCAATTTAGACCACAATATAGAAATTCCCTCCTTATTTTGTTATGGTTTCATATTGTCAAACATGGCCTTTCTTTATAGGAAAATATTTAGGCTATAATTATATCAAAAAATCATCTCCTATTCTCTTAATTAAGATATTAATGTTCTCATCCATCAAATATAAACATACAAGCATTAGTGTTATCTTGTATATAATTAAATAATAAAATATTATTATCAATTTAACTATAGTGTACCAAATATATATATATATATATATATATATATATATATATATATATATATATATATATACAACCTCTACTCTGAATATGGTATCAAATATGCATTAAATTATCACGAGTATCATTGTCATAGTAAGAGAAAACTAAATATATATTCAATCTGAGAAATCAAGTTTCCCACATGCTAGGCACCTTCATCATAATGCAGATGCCTCCACAAAGGATCTCAACTCAAGGAAATGGAAACTTTTGGAGACTCAAAATTAGATAAGGGCTACAAATACATATATTAGACATAATACACTCAATAAATACTCTCTATTATGAAAATAAACCATGTTGAACCAATCTCTAAATCAAAAATTCATATATATGAAACAAGCACTCAAGGATACTTGCAAGTTCTAATGGCTCACTAGCGCTCAAATGAGATCTAAATTGCATAAGACTTAGGAAGCTTTAAAATGGTGTTAATTTTGACCATATAACATGAAAAAAACATCTCTTAAACTTTCATAAGCTATGTAGGAATGCCAGGTTCTTAGTGACTTGGTGCAGGAGCACCCTAGCATAGAAAGAACAAGGGATTCATTGTCAAGAATTAAAATCTACTTACAATATAATGTGATTTATTAATTTATATATAATGGTCTTCTTATGGATCAATTTGTAAGGCTTTGTAAGAAAAATTTGTCAAAATGTCCTTATCAGGTCTTGTTTGTTCAAATAGTTAAAAACTTACAAAATAGCCCTAAAAAGGGTGGCAACCATGCAATTTATATTAATAATCCATTTGGACATGTTATAGGTCTTAGGATGTGGTCATGAAGTGTAAAAATGAAAAAATGATAGAAAAGATGAAAAGTTGTTATTTTTGAAATAATAAATTGTAACATGACTACTCTTCATTGTTTATTATATGTACTCTTATTTTTTAATTCTATTTCTTAAAAATATATCTAATTTTTTTAGTATACCTAAATCTCTATTCTTTCTTAAGGAGTTTGATCTTGCATTAAACTATGAAATTTTTCTCTACCTTATACTAGAGTTGTAAAAATAATTGCTACTATCCTTTACTAAACAAATGGATTCTATAGGGCTTGTCCCTTTGGTGAAATGGTGGGGCTTCTTGCTTGTAGGGCCTACAACCAAGGTTCAAGTCCCCATAGGGCCATTCTCTACTATGGATCTTAATTGAGAATGTTTTCCATTGATCCTTAGTGAAATAGTGGGGCTTCTTGCCTATAGTGCTTACAAGAAAGGTTTAATAAAATTTAAAGTTCCAATGGGATTTTCAAAAAAATTCTCCCACCTGGCATCCTGCGCCTAGCTTTGGCTTCTGATTCAACTTCTATAATTGGCTTCAGTTTTGACTCCTAAGTCTAGATTTGTCTCCTATGTCTAGATTCAACTTCCTGCTTGGCTTCTTATGCCTGGCTTCGACTTCAGATTTAGCTTTTATGCCTAGCTTTAGCTTTGGCTCCTAAGTGCAGATTTATCTCCTGCATCCAGATTTAGCTTTTTATGTCCATCTTTTGATGGTTGTTTTGGCTTCTACTCTTGCATCTGGCTTTATCGTGACTACTTCGGCTTCTTCTTTTTAGGCTAGGGCTTCACTTGATTCTAGTGAGCATGCTCATTTGCCTAGTGTTTTGGGTGGTTTAGCCATTTCCTATGCTAATGTGGCTGCCTATGAGGTAGGGATTAGGGGTCAGTCTTTGCATACTGGGCTTTGAGTGTGTTAGGGGCATCAGCAAACTATGCCGATTGTAGCATGTAACTCAGTAAGGTTTAATTTGAAATCTTCTCTAGTAGATAAAGTTTCTAGCTATATGGTTGACTTCTTGGCCACTACTATTATCTTTCATTTCAAGAGTTTCTGGCCTTCTCTATCAGATCTACATACATGGAAATCTATCACTTGGAAGTTCATTTTGGGGATTGCCTAGATTATGTTTAAACCTTGGCATAAGGATTTTAATCCATTGATGGAAAATTTTAATTGTTTCCCACTATGGGTTAGGCTACTGAATCTACCCCTTCATCTTTGGAATGTTTTAGTCATGGAGTAGGTGGAGAAGGAACTTGGTCTGTTCATCATGGCTGATATAGATTCTTTGAAAGTGGTTCAGATAATGTATGCTTTCATTTTGGTTGAGATTGAAATAACTAAGGAACTCCAAAAAATGATTTCATTAGATTCTCCTCTTGGTTCTTGGAATATACTCCTTAACTATGAGGGTATCCCCTTGTGCTATAGGAAATGCCACTTGAATGGTCACTTGGCAGCTAGCTACTCTTCTTGTAAAACTAGATAGAAATTGTCCCCTTCTTGGTGGAAGGGGGTCTCGAATGATCACTACTTGTACTAGCCTTCTGTGGGGAGTGGTAACTCTTCGCAAGATACTTTGGTGGTAGATTCTTCTACAGTTTTTTATAGATCATCTTCTTCTAGTATCTTGCAAAAGGATCCTCCTTCTATGTGGTAGCTGGTCCATCTCTAGATTCTGTTGCCCTAGTTTTTGATGTAGATTTTGTAGCTATTGCTATCAATCTGTCCCCTCCTTTGACTCCTTCTATGGTGAAAGCTAGTCTGTCTCTAGACTCTTCTATCCTAGTTCCTAGTGTGGATGTTGTAGTTGTTGCTATTAGCTTGTCCCTCCTTTGGCTCCCTCTATAGTGGTAGCTAGTTCGTCTCTAGATTTCATTGTCCTCATTTATGGTATGTACTTTGTTGCTAATTCTATTTGTCTATCCTCTTCTGACTACTTGAAAGTGGATTTGTCATTGGCTCCTTCTATGGTGGTTGTTGCTCTATCTTCTGGTGTTTCCAAGATAGTTCCTCCTATCGTTCCTTTTCTAGGTGCCAATATTTAGGCTCAACTTCTACTATCACTTCCTCTTCTATGACCTTTTTCATGGCTCCAAGGGTTATAGGTTTTGGTTGTGATGGTGATGATCTTCAATGGTAGGAGGCTACTAGTTTGGTGGAGGATGGATGGACTACAGTAAAAGGAAAAAAGGGAAAGCCATCCATTCCCTCTTTTGATATGGCACTACGATCAAATAAGAAGGGTTCAAAAGGGAAAGTATGATGTTGGCCTTTCTCCTAGTTTTTTGCCAGTTGTCCCCTAGCTCTTTTGGCCTATTCTTCTTTGTAGTGTGCTTCACAATGGGTTTTTAGGAGCCTGGTAAAAGCCTATTTTTGTGGCTATAGTGTTTTATTATAAGTTGCCACTTTTTTTTGCTTAGTGACATGTTTCACCTTGAGTTTCAGGTTACAGGTGCTCATTCAAAACCTATTTGTGTGGCTAATGAGTACTATGTTATCGGTGATGCCACTCTAGTCACTGTGTCTTGTTCTGTCACATGGTTCACCTTAGGTCTGACGTTAAGTTTTGTTTGGGCTTCATTGAAAATTTCTAGATTTGTAAAGGGTTTCAATGTCCCTTAAAAACCTATTTTTCTTATAAAAAACAAATGGATTCTATAAAAAAAATTCACTTTATTATACTTAAGTCATTAACAAAATAGTAGTCAATCTACATATAAGTGCAATAATTTCAAATGGTTCAACATTATTGTTGACACAAAAATCTATGCCCCTACCCAACATGTTATCCCCACGTGACCCTATGTAACTTGGAAATAATCTAAAAAGTGTGGGACTTTGCAATCAAAGATTGAATCTCTAAAGAAGGATGACTTCCTCATAATCTGGGTTTACCTAAGTAAGACTTAGAAGGAAAAATAAATTTAAAATGATGAAGGGGAAAATATGGTGATGCACCAAATAGATTGTTGATCTACTTCTTCCAATAATTGCACTAGAATCTAACAGATCTCACGATACATACCACTATTGTTATGCTTTCAATCTTAACACCATAAATCAAGCCACAAAATCAACATAAAAATACAAGGAATACAATAGATTAGTTTATTGAAATGAACATAATCATAAGGTGCTACAATTGCCAAAATACATCTAGGAAAATGAGGCATATCATATTGGACAAATTCAATTGGTTGAGAATGGATGAAATAGTAGTAATTTCAATTGAAATAAGAAGAAAAAGTATTTAAAAAGAATAATTCTACAAAAGATCAGAGAAAAGAGATCCCATGAACAACAACAATACTTTCCTTTATGGGGTGCAGGGATAACCCAAATACAACATTGAGTTCAAACTCCAACTATAGTGGAGTTGACATTACATAGTACATAATAAATGAAGAATCAAATAGAAATCTTATTTTCATTACCACTTAATTCATAGAAGTGATAGGAAGGGCAAAAGAAAGCATCTAGTGGCTAAAAGGACCATCATTTCTTGAAAAATAATTAAATAAACACGGAGGGGCACCAACATTAGTATTACAAGGCTCAAGAAGTTATTTTGCATTAAATGAATAGTCCTTGTAATGTGGAAAGGTTGTATCAAGTTGATTTGTGCCACTGTCAAAAAATGTGGGGTGGGATAACACACAATGTTAACCCGCTGCAAAAATGCAGAGTTGACCCGCATGAAAAAGAATCAGATCAGCCCCAAAAATGACAACCATTGATGTATATTTCTTCATTTGAAATAAAAAATTTAGATTCACATGAAAATCTCCATATCTAATGATTAAAACACAAACTTCAATCAAGATTTTCTTCATAACAAATGGATAGCTAAGATGCATTTAAGAATCTCCCAATTAGAATGCAACCATTGATGTAGATCTTTTTTATTTGAAACAAATGTCTAAGATGAAGCAAGGAAACCTCAAATATGCATCCAAATCTAACAATCGTAGTATCTTCACAAGGGAAAAGTGTTGGGCCCATTTTCCGTTGCACCAAAAGCCATGACTCTTAGTGAACATGGAACACCACATAATTAACCACCTATGGGCAGGGGAGCACGTCACATCACCCAAAAATCTCCCCCTTGATGTGCATACCAGGTGCTTACGCAGGTCAGGATGGCACCGGGGAGATTTGAACCCATGACCAGGCCAAAACCAGGCTCTGATACCAATTGTGGGGCCCATTTACCATTGCACCAAAAGCCATGACTGTTAGTGAACATGGAATGCCACATAATTAACCACCTATGGGCAGGGGAGCGCATCGCATCACCCAACAATCTCCCCCTCGACATGCATACCAGGTGCTTACGCGGGTCGGGAAGGCACCGGGGAGATTTGAACTAACCCATAATAGATCTGAAATAAACACAGAATTAAAATCCACATGCAAGAGAATAGATGACATACCCACAAGATTGTGACACAAGATATACCCTGGGAAACCCTCATTGAGGGAAAAACCCAGCCTCCAAAAGCATCCATCATCATGTATTATTCAGCAAAAATACCATTGCCATACAACCATGGAAGCCTTTATGGCCATAGCCACAATCGAGCAAACTATGTGAACAAGCATGAATCCACACATCCCATGCCATGCTTTCAACCTTCACAAATGCTCCCTTGGCTAACCTGTTAAGCCTTGTCCCGCTCAACTCTTGCCTTTTGTCTTCTCCTTGTCACTCTCTTTCTATACAACAACTACCCTTGTGGCTGCTTATATAGTAGCAAGTCCCACAAAACCACTAAGTGGTATTACATAAACCATGTGCTAAAACCATGTGCTACCTAACCCACTGACCCCACATTTAATATTGGGCATTTAATTATTTTCCCCCAATATTAAATAATTACATAAAATATTATCACAATGTTACAATACAACTCATCAAGAATATTCCATGGGAATCTTTACATGTTGCACGTCCATCTAGGCACAACATTACATAATAAAATAAAATAAACTATAACAATATTATGCAATGTGTGCAACACCCATTATCTCAACAATCTCCCACTTGTTGTATACATTGCATAAGGTCAATCCGTAGCCACATAAATGAACAAGGGAACAATCCCTCCTAGCACATCCACCATCATGGATCAAAATACACCAAGTGCTCCATCCTGGTACCCACAACAAAATCAAAGTATCCAGCATCTCAAACATGAATGATCTCACCTCCTATTATGCCACTCCCACTGGACATACATAGAAGCCATCCAAAGAGAAAACCACCCAACCTGTCGCATTAGAAGATCATAAAATCCTATACCAACTAAAATTCCAAGCATAAATAACCAGATCCAAAGGTAATCACATGTATCCGTAGTTGTCAAAATATCCATAGCTGAAATAGCACCCACAGCAAGTGCCAAACCCATCCAACTATCCATACCTCAAAGGTATAACAAGTGAATCTTATATCACCGACATATCCAATCTGCAACCTGCAATCACAAGCCTCAAGAGCAATACCTGCCACATATATACCAAGAAGCTCCCACTGCAAAAGATAATGTCAAATCTATAACCAATCCACTCAACACATCTCAAAGAAGTGAATCCATGTAGTATCAAGGACATCCACAATACATAAAGCAATATCCTACAAGAAAAAACTCTCATAACAAGTCTCCAATTGTCTCTCAAATTCTCCACAACCAACAAAGGAAAGAGGAAGAAATAACCATGTCATCTCTCACATGACATACATGAGCACAAACTAGTGATCACAATCTCTAACCAATCTCAAATCCAATGTAGTCAAAACTAAACATCCAAGAAAATAACCAAGACCAGAGAAACCATGCAAATCATAACCTGTATCATGTCCTTCTACACACACCTTTAGATGTAAACTGTGCAAGTATGATCTCCTCCATAAAACCCCAACAAGAAGCCTCAACAACACCCAAAGCATACCATATAACTAATCATGGATGTAAGCCTCTCACAAGAAGATCAAACTCAATAAACCATTCCTAAACCAAGGAATAACCATTCCTAATCCAAGGAATATGCCCAAATATAAAACCATCTCCCAAACTCAACCAGCATAACAACATATGCACATGGAGATAACCAATGCTAAACCATCTCTCAAATGAACCCTCCAGAACTAACTCATGTACCATAGCTCAAGATCCATATCCATGAAAGATAAGCATAAATATAATGCAACTGAGAGAAAAAAATGGGCTATACCTCTCAAGTAGCAAACCGCCAAGTAGACCAAGAGTGGGGAATGAGAATGCTCATCAAGATACCCAAGTCTCCAACCAAGACTCATCTAAGAACAATCTCTTCTCAAGTCCATATCAGGTGACTGCCCCTCGGACTTCCTGCTAAAACCATCAACCATCCCAAAAAATACTTCTCTAATCCAAGAGAAATCAGCATCACCACCGTCTCTAAGTATCCATGAGCAGCTGTAACCAATCAATCCATGCCAACTCCAAATGCAACATAGAAATATCATGAAGTATCCAGCTTATGATTAGTGTACTCAATACCAAGAAACTAAACCAAGATCAATGTCAAAAGTTTGACCCATGGCCTCAGGAACATAAACATGACAACATGATCTTACCATCTCAACTAAAAAGAGATAACATGCTCCATATGAACATATCATAACATGTCACAACTCTAAACACGTATCAAGAGTATACCATGACATAATAATGAAACCATCCTCATACCAAGGATAACATGCCAAATAAAAGCATAAACCACACCTTTACCAAGAACCCTGTGAGTTCTCAAGATGCAACCATCTCCACACACCATGAAGAAAACCATCTCCACATACCATGAAGATAACCAAGAACTCCATGAGTCCTCAAGATCTAACCATCTTCATACACCATGAAGATAACAAGTGCACCATGCAAATGTCAAAGATGCTTCTACAGCAACAGGATCTAAGAAAAACCTCCAACATCTACAAACACTCAATAAATATATCAATGCCAACAACTCCCACTCAACCATGGTACCAAGTCACCTATGGCATCATAAAATCCATCCTCTCCAAACCAAGAAGATATAAACCAAACCAAGAACTAATCCTGCACTGTCACCCCATCACTGTCACAAGCTCCCACTAAATCGTGTATCCAAGCTATCCATGACATAATAACCACAAAATGTGACACAAGATATACCCTAGGAAACCCTCATTGAGGGAAAAAAACCCAGCCTCCAAAAGCATCCATCACCATGCATTATTCAGCAAAAATACCATTGCCATACAACCATGGAAGCCTTCATGGCCATAGCCACAACCGAGCAAACTATGTGAACAAGCATGAATCCACACATCCCATGACATGCTTTCAACCTTCACAAATGCTCTCTTGGCTAACCTGTCAAGCCTTGTCCTGCTCGACTCTTGTCTTTTGTCTTCTCCTTGTCACTATCTCTCTCTACAACAACTACCCTTGTGGCTGCTTGTATAGTAGCAAGTCCCACAAAACCACCAAGTGGTATTACATAAACCATGTGCTAAAACCATGTGCTACCTAACCCACTGACCCCACATTTAATATTGGGCATTTAATTCTTTTCCCCAATATTAAATAATTACATGAAATATTATCACAATGTTACAATACAACTCATCAAGAATATTCCATGGGAATCTTTATATGTTGCACGTCCATCTAGGTACAACATTACATAATAAAAATAAAATAATAAAATAGCAATATTATGCAATGTGTGCAACACCCATTATCTCAACAAAAAGGGTAGTAATGCAAAAATGCAAGGACAATGAGATGCAAAGAATCTTAGCAAAAAGTTGAAATAGGATAACATAAAATGTTAACCCATCGCCATGTGGCACAACCCCATTGGCACAAACCAATGTCTCTATTTTGTGGAGGCAAAGGAGGAAGTTCTCCAAAATGGAAAATTTCATGATTTCGAACAAGGCATAAAAGTTTCTTTCCGAAATAGAGAATTTTTCTATTTTAGAAAGGGAAAGAAAGTCACTTTTCAAAATAGAAAAAATGGTTAACATGAAATGTTATCCCTTGAAAAAGTGTGTGTTAACCCATAGTAAAGAATATAGCCCATTGAAGATCTCTCAGATTGGTTATCAATGATGGGCTGAATTGGGGGCAAAAATGGGCAACAATTATATGATGGGATTACATAACAATCCTTCCCTATAGAATGCAAAATGAAAAATTGCAAGCTAAGATGTGAGACTTGCAACTCAGGTAGTGGTAGTATTTCTCTTAGTCATGATGAGATATAGATGATTTCTATTCAAAGAAAATAAGAAACAATAAGTTATATTATAATCCCAAAGAAAGAAAACTAATCTCTAATGCTCTAAGTTATATTGTCTATATGTAGCTTAATGTGGATATATTCAAGTTAATGATAATCATAATGCAAAAATTCAATATCTATGAACATATAAATGTGCAAATAGTTCAAGCTCTTGGATGATTGGCACTGATATGGATTAAGGAAATATTGTAGATAATACAATAATATATGTCTAATTCAAACATATTCAAATTAACTAATTATATATATATATATATATATATATATATATATATATATATATATATATATATATATATATATATATATATATATATATATATATATATATATATATATATAACTTCTAAAGAACATATAAATATTGAGGAATTTTAAGCCATTAGATTGCATTGATATAGAATAAATTTTATATAAAATTTAGTCCAAAATCTTTAATTTTTAATAGATTGCAAGCACTTGAAAAAGTACTTCAAGGAAGGATTGGTGGGGTATAAGTTCATTCTAGATACTATGATTTATGAGAAATCATGGAAGTTTTTTTCAAACTTGTCACAAATTGTTAATGGTAGAAAAGGTACAAATGGATTTGGAGTTTGGAGCCCTACAAATTATTTTATACAGAGATTTGCAAGTTTATTATAGTGAATAATGCAAGTAAAGAGTTCAATGGAAATCTTAAATTAGCTTAGAGTTATAGAAATTTGTGTGGGTTGTCTAAAGAAATGAAAAAATTATGTAGAATGAGTGATTTTGGTATACATACTAGTGGATATTTTTATGCCCTCCATACACTATTTTCTCATGCCTCCTATGCTTGTAACATCTATTATCTCTTAGATACTCAATATTATCCTTAGGTAGTGGCTAGGTAAAAATATCTATTATTTTCTCCTTAGACTTCACATATTCAAGCCTCCCTTTTTTCTCATGTGCTTACTCCCACAAATAGTGATGCTTAATTGATATGTGTTTTGTTTTTGCATGCATCACTAGATTTTTTAATATATTTATTGAACTAGAATTATCACAATAAATAGTAACAGGCTTGATTATCTCTTCTTGCATACATTCCAATAGTTATTTATCCATACAATGTTAGAATAATTTATTGCACAAGTAACATATTCAACCTAAGTAGTAGATTGTGAAATAAAACTCTATTTTTTTCTTATCCATATTATCAATCTTTCTCATAAAAAGAATGCTCATCCACTTGTGCTTTTTCTATCATCTACATTTCTACCCTATTGTGGTTTCACAACACACATTCCATTTCTCCTAGAAATGGGGACCCCCTAGTAATTTTTTGTCTCCTAGACCCCTATTCTGAGGCCTAGGAAATTTTGGAACTCTTCACAAGTCTAGGTCAAGCCTTAATATCTAACTTGGCAAGTCTAGAGTGTTAAATCTAGGGAGAAACTAGAGAATTTTGAAGGTTTTAGTGCAAAAATGTGCACTAGTGCACATGTGCATCCCATATGGGTACACAAGTGCACTCAGTGTGTAAGTGTTCATTCATCTCCCTCTAGAGATGTACACATGCACATGTGCACACCTTTGGAGGGTGTGCACCCTAGGTTTGGGTCTATATAAACCCAAGATGCCTCCCTCCCCACTTGCTTGTCTCTGTGCTCCAATATCAATCGGACCTCCACACCCTTCAAGGTGTTCTTGACTGTAGAAAAGACAAACAAATGTTAGACATCAAGGATGGACACATTCACACCTAATCAAGGTGTGCATGTGTGCACCTTTATTCACCCATTAAAACCTAAAAATAACTTAAACAACCTAACACAACACAAAGTCAAGAAAAGGTGTGCACATGCACAACTTTTCTTTTAAATCCAAGACTAAGAAAAAATAAGCCTAAGGAAAGGTGTACACATGTGCACCTTTTCAAAGAACTAAAGGCATATATAAGGATGCACACATGTGCACCCCATCAAGGTGTGCATATGCACACCCTTTGTGCACAAAAAGAAGCACAAAAAACAAGTCCCTCATCTTCAAAGCACTTTCCACAAGCACATGTGCACAGTTGTGCACATGCACATTTGCACACCTCACTAGGGTGCACATGTGCAAAACTATGCTAAAAATACTCTTAAATTGGTCATTTAGCACACTTAGTGCACCTATTAAGGTGTGCTATTTTGCATATTAGGGCTATAGGGGGGATACCTAGTTTTTCACTATTTTTGTAGTTTTTCTAGGTCTTTATCAATTAGGGTTTGTGTTTATGTTTAATTTTAGCTTTCTAGACTAATGTTTACTTTATTGTGCAAATAAAATAGTGTCATCATCATCTTCAATGATTAAAAAGATAGCTCCTAAACTAGTTGTGTTCAAATACCAAGATACACCAAGGAAATCCCACTTTTAGGATGGACATTTTGAAATCAGAGACACTGAGCTTGGTCTTATTGATTTTAATGCCTTTCTTACCATTTTCAATAAGCTTAAAGAAATATCTACAATGGTGTCAGCACTCATTTGATCAGGGTTAGTCAATGCAACATCACATCCTACTTTAGTACAATCTTTGGAACTCATCATGGCTCTCACTGAAAACCATGTCACTAAAGAAAAGGTTGTCAAGAGTGTCATAAGAAAGATAGTCTGGGACCTTTGACCTTGAAACATTGAGAAGGTATTCCACCTTCCAAGGGCTGATCAATACTTGCAAATATCCTATGAGGAAGCAGAAAGATGGTATTAAGGAAACAAGAAGGAAGCTGAAGAAATAATCCAATCATCATTTTTTATTGATAGAACACTAGTGGGCTACAAATTTGGCAAGGTAAACATGACTTTGGGATACATGAATGATGATGTAGGATACACCATTATGATCTTAAGCAGAGTCATGGGCCTATTGGCAGCTAGACATCTCAATATCTGGATGGTCTATTTCATAGAAACAATCTGAATGACCAAGACACCAATTTATTAGGCCACAATGTTAAGTGATAACCTAGATGAGTAACTAGTAGCTATTAAGGCCAACCCCAAATTCTACATGACATCATATTTGGCATAATCATTGGCAGCCAAAATAATCAACTGGCCACAACTTTACAAAAGAGGTAGCGTGCAAGATACTAATGCATGGTCCTATGTGGTATATCCTCAATTGGTGAAGAAGAAAATTTTAGACTAGAGAAAAGAGTACATGGTAGTGAATGATAACTTTATATTCATAATCATTTGATTTGTATAGGGTTTGTATAGGGTGATTATGCCAAATGGATGTTAGTAGAGGCAACAACCAGAATCACAAAGATCGATGTCTACTACATTTAATTCAAAATATTCACATACCTTAGGGTTATAGGCACACAAGTGAACTCAAAGAATCTCTTAAGATATCCATTAGATAGGTTAATTTTGTTGGAGATTTGCAGGAAACTCACATCTGCATATGACAGAGTAAGGAAACAATAGAAGAAGACATGGGTATGACCAATCACCATAGGTTCTTTTGAGGTCAAGCAGAAGTAAGACATAATGACCTTCAATTCTGAATGAGATTAGTATCCCTTAGAAGAGTACAACTCCCCTCACCCCTATTTTGACAATATAGGGATGGTCATGCATCTTATAGGGAAGTAGTTTCTTCATGAAGATGAATAGGAGGACCACTGGATGAATGCAATAGATGACTATGATATCCAAATAAGGGAGTATTATAGAATGATTCTATATCTTATAGAAAAGGCCTTAAAAATGAAGACCCCACTCAAGGATTTCAAGAAAGACACTAAAGATGTCTTGGATCCATTGTACAATTGGGACAAAATCTACAATAGGCTAGTCATGAATGCAGATATTGGTAGGGATGAGAACACATACATCAACAATAGAGCTCACCACATAGTCAACCCAATGAGGAAATAGATCAAGAAGCCTTTCAAAATTGATCTATTTCCATAGGTTGTTCCACTACAAGATACAACACAACCTATCAAAGGAAAAAGTGTAAAAGTTATAGTACCAACTTTCCTAGCTCAATCCCCAGTGAGGCCAAAAATGGTTCATCAACATGAGTAGGAAGTTGAGTATTTTGAAGTGGATAGAGGAGAAAAAAGGAAGAGAGGCTAAAAGGGTAATAAATAAACAACTTAGGCCCAACCCCCTCAACAACCACAAAAAAATCCTAACAAAGTGGAGCCTCAAGATGAGACGGCAGCTCAAGTCCAAGAGACTAAGCAAGTACCTCTACTAGGATAGGAATGGGAATGGGAACTAGAAGATGAAGAATAGAGGGTGCCACTAGAATATCAAGAGGAAGAAACCTCCCCCTTAATCCTAAAAAGACTAGGGTTGATCCCACTATAGGAGGGACAAGAAGGATAATATTGAAGAAAAATAATACTCCTCCCCCAAAAGTGCCCAAAACCATTCCTAAAGCTAAAGTAGAAGAAGAAGAAGGGGAAGAAATTTAATATGTCCCCTTGAGTCAAAGGACTCACTTAGCTAGGTCCACGAGTGAGGAAAGAAGAAGAAGCTCCATGGCAACACCACCATCTATTCCAAAAGAACTTATTTAGGTTACTACCTTAGAGGATGAACATTAGTAGTGGATCACAAACATGGAGGGTTAAGAGATAGATATATTTGACCTCTATGATTTTGATTTCATGTCAGTGGGCATTAAGATGGTGGGGGAGAAGATACGAGATACTCCTATGAGTTAATCCCTAGGAGAGGACTAGAACCAATTACCACCTCAACCTCAAGGACCTCTGGGCCTACCACCACTACTATCTCAAGATTTTTTGTTTCTAGGAAAAATCTTAGCAATGCCACTTCCTCCCATTATAGATTTAGAAGAAAGGTCAATAGGTAAAGAAGAGCCCTATCAAATGTAAGACAATGAAGTATCAGAGAAGGGGGGAATATAGGAGGAACCTCAAAAAAATCCTCATGATACTGAGGTTGGGACCTTATCCCAAGAAGATATAGAGACTCAAACTAGTGTTCTCTCTCAATGATAAAATACTCTAGAGAGGACCAACAAGGGAAAGGGACCTATACTAAAAACCCCCTCTTCAGTAATACATGTCTCTAATGGGCACTACATCTGCTTGGCTAAAGAGGGAGGTCATTGTTTGACAAATGAGGCAGTTGAATGTAACTATTAAGGAGGGAATGGATGAGCTAGTAAAAGCCATCAAGAAGCCTAAGTCACCTACAGGTGATTCATGACCATTGGTCTTAATTATTAAGAAACAAGATTAGGACTTTCTTGCACAAATAGCCATCCCTCCTCCACATGTTAACACTAAGGATTTGACTCTTGAAGATTATCAAATTAAGGAGGTCATGTTAGGAAGGCTCATAGTAGATGAAACCAAAGTATTGATTACTATAGGCATAAAAAAAGTGTTAAGACACATGAACCAAGATGAGTATGAGTTGATACTACTACAAAAATAAAATGAGCTTCTAAGAGGTTATCTGTATGGAGTAGTGGGCCCAATAGACCTAGATCATCTAAAGATCACTCTTGCTATGACACTAGAGAGAAAAAAGAAGGAGACCATATAGGTGGATTCATTTTTAAGAGCATGTCAGCAATGGTGCAACAATTATGAGGAAAAGGGTGTATAAATAATATTGGGAAATTTGTACCTATTGCACTATTTTTAGTTGAGTGAAGATAAATTGGTGTGCATAGGGAACTAGGATTTTGGGTTGATGGATGAGGTACATACCTGGGAAAAAGATCTACAAATTTTGACTTCAATAAAAGGTTAAAGGTATTGTACACTCATTAATGTATATATAGCAAAAGAGCTTGATAAGCTAGATGATTGAATAGAGAAGATAGCTACTGGTAATAATGTCATGGAAGGACTACATGAGGATATTTAGAGATTAAGAGAGCAAAATCTAGAGAATATTTTGGAAGTAGAGAGGTATTATAACACTACCTACCTTGAAATTTTTGAATATGAGTAAAAAAACAAGCTTAATTCAATGCAATCAGTAGTCCAATAGTTTTGAAGAAATTTTGAGGATGCTTTGTTAGATGAAGATATCAAGCAAGTATTTAAGACTAACAAGGTATTGTTGGAACTAGACACTAACCTTGAGGATTTTGTGGAAACTCATATGGAGGTTAGCAATTAATGGAAAATAGTTAAAGATAAATATGGAGCTTTAGATTTTCTAGAAGACACCCAAGTAATGGAGATCATAGAGAAATTCAAGAGAAAACATCCATATGTCACCTTGGGATAAGGAAGGAAAAAACCTAGATGCTGGAAATTCAATTTTGACACCTGGGAAGATTTTGAATTTTTGGAATCTATCATCAAGGTGCATAGGTGCCCAAGTTTGCAAGGTGCATAGGTACACTATTCATAGAGGTTTACTAACAATTTTGTAGAAGTAACAGTGCACTGATAGTTAATTTCCAGTTCCTAATTTAGAGCATTCCATGCACTAGAAATGCATTTTGAGGATAGTTTAACTCCTAGAAACACCAAGAGAAGGTCAAGCTTTCATTTTTACAGCTTCCAATGACTCTCAGATCCTCTTGCAGCTTCCTCCTTCTTGTCTCCTTCTTCTTTTATTGTTTTAAGGCATGTAAAGGCTCATGCACCAATTAATTGATATAAACAAGGGTGGAGACCTACTTAGCACCATTTAGAGAGTTAGTTTGTATATAATTAGATTTTTTTAATTACTTTTTAGCATGTGTTTTCATTTTAAGAGTTCTCACTCTCAACACAAATAGATGAGATGATTTCTTATAAATACATGGATCTAATATGTACTCTAGGCCATCATTTTGATCTAGGCCATTATTTTGAATCAATAATATATGCTATTGGTGCTCTCATTTTGAGTGTAGTTATTCTTGTCGGTGTGTGTTATTTTTGTGAATGCATGTTCATGAATTATAATGGATCCAATGTTTTAATTGTGTTGTTATGATTGTGTAACCTTTTAGTTTTGGTGTTTGCCTTGTGTTAACAAATTTTTATGATGCACCAAGTTGGTGAAAAGATCACATATTATTCCTACATAGCTTCTTGTCTCGCATGAGTGCACTTTCCATGGCCTTCTAATTTAACGAGAAGCGAAACTTCTTCTTTTTTTTATTAAGTTCCCATTGATTATTGCATTAGTGGAATTAAGGAAGCATTGCTCATATTTTTATTGGCTTCCTACCCGATCTTTTTGACAATTTAACTTGTATACATGTTGTTATTATGGTTAATGTATGTTAGGAATTTCCCTTTTCAAAGTTATTTTCTTCAATATCTTGTTACCTTATCCTTGTTATTTTATTTTCTAAGACTTGGTTAAAATAGGAATTCATATAGCTGCACAAATAAATTGCATTCATCATAAAATAAAAAAATACAAAAAATATATCTCTTTTGTGGTTACTTTTCCAAATAGAAAATTAAACATCGTATATAAAATTGGTTGGAACTAGAAAAGATCTCCTCATGAACATATACATTTATCTTCAATTGAGTAGATTTGAGTAGGTCACAAGATCACCCAAAACCTCGGAGTTGATCCTAGATTAGCTTTTCAAGAGAGGAGTTCAAAAAGATTCCCGTCGTTAAGCATCATGCAAAATGACAACTCAACACAACCCAATAAGCATCAATATAGAATTTAAGGTGTAAATTCATCATCCTTTTTGTACCAAAGTCATAAATATTTAGTTTCTTTAAGATATCTAAATATTATGTTCAAAAAAATCATGTGTGTCTCCTTTATATTAGATAAAATTCTAGCAACATTACCAACATCATGTGCAATATTTGGTCTACTATGTGCAACATACTATAACTTACCAATCATTGATCTATATTGGGTCTCATTTACATCTACATAGTATCTTCCTTTGACAATTTCATTCCAATCACCATAAGTGTACTGACTAGTTTAGACTCATCCATTCCAAATGTTTTCAAGATTTCCTCATATACTTATATTGAGTCACTTATATTCCATGCTTTGTTTGATGAAATTTTAGACTAATGAAAATTTTGATTTCACCAAACAGACATCTCAAATTCATTACTCATTTGATCAACAAATGTCTTATACAACTTGTCATTTCCACCAAATATTGTCATTCACAAAAAAATAGTGATTAGTGTAGACATCTAAATTTTATTACACCGCTTTGGTAATCCTATTTAGCTATCTCTAAAGGCATCATTAATTAAATTCTTATTTAATTAATCATTTGCCATCCCCTAGCTAATTAATTTAATTAATCATCTATAGTCCTAATTGATAAATCAAATAACCCATCATTTATCAATTAAATCCTATTCTCCTATCTAATTCCAAATCCCAAATTTATTAAAATCACTTTAATAAATAAAACCCTCAAATCTAATAACCCCTAAACTATCCTAAATCCTCCATTTAGCCTAATCCACCCCATCCACCCATACTAACTAAGCTTAGCCGCTAACTTACCCACCCTCATGAATGCCATCCACTTGCACATCTCTAACATCCCTAATCTAATCCTAACCCAAGCCTAACCCATCCCCTAATCATTTGCACAATCCTAAATGAGATTAAGGCTTTCCTAATCCAAACCAAAGTCTCCCCTTAAAATATCCCAACCACCAAGCCATGAATGCTCTTACAAAGTCATAAATTTCTCTTACAAGACCATTTATTGCTCTTACAAGCACTTATGAGGGCCATTTAAAGCTTTGAGCCTCCTTTGTTGACTCATCCATGCCCTTTCCTCCACTCACTCTCCCTGTGACATGTGTCACTCTCTTATTGGTGCTAAACAAGCACAATCCATGTGCTCCCCTTTGAGTGCATCCTGACCCTCCCTCACCATCTTGCCATCCTTGCATCTTAGCCCTCCATCCCTCAAGCCTCTTGCCTATAAATTGGATCCCCTCCCAAGCCATTTTATCACAACCCATTTTAGTAAAGTTATCATGCTAGTTTGAGAAAAAAAGACATCAACCATACGCTCATAATTCCAAATTGAGAGCTCACAAGGCTACCAATTTTCCATTAGTCCATCTCCTACATTGAAGCAATTGAGCATACAAGACCTATCAAATAGACACATCCACACATCAAGTGATCCTCCTCATTGAGAGAGCCTATCCATGGCTCATATTCTCATTTGAGGACCTCACTTTGTCTCTCTTTATATGTTTTGTTAGTTTGGTTTTGTGAATGCTTTGCTTACTTCATTGTTTTCCTAACATCACTAAATTTGCATACACATTTTGGCACACCCGGTGGGACCCTGCAAGGATTGTTTTAATCTTGTTTAATGCTATTTTCACATGCTTTTTCATGTTTTGGCTAACCATGGAAAACTAACATTAATGGTAATATTTTTTGTTTGTGTTGCTTTCTAATTTGTCTTGCAGGGTCACATTGAATGCCTCAGGAATGCACTCCCAACCTTGTCCTCAATTTTCACCTAGCGAATGGTCAAAAAACAAAACATTTTGCATCCCCGTGACCCCAAGTTCGTGATCTTGCAACCCCAAGAATGCACCATCAGACTAGCGGGGACGCGATCTCATAGCCCCAAAATGAAGAAAGACTAGCAGGAATGCCAGTAACCAGTTCCAATCAACTCACAAGTGCCCATAAACCCAACCAACAAACTCGCAGGCCAACCTTTCAGTGGGGACGTGCCTCAGAATGGTGGGATCATCATTCCCGCTAGCGAGAATGCTGACTATTTTCTTGTCTTAACTTCTCATAATTTGTAATAAAACTTTATCTGCAAGATCGTCATTCTTGCTTGTGGGAACGTTGTAAGGGCATAAACCCATAGGATCACTTTGTCAAAAACAACTCTCGATTTTTTGGCTTGTGTTTTTTTTATAGTCTTTCCTGTCATTCTTGCGAACAGGAACTCCAACGGGATCACGAACCTGCCTGCGAGAATGCGGGTACCCTCTTGGGAATGTTGTTTCTTTCCTTTTCCCTGCGAGAAGGTTGCCTTTATTTAGCTGTCATGTTTAGTCATTGTCTTGAATGCTTCTAAGTTAGGAAAAATTGACTTGTTTGCATAATCACTAGGTGCAAATCCAACACTTCATTTTGGTGCTTTAAAAAAGAACAAAAAAATCTTTTTTTTGCATGCAACTTAGGCAAATTTGATTTTTGAACACTTATGAAATCGATTAAGTTAAAAACAAATCAACTAAAATCAAATTAAGTAGTTTTTCATTGGACTCACCCTCTTTAATCACCCATCATTCTAACCATTGGTTGCAATATCAGTGCCATATATGGGGATGGATCTACCTAAGAGAGTGTTAAGTGTTCCATAATCAAATTCTACTTAATTAGCTTTTGAGAGTTTTTCTTAACTTATAAGGTTTCTTGAATGTCTAAAAATCTAGATTAAATCGATAACACTTCATTTGGGCATAAAAAATTGAACAAATCTTGACATGGAGGGCCTCCAGGTGCGTGCTTGGAATCAATTTTTTACACACATCTTTATTTTGGGCATAAAATAAAATCACACTCAATCTTGAATGCCTTAAAGAAAATCAATCGATACTTGATGTGGAGGGCCTTTGGGAACACGAGTTTACTTTTTGTTGACCCTAAATCTTCTTGGTGTATTCATTCTTTGATCACTTCTCTTTTTTTGGTGCATTTCAAATTGGAATTGAACCTTTGCATCTTAATCATGTGTGTTTTCAAAAGTCTAGATCACAAAACTTAAGCATCAGTTGGGAAAGAATTCTATCTTTTAGCCCAAGATCATCCAAGTCTTCTCTCCCCTTGTCGTCTTTCGAGGCCATCTTGGGTGCATAATATTAGGATCCAAAATCTTGTTTAAGTTTTAGAAGGCCTACTCGGGGATTTTATCACCCCTTTGGATGACCTTAACTCCAGTGTTCTGGCAGAGTATAAAGATTGGGACGTGAATCCAAAGACACCTCTCTTGGGATCAAGATTTTGTCATTTGAGATAAGCCTCAAGGAACTTTATACCCTTGAGAAGTGAAAGAGGAGAAGTGGGTTACTGCTCCTCTCAACTGTGTAACATCTTTTTGGTTTCATCTACTGATTTAGGCCTCATGTACCTTGCGTATATCGAGGACTCCCTAGATAAATCAATTGTTAGCTTTGTAGCCAACCATCTAGGATGTTCATGTGCTTGAATTAATTGCTCGAAACATTTGTAAAAACATACACAATCCTTGGCGCAAGTATCACATTTTGGGAATCAAAACTTCTATTTGGTTGTTCTTATCTATTGCTTGATCTTTTACTTGTTGAATGAATGTTTGCCAAACTTGGTCAATCCTAGCATAGGGCATACTTAGCATAGTCACTGCCTCCAAAGAACCCCATGGTTATGATTCTTAATCCTTGGAAGTATCTCATGTCAAGCCATCCTAAGACTAAGTTTAAGAAGGCCAAGCTTCCTCAAATACAAGCCTATAAGGAAATTGAAGCAAAGCATAAGAAGCATACCCCCAACTGTAGGATTGCCAAATTGGATCAAATTGAGAAAGATAGAGCTGAAGTAGCATTGCAAACTAAATGGGACTACAAAATCCAAAACCTAACCCTTCGACATGGTGTTAATATGAGCCTTATCGACAACTCTACTATTACTCATTCTGATTAGGTCCTTCCTTTTTTCGCACACACTTACACACTTATAGGTTTAGTCTCTCATCCAGTAATTGCACTATCCCATTCAAGCATTTGAAGTTAGACCATCTCCTCTCATCTTAGGTTGTTGAAGAAGAATCCTCCATCTACATTGTTAAGATCTCAGCCTTATTTCCTCACTCACTTAGAAATAGTCTTGCATCACATCTCTCATCATCTTGAGTATCCTTGAAAACATAACACTTTTCTAAGAATAGGTTGCTTTTGGTGTCCCACATCACCTTGAGCCAAAGGTTAGGGTCACACCTTTTGCCATGACACCATTAGACCCACCACCACAAATCCCAGAAGAACCAGGATCATCCATAGATATTGAGGCTTTCATGAACCAACCTGGTCATGCTACTATCGTAAATGCCATCATAGATCGCAACAAGGAAACCATCATGGAAAATTTCTTACGAGACAATGTTGGTGTCTTTGAGTTTGGACGTCCACCACCTATCAACATAATAGATCCTACTCACCCATTGTTTGGATAGAAACCACCTCAAGTAGAGCTAGAAAAACCAAACATCCCCTCGACCTAGGTGTTGGTTCCCATTCCATAGAACACTCATCCCATTCTCACTCAACCATTAGTGCATAGTACATCTCAACCAACCTCAAGTATACCATTTGCATCTACTTCCACCACCCATTTTTCTACTCCACCAAATTCTCCATTTGCATCTAGTAGTACTACCTTTTCATTTCCACCCCATATTACATCTAGTCCATTTGCTACTCAAATACCACCATTAGGGTCCAATACCTCATCCTCCATCCCACCAAACATCACTATCAACCCCTTTGTAACTAGCCAAAGCTCTTCAGCCACTTTTCCTTTGGGACCTTGGAATTTTGTTGCGACAAAAGCACCTATCATTAGTCTTCCCCCTAGCACTGTAGTCATGTTCACACCTTCGACACTATCATCCACTGCTTCATATAGCTATTCACTCCCACCCCTCACCAAATATTTCTCCATGCCACCTCTAGGAAATAGCCCAAATCCACTGCCAATGCAGTTCTCTACAGTAAACACTTTCCTGCAAATTAGCTACCTTGCACCTACTCTCAAGTAGGTGCACAACCCACATATATTGGGCATGGTATATATTCCCAGAGCATAGCACACGCATCATCTACATTACCACCATTCTAGTTGTAATCTTCACATTAGTAGTATGCCCAAGCACCCACATAGAACCAGCTCATATGGCAATAGCTCATAGTTATTTTCCACACCTACCCCAACAGATGCAATAGTATGCACAACCCACATCCTAGAAAACCATAGCATCCACTCCATCGGCTATGTAAACCATTTTTCCATAGACACCATATGGTCATCAAAGTTCTCCATATCACACTTTAGATTCTGGCACATATCCCACACCGAGGGCACCTGGCTTGAGGGGACCTACTCCTCCACCTATAAAGTCTGAATGGGAAGAGATGAAGAATTCTCTCAAAGCCCTTAAGGATGGGACAAACACCAAAACTTTAAAATTTGAAAATGATTTCCCATACCCTTTTGATAGGACTATCACATTGACTCCACTTCCTAAACATTTTGAGATCCCCAAGTTTGACAAATTTAGAGGGAAGAGTGATCCAGTCACACATGTTAAGGAATTATACAATCATTCTCAGGAGGTGGCTTATAATGATGTGTTCCTCATGTGGCTCTTTCCCAAGAGCCTAGCAGGACCAGCCTTGTAATGGTTCTGTCACATCCCTCAAGGTACTATTAAAACTTTTGCAGAACTTTCTAAGGCCTTTTTTGCTCAATATACCCATCTTGTTGAGACTGAATTTTCTGTAGTGGACCTTGTCCACACTAAAAAAAAGGGAGGAGAGAGTCTTATAGAGTACTTGCAATGCTGGCAGATCCTCACAACAAGGATCTCTTGCACCATCCCTGAGCACCATCTTTCCAAGATGTTCATAAACAATGCACACCCTAGCCTTGCTCATCATATGGTTATGAACTATTTTCAAACATACAAGGACATCAAAGAAAAAGGAATGGGCCTCGAGCAAGGCCTCATTAAGGATGGTGTCATCACATTGTACAAAGAAAACACCCAAGACCATGGGTCAAGCAATGAAAAAACTTGATATTGGAACAAAAATAAGAATACAGTGAAAGATGGTGCCACTGACACTCGAAAGGTCCATATCATTGGGGCAGCTACCAATGTTCTCACCACATTTTGCCAACAACAAACTTATCAATAGCAACCTCTTGCGTATCGCCAGCCACCCGTGCAAACTCATCAACAAATACCTATTCCTCATTATCAAACTAATGCTATCACACTAGCAATAGGTAGTAAACCCCGTGTTCAGAGGCAACCATGAACATACACCCCATTGGAGGAAACTCTTGATACAATCTTCAAAAAATTGGCCAAAGATGACCTTGTTCAATATCCACAAATGCAACCCTTGGAACCTAATCAGTCTAGAGCATCCTGGTACATAGATAACGAATATTGAAAATTCCATCATGTCAAAGGGAACACTACCCTTAAATGCATGCAACTTAAGGATTATGTACAAGACCTCATTGATCAAAAAGAGATCACAGTGGGGGCACAACCCTCACCTAATACAGGATTAATGATGTATCAAAATGTTTTCCCTCCTCATAACACCAACTCGAGAAAGGCACCTACAAACCCTCCTGTCAACAAACCTAACAATGCTCCAGGTAAACAAGGTGACAATTAAGACATGTCTCAGAATTATACCTCAGCATACCTAGACTATGGTAGCTTAATTGGTTGCATATCCCAAGTTGAACCATCTATCAATGTCATCAATATCAAAGGCCCAGACACTCAGTGTGTAGTTGCTACCCATCAGACATGACTCAATATAGCTGGTCCACCTTTATCCACACAAATTAGACCACCATTAGCACAACCACCTCCATCTCGAGCATCTCCATCAGAATCACCTTCACTAGGGCCATAGTATAACATCTTGGAACACCTTGGGAACACGCCGGCCCAGATCTCCATCCTAGATCTCTTACGGACAAGCCCACTTTATCAAGAGATCCTTGATAGCACTCTACATGAGTCATAGATCCCCTCTGACATAAACACCACTGAGTTTTGTAACTTGGTTGGCCATCTTTCAGCCTCATGTGCCTTATCTTTCAAAACCACTGATATCCCAGTAGTTGAACCCGATCACATCCTCCCACTTCGCATTGTTGTTATGGTTTTTGACTTTGCAGTTAAACATATCATGATAGGTAATGGATCAGCTCTAAACCTATGTACTCTAAAGTTCATCAAGTAGGCAAGATATACTGAAGAAGATATCATCAATGAGGTGATAACCATCAAGGCATATGACAACTTGGAGTGTACTACTGAAGGAACCATCTTGCTCCCTATCAGAGTCGACCGAGCCACTCAAGAAACACTTTGTCATGTAGTTGATCTTAATCTTCCATATTATATCCTCCTCACTCATCCATGGATTCATGCCATGAAGGCTATTCCATCCACATATCATTAGTGTGTCAAATTTCCACATAATAACACTAAGATAACCATCCACGTAGATCTTGAACCCTTTGCTTATTGCAATGCAGTTGAAGCTTCATACACCAATCACTATCTTGGGATCGAAATTGGCACCACCATGGGCAGCTCCTCTGGCACCTGCCATGATCCAGACACCATTTTAGCCTCCACTCTCTCATTGGTTAAGATCAACTACCAAGGTTGTGGCAAGTATAGTCTCATCGATGCTTTTGTTGTTGGCGCTCTACCACTTGACCCACATACTCAAGGATGCCCAATACATCAAGGGCCTATACGAGAAACTACCTCTCAACTCCACCATTTGGGCCCTACCACATTTTTCACCAAAGGTATCCTTGATGGAGTAGAAAATACACCAGACATTAACACATTGCTATACAAAGAACCACCTCTGAAAAGTGAAGCACTTCTTGATCACTTTAAATAGAAATATCCCTAGTCACATCTCTTGGCCACAAAGCAATTGGATTATCAAGGAGGTATTTTAGGTTGCCAGGAATCAGGTATGAGGTAGCCTATAGGAGCACACCAAGGGCAGAAAACCAAAGGCTTGGGCTATGGACTCCACACAACTAGGGGCACTACAACGGAAGGCCATGCCTTTATGAACATACAAAACACTCTCGTTGAGGTTGATGACATCCCTAAGGAACTTGAAAAGAAATCTTATGATGATATTTTCCTTGACAAAATAATCCTTGGAGCCTCTGTGCTCTACTAGTTATCCTTAAATCTCATCGACCTCCCCCTCGCTCACCCTGAACTCATAGATTGGGACCAACCAAGTGTCATTCATGTTGACGAGTTCTCTACCGAGCACATACTCCTTAAATTCATGGGGGCAAAAATGCCACATAAATGGTCACCTTTTCCATTGGCGTATGTCTACAAGATGGATTTTGTAGGTTACTTCGGGGAGGAGGAAATCTCTAGTCATAAAAATGAAACACTAAAAGAAACAAAAAAGCAAAAAAATAAAAGAAAAACATCCCATGGTGAAAACTCCTCTAGAGCGCCATCGGGTGACTCAAAAAATGAAACAAAAATAAAGGATGTATCCCATGGTGAAAACCTCTTAGAGGCATCGAAGGATGGAGATTTCATCCTCCCCCCACAAGAGCATTGACCTCCTATATCTTTAGTTTTGACAGAAGAAACTCAAACTATAGATATCAGTCTGATAGAGATATCGCATATCACATACATCGCAGCCTCTTTACCACCTAAACAAGCAGAGATTCTTCTTGAATTCCTTCATGAAAATATAGGCTACTTTGCATGGTCATATCAGGATATGCCAAGGTTGGACCCCAAACTAGTTCTAAACCATCTAGCAGTGGATCCAAGGGCCAAGCCCGTTAAGCAGAAACTTTGAAAAATGCACCCCAAAGTGGCTTTATTAGTCAAAGCAGAGCTAGAGAAGTTATTAGAGGCCAAAATCATTCAACCAATAGATTATTCTAAATGGATTTATAATATGGTACCTATTACCAAGCCCTCTACTGATATCATAATTTGCACCAATTTCAGGGATCTTAATAAAGCTTGTCCGAAGGATGACTTTCCCCTATCGAATATAGACATGATTGTGGATCTCACCGTAGGTCATGAACTCTTCTCACTAATGGATGGTTTCTCTGGATATAATAGATTCATATAGTAGAAGAAGATTAGCATAAGTCAACATTTACTACACCTTGGGGCACATTCTGCTATAATATGATGCCCTTTGGGTTAAAGAATGCTGGGGCAACCTATCAACACACGATGACAATCATCTTCCATGACCTAATCCATAAGATACTTGAGGATTACATGGATGATATTCTAGTCAAATCTCTCAATGCTCTAGATCACTTGTCTCACCTTGAGGAAGTGTTCAACTGACTAGCAGAATAT
Organism: Cupressus sempervirens; assembly: GCA_028749045.1. Lineage (NCBI taxonomy): Eukaryota > Viridiplantae > Streptophyta > Pinopsida > Cupressales > Cupressaceae > Cupressus > Cupressus sempervirens. Next base: position 276,886,556 of record CM053788.1, on the reverse strand, counting down.
TGTCTCATGCTAAATCCAAAGAAGTGTGTCTTCGGTGTTACTTCAGGAAAGCTCCTAGGCTTCATTGTGTCAGAGCGCAGTATTGAGATTGACCCTAAGAAGGTCAAAGAAATCATGGATATGGCTCCTCCTACAAAACTCAAGCACCTTCATTCTTTGCAAGGAAAACTCCAATCAGTTTGGTAATTCATTTCTCAGCTTGCTAATAAGTATCAACCTTTCACTCACTTTCTTAAAAAAGATCAAAATTTCAAATGTGACCCAGCTTGCCAGCACAATTTTGAGCTCATCAAACAATACTTAGCTAATCCACCTATTTTGGTTTCCCCAGTTGCAGGGTGATCACTCATATTGTACATCACAAGCACTCCCATAGTATTAGGAGCTCTGCTGGCACAACTTGATGATGCAAGAAAGGAACGAGCGATTTATTACATCAGCCAAACATTAGTGAGCTATGAGCTCAACTACACACCAATGGAGAAGGCATGCTTAGCAGTAGTATTTGCCACCTAGAAACTATATCACTACATGTTGAGTCATACTATACAACTAATATCAAAGATTGATCCACTAAAATATATGCTCTCTCGTACAGTACTCACTGGATGCTTGGCAAAATGGGTTATGCTCCTCAGTGAGTTTGACATTCAATATATTGACAGAAAGGCTGTCAAAGGCCAGGCTATTGTAGATCACTTGGTTGATGCCCCCCTAGTTGCAAATCACCCACTCATCATAAAATTTCTAGACGAACACCTCTGTTTGATAGAAAAACAATCACTCTGGAAGCTATATTTTGATGGCTCCTATATATCTCATGGCTTTGGTGTAGGCATACTTTTGGTTACACCTCAAGGTGATTATATCCCTAAATCTTTCAAGCTACAATTCTGGTGTACCAATAACATTACAGAGTATGAGGCTCTTGTTGCAGGACTAAAAATTGCCATTAAATGGAATATCACAGAGCTTCAGGTCTATGGGGATTCTCAGCTTATCATCAAACAAGCTTTGGATGAATATCAAACCAAGGATGACAAGTTACTACCTTAGAAAGATCTAGTTGATCAACTAAAGGAGCAATTCACTCAGATCAAGTTCATATAGATACCTAGACTCCAGAATAAGGTAGTTCATGCTATGGCTACTATTGGTTCTCTCTTGGAAATACCACACAAAGCTATGTAGTATGAATTCTTGGTTGAGCAGCTGCATGAACCCGCATATGAGAATGATGAATCAACATGGGTTTGTATCTTGGTTGGTCCCCAATCTCCATGGTACCACGAAATTCATGCTTACCTACTAAATGATATCATATCTCCTCACCTCACATGAACCCAACACCAAAACCTTATTGGCAAAACTTCCCGTTACACTATCATTGCCTAAACCCTATATTGTCATGGTTATCATGATACTCTCTCTCAATGTTTAGATCAAAATGAGGCTGTGATGGCTCTCAAAGAGGTACACACTGGACTTTGTGGTACTCACACGAGCGGGATGGTGCTAGCAAAGCAGATCCTTCAGGCTAGATATTATTGGCCTACCTTAGAACAGAATGCATGTGAATTTGTGAAATGATGTTTACCTTGTAAACAACATGCTAATTTAATCTGAGCTCCAGCACAGGACTTGCAACCCATTGCACAACCATGGCCTTTTGCCTGCTAGGAATTTGATCTTGTTGGTCTTATTGCGCCACTTTCTTTGGAAGGGCACAAGTGGATAATCACTACCACTGATTATTTCACTAAGTGGGTCAAAGCAGTTCCCCTTGTTACTACCATGGGAGTTTAGGTGTCCAAGTTTATATTTTATCATATCATATGTCACTTTGGCATCCCAGCTACCATATTCACAGACCACGGAGGTAATTTTGAAAACTTAAATATGGAAGAATTGTGCACTTCCCTCCGCATCCATCACCGCTTTTCTAGCCCATATTTCCCACAAGGTAATGGTTAGGTTGAGGCAACTAATAAAACCCTCCTCAAAATCCTTAAGAAAGTTGTCAATGACTCCAACCATGATTGGCATTTGCAAATTAATCTTGCCCTATGGGCATACCACAATTCATTTCGTACTGCCACTAGCACAACTCCATACTCCTTGGTCTATGGTGCTGAAGTACTCCTGCCTATTAAGGTTGAACTCCCATCACTTCACATTTCTCTCCGAGGATAGATATCTGATGAGGAATATAGAGTGGCTCAACTTACTCAATTGGATCTACTTGATGAGAGAAGACAACAGGCCTATGACCATCCCATGGTCTATCAAAGTCGCCTCAAGTGCAATTTCAACAGGAAAGTCCATCCGTGCAATTTTCAAGAAGGTGACATGGTCCTTAAAGAGAATATGAAGGTTCAAGCTAACTAAGAAAAGAAAGGAAAGTTCGAGCCTACCTAGCTTGGTCCTTATGTGGTCACAACATCTTTTCGCTCAGGAGCCTATCAACTATCTACCCTTGAAGGTGAAGTCCTAAATGATCCTACTAACATTATCAACCTCAAGAAATTCTATGCCTAAGGATAGAATTTGCAAAATCAAGGAAAGAAAAAAGGCATAAAGCAAAAATAAAGCGTTCAATGGTGAAAACTTGGCAATTCAAGTGTCTTGGATAGGTCCCTGGTGAAAACCTAGCAAATAGGTGCCAGGTGTACTACAACTCTTCCATTCTCTATCATCGACATACACCCCTTTATCACCCCTCCATATTTTATCACTCATCCCACCCACTTTTCCAAGGTGTTCCTTATCATTATTCACCATACTTTGCAACATCATCCTCTAGAACTTTGCACTATGTAATATCCCATCTCATTTATAGCATCCCGTGTACCATACTTGATATATCCTACCATTGTACTCTACTAGATCTACCCTATTACATGCTTTTTATCCTTACCATATGTAGCATATATGGACCATATAATGTGTATCTCATACCCCTTGCACTAACCCTTGTCTCCCATATATCGTACCTATGTGAATACAATAATATTTGAACCCTTGTACATAAATCATGCTTTTACATAATCCCACCTAAACAAAAACCATGTATTATAACAATGCTATCCCCTCACCCTAAGCTTTTCCTCATCATACATATACCTACTACTATGTTTTGATATCTAGTTATGAGTTCCTATGTCCTTAACTAGTCATACTTGTGCGTACTATCCAGGTCTTGTTGCAACCCGTCAGTTGATCCCTTTGACAAAAGGTTCCTTTTTCACCTTTGTGGAATCTTTTGGTTGTTTCATTTTTTTTGGTTGATTGTTTCCATGAATCTTTTGTTTTTTCCTCCTCAAGATCACCATAATCATTTCATATCATGGTGTGTGTTGATTGGGACAACTAAGAATGTTGGTTTTGATCATAGTCTTTGCTGCTTATGAGTCAATTTGATATTATCCTTGCATATTCCCAACATGTTTTCATCTTTCGATAAAACATGATGCACTAAGGTAATCTCATTTTCTTGTGGATCATCCAGCATCATTCCAACACTGATCTCTCTAAGACTCATGTGTGATGCTAGGGCAATCCTTGCACGCCTGTTTGAGTCAATCCTATAGAATTTTGGGGAAAAGGCCTTGACGTTCTTAGTAACCTTGGCAGATCCCTAATAATCCTATATCAAATAAAGTGTTTACACTACATAGTGGTACTTCCTCACGAAGTACCCCATACTCAAGCTTCCCCTACGCCTCACTTTTATTAACCTCTGATATCTTCCTCCGTGTCATCACCCCTCTCCCTTGAACTATCACTTTTTCCACCCTTAGAATTATTTAATTCAAAACCTTAAACGTCAATTCTTATTTCTCATCATGATGTGATCCCTATCATAAGTTTCTATCCTAGCTCTACAAATCTCTACTATCCTCCTGATTGCGAGTTTTTTGGTCACTCTTTTTCCAACATTATTCTCCTTAGAGTCAGTATCTCCTATGAACACTTTTCATATCATAGAACACTATCATAAGTCAAAACATTGGTTAACTTATTCCACCATCATTGTTTGTCTCACATCTCCTACAATCTCATATGTTGTATTATCATAGCTTGTATCCTTTATCATATCGCAGAATATCATTGCATTCAATCTTTTTATGATATTCACCCATGCTTATCATAAATCCTAGGTCTATCATTTTGTTCGTGTTCTTTTTAGCATATCATAAATTCACTATTCTCTCTTATAGTTCATTTTAGCATAGTCACCTATCCTTAGATTATGGTTCATTTTAGCATCGTCTTTCATCATTAGATTATCAATCATTTAGTGTACTTGCTCATCATTAGATTGTGATTCATGTTAGCATTATAATCATTTATCATTAGGTTAGGTTTCATTTTAGCATTGAAGTTCATCATTAAAGTTCTACTTCAATTTTTTATTTTTATCTTTTATTTTGTCAATTCATTTGTTTAAATCTTTCATCCATCTTTAGTTTGTGTTAAAAAATCATTATATTAATTTTTTTCCATATCATAAATATGTTGATTATCCTTAGTTGGTGATTCATTTTACATTTGTCACTTATTTTATAGTTTGTACTTATCATCATACAACATCATATCAAATACTCTCCAAAGCAATCAATTTCTTGGGATCACATCACATCTATCATAAAGTAATAGGATCATATCCGAAACCTATCATACTACATGATATCTATCATACACAAAATCTCATCATCATCACATCTATAATATCATAAGGAAAATCATGTCATCAAGGATCACATCAAATCACATCACATCATATTTGCACTATCATAGCTAAATCACATCAAAATCATATTATATCATGTATACAATGTTATCAAAAATCACATCCTACATCACAAACTGTCAGCACAATCAAAAAATCATAGTACATGTCACATCCTGCATCACCAATTGTCAACAATACCATCGAAACATCACTATCAATCACTATACATAACATCACCAGTCCATAAACACAAATATCACCAGAGTCATCCAAATCTATATATTAATGAAAAAATGAAAGAATAAAAGTCCATCAATGAATAATGTCCATATAGTACAAATGGGTTTGAGCCCACACCAAATCTCCATGTGTCTCAAAAATAGCTTATATATACAGAGTACTTAGTATCCCAAAAAGACACCTGCTCATTGATGGTCAACACATTGTCCCTACATCATTAGTCTCCTCTTGTGCCCCTCTCCCGACCCCTGGTGTAGGTGGTGGTGGAGGTGGCGGCCCCATCAGTCCTCCCCCTGTCTCAAAGTTCTCTGCCTCCTTTCCCATCCCATACCACTGGCTCAACCCTGCTCTCTGACTATGCCCTATGTGCTAGGACCTGCCTACACTCTCTCCCCTAGTGCTCCATCCACTCTCCCCTCCTCCCTACATCCCTATGTGGGTACTTGATGTGCTTGACCAAGTCGGCCACTTGTAATACTCAATCTGTGATGCTGGCACTACAGCATTGTACCTCCCCTGGTAGAACCTATCCCTCTCCCTCAACTCTTCCATCTCTGCCTACAGTCTCTACAGCTCATCCAATCCCCCTCCCACTACCACCTATGCCCATAAGGTCACCCCCTCCACCACCAACCTATCTCGCTCCTATCAGAGGTCATCTAATCTCACCTGCACCCCCTGTTGCTCCACTATCATGGCATCCAACTTCCCCTCCACCCAGCCCAACTCTGTCTGCAGCCTCCCCACCTCCACACATGCCCTGTCTACTTTCCCCTGGGCTATATCTCACTACTATCTAAACTGATCTCGCTCTACCCAAAACTGATCTCTCTCCTACTGAGTTTCATAGAGCAGCTGGCTCATCACTACTTGTGCCTACTCTAATGAGGGATACAGGCCTCCCAATCCATCATCTCCTCCCCTAGCTGATGATCCTCCTGTCTCTCCCCTTGCTGCCCTCTGTCACCCATGTGCCTCCTCTCCCCCTCTCTTTGGCTAGGCTCCCCTCTCCTCTGCTCTCCTCTCTAGCTCAGCTCTCCTCTCCTCCCCCACCACCCTCCTCCTTTGACGGGTGGGCTCCTCCTGTGCAACTGCTACTGCAACCCCCTTGCCACATATCGCCCCTGTCAAGCTGCTCGGGCTAGCTCCCCTATCACCATCACTACCCTCATGCCCTGTGCTCTCCCCACTGGTCTTGGCCTCACAAAAGTATCTCGGTACTCTTGTGTGGAGCCCGCATCTACTACCCCATCGAACCAATCCCATTGCTATGACTCCAGCTCTCACACTGCCCTCAATAGCCCATCCCTCCACAAGGATGGCCTATACATCGACACTAGCTCACGAGTAACCTGCTGATACTAGTGCAGATCTCTCGCTACCACCTATGTAGGGCCCATTTTCCAGTGCACCAAAAGCCATGACTGTTAGTGAACATGGAACACCACATAATTAACCACCTGTGGATAGGGGAGCACGTCGCATCACCCAACAATCTCCCCCTCGACGCACATACCAGGTGCTTACATGGGTCGGGAAGGCACCGGGGAGATTTGAACCCATGACCAGGCCAAAACTAGGCTCTGATACCAATTGTAGGGCCCATTTGCTGTTGCACCAAAAGCCATGACTGTTAGTGAACATGGAACACCACATAATTAACCACCTGTGGGCAGGGGAGCGCGTCGCATCACCCAACAACCTGCTGCCACCCGAACTACCGTAGTGCCCTGTCTGGCCTGTACTGCTTTGTAATGTGCTCCCATCTGCCAAACACAAAGCATGGAGAAATGGTTTAGGGGAGTTTCTCTCCCTCTTTTGCCCATGGTCCCAGGCCCATGTATGGCCTCCACACCATTGCCACTATGTCATCAATCCACACTCTCCAATAATCCACTAAATCTGTGTGGTGATATGTCAAAGGCTCCACTCAACTATATGCCACTGGCTCCTCTAGCTGCCTATCCCTATGTCCCAATGTCTTGAGCACTACAATATGCTCCCATGCCCACACCTATAATAGTGTTAGGAACCCTATGCTCCTCCCTTGTCAGTTGCTGCCCTGGTACACTATCTGATGCAGGTCCTAGTATAACTCAACCAACATCAACAAACCCCATGTTGTTGGGCATCCTACATCCACAATCTACATCACCACTAGAATCAATGCCAGCATCACACCTGTACCACCTATATCTAGGGAAATATACCCTAAAACTAGCCCTAACACATAGAAGTAGATCCACCTCTCCACCATCACACGATCGAGATGCTCATCCAAAGTGAACTATCCCCTCTAAATCCTATACTCCACTCTGGCCCCATCAGTCTTTGTATGGTTGCCTTTGCTATCATCTCTCTGGTCACCATGACTGGCGTCCCCCACACTGGCAGTCTAAAAATGTGGTATACATCCTCTAGCATCACCATCATCTCCCTCGTTCATAGGTGAAACATCATTGTCTCACTGTGCCATCTCTCACACAATGTTGTAAACATCATCATATAAGTATGAGTATGGGGCACCCTCGCCATGTGGCCTAACCCGATCGCCTCGACCCGTGCCCAGTCAACCAGCGTCAGCATCTCTCTCACGCGCAACATTGCTGCTCACCACTCTCATGACACTAATGCATCCAACAACCGCTGCACACCACCAAAACAAATCTAATCCAACCATCAATTTTCTATCTCCTTGTTTATCGTCCCACCCTCCCCTCCCTCAACCCTAGCTTTTTCTCCCTTTCTTTTTCCAAAACTACGTTCCCACAGAACCCACATCCTTGCAAAGCCTACTGCACATGTTCTCGTAGAACTATCTTTTGATGAGATCATGATGTTGACTCTGCTCTAACCCTTGCCCTTTTGCCCCAATCTCGCTAGCGCATTCCCATGATCTCTCTTCCTAGCAATCCCACAGGATCGCATTCCTACACTATTCCCTTTAACCCCTTTCCCATTGTACAATGACCTTAACCCGTGGGGACATGTTCCCACTACATGAATCGCATTCCTCTTTGTGGGAACATGATCTCGCTGACTCTATCCCGTTCCCACATGACTTCTCATCCCGGGATCGCTTTCCCGCAAATGATTGTTTAAACCCCCTGCATCCTCCCACCCGATGCTATGTTTCATGGGATCGCAATCCCACTAATCCCACTTGCGTTCCTGCCGGACCCGTGCCTGTGAGATTGCATTTTTGCTTTCACAAGAATGCTATAAAAAATTGCTCAAAAAAATTACGAAGAGGTTTTAGACCCTACCGATTGATTAGGTGTCCCTCATACTCATACTCGTCGCATTATGTCTACTCAGTGCTCTAGTCGCCCAATACCCGCCATCATAATCTTCGCTACAGAACTCCTAATCAGCAATATCTCCTCCTCAATCTAACTGAAAATGACCCCTTCTAGCCCCCTCTTCGCCCCCTATAGCCTACCCTGATGCCCTGCCTACCCCTCTTGGTCATCCCACCCTTTTGAAACACCTTCTCATCCTGCAAAAACAACACCAAACACCATTGTACACTTGTAACTGTACACTCAAAAGTGTCCCACTCTAAACCATTCTATCCAAACGATTCCATGAGTTCGGAATGCTTGGATGCCGGCTTAGAGCTCCCTATCCACGGAGTGCAAGAGAGTGTATTTCAAGTTCAAGGGCTCTCAGATGAGCCTTAGAGATACTCTTCTTGCTAGTAAACCATGCAATGGGAGGTTCCAAAGACAAGATGCAAGAATGCAAATGTCCCAAGGAGTTCCTCAAGAATGCAATGCAAATGAAGATTAAGCTAGAATGAATATGAAAAATGCAGCTATTCTAAGCATGGATGAGAGTGTTACAATCCAAATATTAAGCTATGTGAGATTAAGCTGCATGTAAAAATGAAATCTAAGCTAAGATGCTATGGTATGAGAGAATGTAGACAAGAAATAGAAGTTCTCCACAAAGCTCCAAAGAAACCTGTTAGAAAACCTGTAGCATAACAATGTTCAAAAGATGGATTCATTGAGGGGGAAAGCTCTCTCCCTTTTAAAGATGTATGGACAGTGGAGATCAAGATGAAGATGGTGGATGATCAAGGGTGGAATTTGAAAAGAGGAGTGATCCATGTGCACACACAAATCAACCAATAGAATATAAGTTGACTTGTCATATAAGACAAAAGTCACAAAGCCTTTTCTTTTAATTGCAAAATAGAAAAAGGACTTTATGTGTGCACTTTAAGTGGGTTAGAAGAATGGGGTCTTTTATTTAATTAAAAGGGGACATGTTCTTTTAATCAAATAATTAACTTAGGATAGCATAGTCAAACTATAGGTTATAATCAAATAAATTGATTATTAGCAATTTGGCTTAGGTAAGTGATTAAATTAATTTAGCCAAAATGTTGAAAAGGGGGCTAATAGTCTAGATGACCATTTTTAGGTGATTACAGTAACAACTCTTGATTAGCTATTTCCCTACATCCTTTAGCTCAATCTCCTTTCCCCAAAGTGTTATCCCTTAGCTTAGGTACTCTTTGATAGATCCTTGTAGGATATAGCTTTCCTCCTGTCTGATCTTGGTCTGTTAGTACCTCATCCTACACATCTTGTTGGCAAATAGTTCTCTTTTAAATTTTTGCTTTATTTTTCTTTAGCTTCTCCCCTTTTGGGTCTTCCCGTATCTTTTCCAAGAAATCTCCTTGTTCCCTCCTCATGGTTGCCATGATCTTCCCTATCATGGTATGCTATGAATGGTGCAATCTGAGCATAAGGTCTTCATCTGGTCATTTGTTTTTTTTCTTTTCTACTTGTGGGTTACCCCATATCAGTTCCACACTGCTTCCTTTGGAATTCCTGTGAGATGCTGGAGAAATCCTTGCGTGTTTGTTTTGAGTTAGTTCGTCAGTCCTCTGGGAAGTTGGTGAACAGGCCTTGCTATTCTTTGTAACCTTGGCAATTAACCAACATTCCTATATTAAATCTCATGCTCAACTACGTGGTAGTACTTACCTTCATCTCCATTCTCCCCCATCCAAACCCCTTTATCTTCCCCTCATCCATCTCCCTATCCTAGATTCCTTTTTATAGTACTCCGCTCCTTCATCCTCCCCCCAATCCTGGCAAGTCTTAAGCTTGGTTCCTCTTGTACATCTGATTCTCCTTTATCATTCTCCCATAGTGAGAGTTTGAGCCAATTCAGTCCCTTCTCTTTGCCAATCTGAGTCTCCTTGCTTATCTTGGATTCTTGTATTTTTCAAGATGTCGTCGAGCCTCATTTTCTCTCCTCATCGGCTTCTTGAGGGGGCATCTCATAGTCTAGTCTCTCCTTCTTATCCGAGACTAGGGCAACCTTGTTGCTAAAACATCTTCCTCATGTCATGTCCATTCGAACTTCTTTGAAATATTGTTGTCTCAACACTATGTCAAAGAGGGGCAAAATGTAAACACCTAAATTTGATTACTCTGCTTTGGTAATCCTATTTAGCTATCTCTAAAGGTATCATTAATTAAATTCATATTTAATTAATCCTTTGCCATCCCTTCGGCGATTAATTTAATTAATCATCTATAGTCCTAATTGATAAATCAAATAACCCATTATTTATCAATTAAATCCTATTCTCCTATCTAATTCCAAATCCCAAATTTATTTAAATCACTTTAATAAATAAAACCCTCAAATCTAATAACCCCTAAACTATCTTAAATCCTCCATTTAGCCTAATCCACCCCATCCACCCATACTAACTAAGCTTAGCCACTAACTCACCCACCCTCATGAATGTCATCCACTTGCACATCTCTAACATCCCTAATCTAATCCTAACCCAAGCCTAACCCATCCCCTAATCATTTTCACAATCCTAAATGAGATTAAGACTTTCCTAATCCAAACCAAATTCTCCCCTCAAAATATCCCAACCACCAAGCCATGAATGCTCTTACAAAGCCATAAATTTCTCGTACAAGACCATTTATTGCTCTTACAAGCACTTATGAGGGCCATTTAAATCCTTGAGCCTCCTTTGTTGACTCATCCATGCCCTTTCCTTCACCCACTCTCCCTGTGACATGTGTCACTCTTTCATTGGTGCTGAACAAGCACAATCCATGTGCTCCCCTTTGAGTGCATCCTGACCCTCCCTCACCATCTTTCCATCCTTACATCTTAGCCCTCCATCCCTCAAGCCTCTTGCCTATAAATTGGATCCCCTCCCAAGCCATTTTATCACAACCCATTTTAGTAAAGTTATCATGCTAGTTTGAGAAACAAAGCCATCAACCATACCCTCATAATGCCAAATTGAGAGCTCACAAGGCTACCAATTTGCCATTTGTCCATCTCCTACATTGAAGCAATTGAGCATACAAGACCTATCAAATAGACACATCCATACATCAAGTGATCCTCCTCATTAAGAGAGCCTATCCATGGCTCATATTCTCATTTGAGGACCTCACTTTGTCTCTCTTTATATGTTTTGTTAGTTTGGTTTTGTGAATGCTTTGTTTACTTCATTTTTTTCCTAACATCACTAAATTCACATACACAATTAGCACCATATTTTCAGATTGACATTTCAAATATCAATTGTTGTTCTCACTTGTTCTAGGAAATCTAACCAAATAAGAATTTAAGATTTCATACCATGCTCTTGATGCTTGCTTTATTCCATAGAATATCTTATTTAATTTGCACACTATATTCCTCTTATGAGGTTCAATGAATCTTTTTGGTTGTTCAATGTAGACTTCTTCAAGTATTCTATTCAAAAATATAGATATTACATTCATCTGATATAATTTAAACTTCTTGTAGGTAGCATAGGCCAACAATATTCTTACTCCTTCCAGTCTTGCCACAAGTGTAAAAGTCTCACCATAATCTATACCTTCTATTGCATGAAATTTTCAAACTAACCTTGCCTTATTTCTTACCACTTCACCATTCTCACTAAGCTTGTTTTTAAAATTCCACTTTTTTCCTATCACATTTTTGTCTGTTGGTCTCGGTACTAGAGTCCATGTGTTGTTCTTCTCTATCTAATCAATTTCTTCATTCATAGCATTTATCCTATCTTCAATTTCAAGTGCACCCTTAATTTTTCTTGGTTAAAATTATTCCATCAAACATGTACTATCTCTTACTTTACTTTTTGTCATTACTTCAAAACATCTATCTACAATTATCTATTTAGGTGAATGATTCTTCCTTACATAGTTTTCCAATACAGGTTGAGATCTTTGATCATCATGATTTTCTTCATTTGGATGGGGTATTGCTTCCTACTCTAGTGCTTGCGTAAATTATTTTCTAACTTGGGTACTATTGTTTGGTTCTTGATAACTCTCTATTGTAACTCAAGTAATATATTAGGTACCTCTTTGTAGACATACAAAAACATGTAGTAATCTTCAAGTTCTTTCTTTCCACATCATTCCTCTCTCTAAATACATAAATCCTTACATTTTCACTTTCAATCATTGATTCAGTAGCTTTGTTCAAATATTTATAAGCCTTTCTCTTAGATGAATAAACAAGGAATATACCTTCTTCACTGATTGAATCAAATTTACCATTCCTTGTATCATTGTGGATGCAACACCTACTTCCAAATATATTTGAATAACTTATATTAGGTATATGACCATACTAGAGTTCATAGAGTGTTTTATTTGTTCCTTTATTCAACTAAACTTAGTTGAGAGTATAAACAACATTGATATTGGATTCTCTCCAAAATATTTGTGCAATATCCTTTGCAATCATCAATTTCTTTGCACAATTCATGATTTATCTATTTCTCCTTTTAGAAATACCATTTTTTTGTAGTGTTCTCAATGTAGATAGTTATCTCTTAATGTCATTCTCAAGACAAATGCTATTAATTCATAGACATAAACTCACCTCCTTTGTAAGATCTTAAACATTTTAATGTTTTACCAATCTCTTTCTCTACTCTAGCTTACAATTTGAACATATCAAAAGTGTGTTCATCGACAAACAATATGAAATATTGTTCACTATAATAGCTTTCAATACAAATAGGTCTACATATATTTGTATTCACTTTTTCAAAAATATCATTAGAAGTATGTGTCTTACTTGAAAATATTGGTTTTTTCATCTTAGAGAGTTGACATTTTTTACACATAGCATTCTTAGTTTTTTGCAAATTTGGTAATCCTCTTACTCTTTTCTTTCTATTAACCTTCACTATGTTGTCAAAGTTTGCATGACACAACCTCTTATGCCACAACCAAACATCCTCAACTTTAGCAAATAAGCATGTATGAATAGTAGGATCAAGATAAAACATATTAATTTACTTTTTACTCCCACTCTAGTTAGATTTCTCTCATCATCATAAATTTTGACCTTTCTATTATGAAACTCCAATTTGTGCACTAAATTATTCAACTAAGTAACACTCAAAAGATTATACTTCAGTCATCATACCCAGTAAGAAACATCACATATTATTATATCATTCAAAATTAATGATCCTCTACCTTTCACTAGACATGGAACATCATTACCTAGATTAACAATTCTACCATAATCAATCCCTTCAAGTTTATCAAACTTACTAATATCACCAGTCATATAATGTGAGCATCCATTATCTATGATCCATGTATCATTCTTGCTAACATTTGAAATAAGGGTAGTTTCACTTTCATACCTTTCTCCATTGAGATCTCCTTTTATTGCAAAATATACCATCTCAATTGTTTCTTAGTCATCATTAAAACTAGACTTGGTGTGCTCCCCCTCAACAATGTAGCATGACTTCCTTCCTTTTTCTTTTTAGTCTCTATTAATTTTGTACTTGTGATATTTCTTATCATTTCTATCACTCTTACTTCTTTTAGGACACGTAATTGAAAAATGACCAACTTCATTAAATTTTAAATAAATCAAGGGTAGTTTACATTAGCATTTACCTTTACCTCTTGATATCCATCTTGCAAGAAATGGTTCTAGTTCATCCAAATCATCTTCAGTTTCAGACTCACTTTCTTCTTTACTTTTCTTCTCATTCTTTGAATTTCCAATGGTTAGTGAAGACTTAAATTCATTTCCCATTTCAACCATACTATTATCATAATTTCTCAACACAAATATAATCAACTAACCAACTAGACTATCAAGTTCCAAATCTACACCAAGCGTAGCTCTAACTTCTTGAATAGTAAAAAAATTTATAACATTAATAGGTATAAGAGTTCTAAGAACCTTACTTACAATCTCAGAATCAGTGATAGCTCCTCCAACAACTCTAATTACACTAAAAAATTTAATTGTGTTCATAATAATAGAAACAAAAAATAAAGGCCAAAGACCACACAACAAAAGACCACTCAGGACATGCTCTTAAACAAATCCACCACTTGCAACTCTAGCTGATGCATACCTTCTGTTAGCCTAGTTTTTCACTTTGTATAATTTTTCTACACTCTATAGTAAAAAAACCCATTGGTCCTATGTTTAAAAATGTGAGATGTGTTGAAAACCTAGATGGAGTTATTTAAATTTCATGAAACCCTTGTTATGTGCCCTAGTTTTTCTAAATTTTAGAAAGAAGTGCTTTATAAAATGTGTCGAAAGCTTTTATCCTAAGGTTTTACTCTTACATTTTCCCATATTTACTTTTAAGTTACTTTTTCAAAATTTAAAAAATCCTTTGTTGTAAACCATATCCTAACCGTGTTTTCACCCTTTGTTAATTCACTAATACTTTATGAAGTGTTTTAACCACTATGGTTTGCTTTTGCTAATCGTTGATCTCAAAAGGATCAATGATGAGTGCTTCCCTGCAACATGAATTTGGTTGACCTTTAGCAAATATAGGGAAGCACCCAATTGCCACATAGTACTTTGTGACGTTAATCTCTTTAATGTGCTACAAAAGATGGAAGATGTTAGAATAACTCTAGAGTTGTTAAGGGTTTTCAGAGAACATTGGGGATTTTGAGCCATTTCATCGATCGAGCTGAGAAGTAAGGTTTCCTTTTTTCATTATAAACATTACATTGTTGATGGTGGGAGGATCTACAATAGGTGTATTACCACAATATAGAGATGTGAAACTTTTAACTAATGCAAGAAAGCACCCTAAAGACACATGAATTGAGTGATGTCATGTGTCTCAGTTTAAAAAGGTGTTGAAGTAGTTGGCAAATATTAGACACATTGGACAAAAGAAATGCATTTTATTGGTTGACCTTGCTGATTGGATTACAAAAAAGGTAAGATGTATGACACTATTGATCTTTGAAAGATCAATAGAAGGTGCTTCACCACAACATGAAAGTGACTGAACTTTAACTAAAGTGGGGAAGCACTTGCTTGCTACATGGACAAGTGGGGCTAGTCACTCAAAGGGTCGCTTAGTCACATAGAGTTGGAATGTATATTGATGTGTTACACAATGATTGGTGGAGTGGTCCATGTGTTCATTGAGTTGGAAGGTGATTTTACTAGTGGGCCCATAACTTTGAAGTCAAAATTATAATGATAGAAGGATCTTCCTAATTTTTGATCTCTGGAAGATCGACAATCATTGAATACTCACTTCATAAAAGTGAACGAAGTTTAACCAAAGTGGGGAAGCACCTTGTTGACACGTAGCAATTTCTAAAAAAGGTTAATGTAGCTATTTTCATTTCAAATTAAGTTGTCTAATTCTTCATGATTGACGATTGAATTGTAAACTTCACAATGTGACACAAAAAGTGACTATTGAAGCATTAACTTTGATTAATGTTATTTCGTGTGAGTTTAAGGTTGTAATAAAATTTTCAATTCTCCATTATTGAGCCATAAGATTGTAGAATTCTTGCAGCACAAATATTTCCAAAGCTAAGGGCAAGATTTTCTAAGAGTTTTGACATATTGTTGAGTAATTTCCAAAGAAGAAAAGGCAAGAAAATGGGTAAGATGTTTGAGCTTCTAGAAAATTGAGAATTCGTAATTACATTAGGATAAATTCTAAACATGTCTCCATGAAAGGACTTTTCAAGAAAAGTGGATTATCTGAAGAGGGTAGTTGATGATGATTTCCTAGAACAAATGCCATAATCTATGAATGAATTAGCTAGGGGAAAAGAGCTCATTCAAAAAATCCCTAGGTTAATGGTCGATGAGGGTTTCTATGATAAAGTGAACTAGTTAAGGGATGTAGAAGTGTCTATTAGAGGATTAGAGATTTTTCAGAAATAGTTTGCAAAAAGAAAATTAGATACTCTAGTAAATAATGTATGGGAATTTGATATAGGTAAATTGATTATTACAAAAGTTTTCTTCAATGATGATTTACTGGCAATAATGACAAAAACGTATGACCCAATTACCAAAATTATGAAGAACCATGTGGGTGATAATCTCTTTAGGGTTTCACATAAACTGATCAGAGAATTTTTTAAGTTGAACCCTAACCATGTCGTTCATGAAAAAATAGACATAGAAGACCTCCAAGCTGTATGCGTGAATTCTAGCATATACTAACACACACACTTCAACATGGTCATTATTTTTGGATTATCTTGAATTGAACATGGGATTATTCACCCAAGATTTTTCCTACAAGCTGACTTGTTTCCTTCTATCTAAAGGGATATTGCTTGTCAATATCCTCAGAATCGAGGTGCATGCAACCAGATCCTCTAAGAACAAAGGATTTGAGATGTAGCTAATTTATATGAAAATGCAAAGTAATCTAGAATGAGATATGCATTTTAATCTAAGAACATGTAAAGAAAATTACGCTAAATGTATGCATTTCTAAAACTATATGGAATTAAGTTAAGAAATGTATGAAAGATAGCAATGAGCTATGTGAGTGCAAAATGCAGTAGCAATTCAATATCTATTCAAATTCCTCCTTTCAAAATGAAGAAATGAGGGTCTCTTAAATAGATTTTTCTAAAATGAATCAATGGTTGAGATCAGTTTCAATCAACGGTCAGGATTGAAGATGAGGCTCAGTTAAGTTGGAAGATTATCAAATTAGAGGGAGTTAACTGATTTCTTTTGAGTGGAATAAGAAGTTAACTGTTTTAATTCCTTTTATGATTTCAGTCAACTAAGAGTTTCCATTTTTGAACTGAAGAGAGAATTAGGAGAGATATTTAATTTAATAAAATGAGATATGCTCTCATAAATATATTTTCTATTTAATTAAATAATTTGATTTAATTAATTAGAGACATTTTTCTATTTAATCAAATAAATTTATTTAATTAATTAGGAATAACTTCCTATTTAATTAAATAACTTTTCTTAATTAATTGGAAGTAGCTTCTCCATTTAATTAAATAATTTCATTTAATTAATCAAAAATACCTTCCCCATTTAATTAAATAATTCTTTTTAATTAATTGAGATAGGCATATTTATTAAATTAAATAAATTTAATCCTATAGTACATTAGCCTTAGGAGATAATTTAATTTAATAAAGTATGAATACTTTAGATTAAATTAAATTAAAATCAAATAGGTTTAATGTGGCTAATATGAGTGCGTACTATAGGGATTAAATAATGTGCATGATGAATGCAGATTAGAGTTTTCTGCATCTAACAATCAAGTCAAGTAGCGAGTAGCAGAATGAGAATTGCCTATTAGAATAGGTCTTAGAATTGATCCAAATAGACCAGAATTGGTAGAATGGCAATAAGCCAATTTTGGGGTATTACATTTTTTCCCTCTTTGAATGAATGTGTGAGCAGAACGTTCAATTCAAAGAAAATCAGAAAGCATGATGTGGGGATCAAGAAATGAGATTGGTTCCGAAGGTAATGCTATGGAGACCGATTGATAAGCTTTTAAGGACCATCTCTAGAATAGAGCTTAATCCCAAGGAATCTAAGCAGAATAACTAGATACCCAAAATTGATAAGCATTTTAAAGGTTTCCTTCATAACAAAGTTTAACCTTTAAGGATCCAAATAGAATGTCTAGATACCCAAGATTGATAGCATTTAAAAGATCATCTCCAGAACAGAGCTTAACCTTTAAGGATCTAGATAGAACACCTAGATACCTAAGACTGATAAGCATTTAAAAGATTATCTCCTGGACGGAGCTTAACCTTTAAAGATCCAAATAGAACATCTAGATACCTGAGATCAATAGCATTTAAAAGATTGTCTCCAGAATGGAGCTTAATCTTTAAGGATCCAAACAAAACATCTAGATACCTGAGATAAATAGCATTTAAAAGATTGTCTCCAGAATAGAGCTTAATCTTTAAGGATCCAAATAGAACACCTAGATACCTAAAATTGATAAGCATTTAAAGGATTATCTCCAGAATGGAGCTTAATCTTTAAGGATCTAGATAGAACACCTAGATAACTAAAATTGATAAGCATTTAAGAGATTATCTCTTGAACGAAGATCAACCTTTTTAAGGATCCAAATAGAACATCTAGATACCTGAGATCAATAGCATTTAAAAGATTGTCTCCAAAATGGAGCTTAATCTTTAAGGATCTAGATAGAACACCTAGATACCTAAAATTGATAAGCATTAAAAAATTTATCTCCAGAATAGAGCTTAATCTTTAAGGATCCAGATAAAATACCTAGATACATGAAATTGATAAGCATTTAAAAGATTATCTCTAGAACAGAGCTTAATCTTTAAGGATCCAGATAGAACACCTAGATACCTGAAATTGATAAGCATTTAAAAGATTATCTCCAGAATGGAGCTTAATCCTTAAGGATCCAGAAAGAACACCTAGATACCTAAATTGATAAGCATTTAAAAGATTATCTCTAGAATGGAGCTTAATCTTTAAGGATCCAGATAGAACACCTAGATACCTAAATTGATAAGCATTTAAAAGATTATCTCCAAAACGGAGCTTAATCTTTAAGGATCTAGATAGAACACCTAGATACCTGAAATTGATAAAAGATAGCAAGATCGAATTATGAGTCATAGAATCATCCCTAGAATGAGGCTTGATCCTCAGGAGTCAAGGTTTAGATTGTCTCGATACCTATAAGAAAATGATGACAAGATGAAAAAGATGCCAAAAAGAGGGAAACAAGATACCCCTAGTGGTGAGATGCCCCAAATGATAAGGACATAACATGGGAATGAGATGCCCCGAGAAATAAGTATTCAATGATGTAATCATCCTACCCCCTAGGAGCGAAATCGAAAGATGACACTCCAGAAATGTGACATAAAGTAGTAGAAGAAATTTGAGATTCAATAGAATGTAGAAGAAATTAGAAAAAGATTCAGAGTTAATTCGGCATGGTTTTGAGGTCTAGAAGACCAAGTTTGACCAAAACCAAAATTGAGCAAAATTGACTTGAGTTGACTTTTTAAAAAATTTATTTAAAAATTTTAAAAAATTTTGAGTTGAAAAGATTCCAAGAATCAAAAAGTATCAAAAAAATTCAAACTACACAAGCATTCGATCACGTCAGTCCCAAAATTTTAAAATGTATTTTTGAGGCACTAAGGTGTGTCAGATTTTGAATTTGATCCCGAAAATAGATTCAGAATGGTCAAATCCAAGGGGGTGATTTTTGCGCAAATTGAAGCACTTTGAAAAATTAGGTCAACAGCTATATAAGGGCCCAAGGGGTCATTTTCAATTCATTTGTGCTTTTTTGTCCTTTAGTGAATTGAGCTCTGAGAGAGACATGGTAGTGAATGTGAGATATCATGGTTTTGAGCACTCCAAATGACACAGCCAGCTAGCAAACTATAGACCACTGGTGAGTCATTGATTTCTAGCCTTTGTACTTTCACTTTTACGTAGTTTGAGGTCATTTATTGCATGTTTTAGCATGTTTTAGGGTAGGTCAATCAGTCTTTATGCGAGAGTATCCTTTCTCGTGCAAAGATGTTCTTTCATCGCGTGAAGAAATAGGGTGCATTCTTTCTTCGTGCATGTTAGTGAGGTTTCTCACATGGGAGATACCCACATCTCGCACAAAGAATGAGTTTCTTCATGCGTGAGAACTTTGTCTCTCGCACGACGAAGATATTCTTTGCCCAAAAGAGAGAAACTTCGCATGAGATCTTGAGATCTTCGTACGAGATCTAAAGATCTTCAAGTGAGAACCCATGATAGTAGAGGTTAAAATGTTCAATTTTGTATGTAAAATTTGCATTTTATTAGCTTTGTTCTACCATTTCATTCTAGTACTGACTGTTTTCTTCTTGTTGTTGTTGTTTGTGTGTGTGCAAGAGGTCTTTGACCACATCACATTCAGATCACATTATCCACCATATGGAGAGTTGTTGCAGAGTCTTGATGATGCTGATCAAGAACACATAACTCAATTGGGTTTGTCCTCTCTATGCTGGATCCCAACCATGATGGTGAATCACGACCTACTCACAGCTTTAGTGGAGCATTTCCATTTAGAGACAAACACCTTCCATCTACTAGTGGGGGAGACGATGATCACCTCGGAGGACATGTGGAGGACATTACTGATCCCTTTCCATGGAGCTCATGTTGTTTATGATACAGTGCCCCAAGGAGGTATAGAGGCACTTTCTATTGTGTTTAGGAAGGAGTTGCAAAGAGGTTGAGCCATTAGTTCGGATGAGCTAATGCACACATATGGATAGATGCACAGACTGGCATCTATGCTAGTGATCTTCCTGAGTTTCTTTCTGATGCCTGACAGAGGATAGCACCGGCTAGAGTGTGGATGGGGAGTTATGCTTCGCTGGATGGTAGAGGCACCTGAGATTTTGGGGTGGGGTCAGTGTATGCTAGCCCACTTATTCCATGAGATGCATGAGATAGTCTTCCATGAGAAGAAGACTATGGCTATCAGTGTTTATGTGTTGCAGATCTGGGCATGGGAGCATCTTCCCATATGTTGGCCCATTCACAAGGATGCCCAAGAGCCGATGGAGCCATATATCTATAGATATTGAGGGCATATCACCCAAGTCTTCATGGGTAAGACAGAGCATTGGAGTATATGTCTCGATGACTTGGTCTCTATTGTATGGTGGCCCTGGCAAGGGATTGAGGATTGGGATGATGCCCAAAGAGAGTTTCCCTAGATGTTTAGCTCACGACCACTTTTGGGCAGGACCATGTAGATCATAGAGTGATTTGTGATTTTCATAGGTGTGGTAGTAGTATGGCCAACCATAGGATATTTTACAAGAGTACTGTGCCTACACTTGACTAGCGAGGGATGTAGGGCAGGGGTGACCTCCATGTATGGATCTAGGCCAATCCATGATAGACATGCATAGTCTAGTTGTAGTTTAGTGGGACTACCTTCTAGAGGTAGCAGATGTAGGGATGATGCCTGCAATTAGCCTCATTTGATTAGCCATCCATTCTCATGATTCACTGATCCACTAGGGATGGTAGGTTAGGCATAGAGATAAGTGCCTCAGCAGTAGCAGGTGTAGCCATAGCCATAGGTACAGCCACAGGAGTAGTCATAGAAGTAGTCATAAGTTTGGCACCAAGTACAGTAGATAAAGATTCCTCCACATCATATGTGATCAAACACAGGTGTAGGTGGTAGTGGGATAGGACATGGTCGGCACCAGAGGTAGAGGATGGAGGAGCAAACAACACCGTAGTAGTAGGCACCACCACAGTAGCAAGCACCTGAGATGTTGGATGAGGATATGCCTAATCAGCTTGCTATTGGGATACAGGACATAGTATGATGCTACCGAGAGTGAATTCATTAGGCCTCCTGATAGTTGGGAGATTTGTAGATATAGGTGGTTGTTTATGACTCACAACTAGTGGAGTGGTAGTGGGAGATCGATCGATGGAGAGAGCACACTGAGATTGCTGAGTAGAGGTCAGTAATGTTGCAGGACGAGGTGCAATTATAATCAGCTTGGGTAGCTTACTACTTTGTTGTGTATTCAATAGTGATACCTGATGAGGTGCTCCAAGTTCTATGCTTTTCACAGTATGCTCAAGAGTCAGGAGGTGCACAACCTCTTGCTAGACTCGACATGCAACCACCTCCTCCTACTCCTACTCATGCTCCTCTTGGAGATGAGAGCATAGGACAAAGTTAGATGTTGTGTGTCTACCTCTTGATTTTGATCTCTAGCTATGTATTGATTGTTGTGCTAACACCATTTTGTATCATTTTGATTGATAGCACTCAAGTAGTACCCATTTTTGTACTAACCCATTTTTTTGATAGATATATATATGAGATTTTTGAGCCAAGTATTAGTGTGTACATGTCATTGTTTGTGTCTACTTCACTTTGATGTACATGAGATGTCAATATGATGATTATGAGATGTATGTTGTACTTTGATATGAATGCATATGTACTTTGATGTGATGTGATGTGATTATGAGCATGTAGAGTATATATTATGAGTATATGGATGCAATGCATATGGAAATGAACTGACATCTCATGTAGTGTTGTGTGTTTTTGCTTGGTAGTGATAGGTATTCCATTAAGGAGTGTGAATCGATGAATCAAATGCTTGTGCAGTCGTGGAGAAACTTGATAAGTTTGAAGATGCCCCCAATCTTTCCTCACACAAGGGAGAAATAGAATTGCAACTGAATTGCATGCTTATGCATGTGAATTATGTGATGCAAGACTATATTAAATGCAACCCTAGGTCTAGTTACCAAGCCTTGACAATTTATCATCACTAGATATAGAACAAAGGTCGTATCTTATACAATTCTCACTGACATTGCAATCATGGGAATATGAATAGAACATACATTATAGGTTTTTTGAGATTAAATGTAAGCATTTGAGGCACAAGAAGCCAGCATGACCAGAACATTTGTCCCTTTTAATATAGCAAGTTAACACAAGCATCAAAGCATAAATGTTAGGATGACTAGAATGTTTCTTGTATGACAGACACACCAAACACACAGAAGATCCATCTTATGCTAAGTATTTAGTATTTATTTTGTCTGCAACATCTCTTGCTTTTGTAACCTGAGACAAAAGTGTGCTAGGTATACTCGCAAGGACCCATACATTCACTTAGCAGGATGAGTACCAATATTTACTATAGCATGAAGAGTTCACTCCAACAGGAAAGGAGAAGTACCAATGTTATTGATGTACTTGTATAAAAGGGGTCGAAGTACACCCAACCATCGAATGTGAGATGGAGGCTCTTATAGTGGACACCCCTTTTATGGGAATATATCAACGAATTGGAACTAAACCACAAGAAAAAAATAAAGAAAAGATCATGCCCCCAATCATTACTTCTCTAATCAGAAATGACATCATCAAGTTGCTCGACGAGATCTGATAAAGCGAAAACAAAAACAAAAACAAAAATGCTCAGCACATCCAAACAAGTATGTCATTTTTGAGTTCAATATTTTTGGGATTGATGTCAAGTGTTAGTGTCTAGCACATGTTTGAAAGAAATCTCTTCAGTAGGGTGATGACAGTAGGTAGGCACAGTCATAACAATTGGTGACTAAGGTCAAAGGAGAATCTTCACGATGAAGAACCTAAGAAGGACTAAATGATAGTAGACAAACATAGCTAGGACAATTAGTGACTAACACAAGAGAGATCTTCCATAAAGGAATTTGGAGACATGACCCAAAAATAGTAGGCAAACACAGCTGAAACAACTGGTGACTATTGCAAAAGAGATTCTATGAGTAGAATCTTGAAAATGAGGTATAGTGGCGACAATAGACAGATGCAGTGAGGACCATTGGTGATTGTCACGAAAGAGATTCTATGAGGAGAATCTCAAAAATAGTGACACTAGCGATAGTAGGTAGACATAGTGAGGACCACTAGTGACTATCACAAAGGAGATTTTATGAGGAGAATCTCAAAAATAGTGACACTAGCGACAATAGATAGATGCAGTGAGGACCACTAGTAACTATCATGAAGGAGATCCTATGAGGAGAATCTCAAAAGTAGTGACACTAGCGATAGTAGGTAGATGCAATGAGGACCACTGGTGACTGTCATGAAGGAGATTCTATGAGGAGAATCTCAAAAATAGTGACACTAGTGACAGTAGGTAGACTCAGTGAGAACTACTGGTGACTGTCACGAAGGAGATTCTATGAGGAGAATTTCAAAAATAGTGACACTAGCAATACCACTGGTGATAGTCATGAAGGAAATTCTATGAGGAGAATCTCAAAAATAGTGACACTAGCAATAGTAGGCAGATGTAGTGAGAACCACTGGTGACAGTCGCGAAGGATATTTTATGAGGAGAATCTCAAAAGTAGTGACACTGAAGGGGAATGCCCCTAAGCTACGACAAGACTCAATCCATGGATACATGAGCAAAAAGCAGGAAAAGTAGTAAAGCAAAAGCATGAAAGCGACTGTACAGAATAGCCAGAAGATGCACCACAAGATGGAGCATTAGGAACAAGAGGTGCCTATTTACCAAGTTTTCACCTTCTTGGCAGGATTTTAATTTTTTTGCTACCATGATGCCTATTTCCAGGTTTTCACCAATGGCACTTTTTTTTTTTTTTTTGTTTTTTTTTTTTTTTTGTTTTTTTTTGAATTTTTTAATTTTTAAAATGTTTTTGGTATTACCAAGGTGCCTATTGCTAGGTTTTCTCCAAGATAATAGATTTTTTAAGGACTTTTCTGATTTTTATGATTTTTTTCAAGACATATAGATATGTACAAAGAGCTTACTCACATTAGATCAATTGTAAAACTACTTCAGGTGGAGAGTGTTGACAGGTTTTTTAAGCACTTCTCCTTTGGTTGTGGAAAGTTGATAGGCACTACATCCATATACTACAGTAATGATGTAAAGATAGAGCTAGTTCGGTTAAAATTTTCCTTTTTGGAATCGTTCTTGTTGATTCTTAGGGTTCTCTCTCAAGACAAGGTCACCCAGCTAGAAGTCACGTGGCTTGACCCTCTGATTGTAGCTTCATGATATTCATTGTTGATATGCTCACAGATGATCACATGCCACTTGTCAATGTTCATCTAGTAGCACAAGCTCTTGAAGCCGAGCTATCCTATAGTCATCATCAGTGATAAGGCCCTTCATAGAGATTCTCAAGGTAGGAATCGCAACCTCTATTGAAAGCACAAAATCTGCCCCATACACCAAAGCAAAGGGAGTCATGCCCATTGAGGTCCTAATGCTTGTCCTATATGCCCACAAGGCTAGATTGATCTAGAGATGTCATTCTCTCCTCAATTTTTTGACTGTGCGATGGAGGATTTTGAGGATCATCTTATTGGATGCTTCAGCCTAGCCATTACCCTAGGGGTAATAAATGGAAGATGAATGTCGTGTGATTTTGAATTTCTTGCATAGTTCCTTAAGGTCTTTGTTCTTGAATTGTCCTCCATTGTCAGTAATGATTGAGGATGACACACCATATCTACAAATGATGTGATTTGTGATAAAAAGTGCTATCATTTTGCCATCAGCAACTGCGAGAGGTACTTCCTCTACCCACTTTGTGAATTAATTTGTAGCCTTGATGATGAACTTATGCCCATTAGAGGAGGTTGGGTGGATCTTTCCCACCAAGTCAAAGGCCCATTGTTGAAATGACCATGTTGTAGTAGAGGGAATTAGCTCTCTAGTTGGAGCATGGATGAGATTCCCATGTAGTTAACACTACTTGCAGGACCTAGCATACTTGATAGCTTCTTGCTCCATTTTGCGCTAGTAGTAACCAGCTCTAAGGAGTTTGTGAGCTAGTGTCAGGCCATTGGAATGAGCTCTATGAATGCCCTCATGAATGTCAATTAGTGCATTTTTGGACTCTTCGGGTTCTAAACACCTAAGGAGTGTTCTGTCAAGACCTCTCCTATACAAATCATCAACAATAATGACATAGTGTGAAGCATTATAGATTAGATAATATTTCTCATTCTAAGTCAAACCTTCCAAAATGGTTTGATTGCAAAGGTAGGAATAAATGTGATGGTATTGAGATGATTCTTGTCTTATAAAAAAACATATCATCTTAAAATCATGGGTGTCATAGGTTGGGTAGTGTAACACTTCCACCAAGAAATCACGTCAGAGATCATTTTTAGGCATTTGTAGCAGGGAGGCCAGAGTGGCCATGGCATCAACCACTTTATTATCTACTCATGGAACTTGCTGGAAGGTTATGTGTGCAAAATACTTCTTTAAGTCATCAACCATGCACTTATAAGGGATTAGTTTCTCATCCTTTGTTTGGTACACATCATTAACCTAGTTGATGACAAGCTGAGAGTCACCAAAGATATCTAATTGATCCACTCTCCATTCAGCTACAATTTTCATGCCATTGATCAAAGTCTCATATTCAACAATGTTGTTTGTACAAGGAAATAGAATCTTGTATGCTTTCGGTAGTGAGCATCTCTGTGGTGTAATAAAGAGTAATCTAGCACTTGATACTTGTTCTGTGAAGGACCCATCAAAGAACATAACCCATGTGTGGTGTGTGAGTGTCAGAATCAACTCATCTAGAAATTCAATGTTCATTGGCAAAAGATTTTGTAGGGGTACATTGGCCAGCTAATCTATAATTTCCTATCCCTTGATAGCCTTGCATTCAATGTATTGGATCTCAAACTCACTGAGTATCATAACCCATTTAGCCAATCTTCCTATGAGAGCTACCTTACTAGGCAAGTACTTTAGTGGGGCTATTTTAGCCATGAGCCTCATAGTGTGGGCAAGCATGTAGTGTCTCAACTTTTGGGAAGCAAACACAACTGCCAAGAAAAATTTCTCAATAATGTTGTAGTTCTTCTCATAAGAGACTAGTGTTCAGCTCAAGTAGTAAATAGCTATTTCTTTGTTGTCATTATCTTCCTTAGCTAACAAGATTCCCAAAGATGTTTTAGTGGCTAAAATGTATAAAAGAAAAGGCTTCCCATGAATAGGAGGCATCAGGATTGGCAAATTGACAAGATATTGTTTGATTTGTGTTAAGCTTTTCTCACAATCCTGGCTCCAATTGAATTTCACACCCTTATGTAAGGTCTTTGTGAAGGATTGTGATCTATCTGCCAATTGTGAAATAAACCTATGAATAGATTGAAGCCTTCCTTGTAGTCTTCTCATCTGACTAATGTTTTGAGGTGGTGGCATGTCCATTATTGCTTGTACTTTCTCTAGATCTACCTCAATTCCTTTTGCAAAAATAATGTATCCCAGAAACTTCCCTGATGTGACTCCAAATGCACATTTTTTAGGATTGAGTTGAAGACTAAATTTTTCCATACAATCTAAGATGGGTTCCAAATCTTGCAGATGAGTATTACATTTAACACTTTTGACCAAGGTATCATCAATGTAGTCCTCCATGGTTCTATGCATCATGTCATGGAAAATTGTAGTAATAGCCCACTGATACGTAGCACCAGCATTCTTCAAACCAAATGGCATCACATTCCAACAAAAGGCTCCCCATGCACATGTGAAAGTCATTTTTTCTTGGTCTTATGGTGCAATTTTTATCTGATTGTATCTAGAAAAACCATCCATAAGTGAGTACATCTCATAGCCATCTTTCATGTCCATTATCATATTAATGTTAGGGAGCGGAAAGTCATCTTTAGGACATGCCAAGTTAAGATCACAAAAGTCTATACAAACCCTGATAGATTTATCGTGCTTGGAAATTGGAACAATATTGGATATCCATTCAACATAATCAATTGCACAGATGAAACCATCTTTTAGAAGTTTTTCCAATTCTTCTTTGACAAGAAATGCAAAGTGAGGATGCATTTTTTGAAGCTTTTGTTTAACTAGTTTAATACCTAGTGCTATGGACAAGTGATGCATGATAAGATTAGGATCCAATCCTAGCATGTCAGAGTATGCCCAAGAAAAATTTATTTTCTTTTCTTTGAAAAAGGAAATGAATTCTTCCTTCTCTTTAGGTGACAACAACTGTGCAAGATGTATCATATGAGGATGTTCTTTTATGCCCAGATTAATTGGTTGTGTTGGCTCTATTAACACTGATGATCTCTCCTAAAAGTGACTAGGAAGCACATCAAATATCTCATCCGTGGGCACCTCAGAGGGGTTTTCACCCTTGGATACATCTTTTGTTTTTACTTTTTTGGGTTCTGACATTGCCACAATGTGGTTTTCACCATCAGACCTTTTGCATTTTTTCTTTTTAATTGTATGATTGAGATATTTGATGTTAGCCTCAATCATGTTGACATTCTGCTCATTAGTGGAATATGTTATAGGTTCGATAGCATTTAGGTAACAGGCGAGAGCATAATCATTCTAGAACGTGGGGACTTTGCTAGATGCATTAGGGTTCCATTGTATAAGCTTAGGATGTGTGAGTGAGAGAGTAGTGGTTAGTTCAATTACGTTCATAGTATAGTCATTAAGTGCTTGGACCAGCAATTTGAGACCTATGGTGACCTCATCCATAGGTGTGTTCAAATGCCTTGGAGTATGAATGTTAGTAATTAATGACTCTAGGACACTAGTTGGATCATACCCATGTGACCTAACCCTAGATGTTTCACCCACTTTGATTTAGTTTTCATAGACATGCACTTGGTCAATGTCTTTATCAATAGTCACTTCTGAAAGAGAGTCATACTCATATTCCTTAGAATTAGTGCTACATGGTGAGAGACTATAGAACTCCCCAACAGTGATAGGGACATACTTGCCTTCATCCTCTGGGTTCTTACACAAATACTCAATATGGAATGACTAACTAGATTCTCCCTTTTTTGCATTATATTTGAGTTGCTCAGTATTGTCCTCAGAAGAATCACTAGTATCATCCATAGTGCTAACATGTGGCACAAAGTCATCTGGCTCAGCAAAGAATTTAGCAAGATCATAAGGAATAGGATGAGGATAGGAATCCTCATTAGCAGATTCTTCCTCTTGAGTATCTAACTCAGCTTGTGACTCATTTTTAGATGAATTCTCAAGTGTTGGTATGAATTTATTTGGTCCCAAATGAAAAGAAACCTTCTTAAATCCTAGGCTAGTTGTATCACTGTTGCTTTGAGCTCTTTCTTTGATAGGATCAATTAGGCCATTGTTATTGCACCCAATAGGGCCAGCTCCCTTGTAACCAAAACACTTCATAAGCCTAAGACCAGGCCCATATTTCTCAAGAGTGATTTCTCAAGCTTGCTCTATTAGGTCCAATAGAGCCTCTTCTCTATAAAGCCATGCTACAATGGTTCTATTTTCGCTTTTATCTTCTAAGGGCACTATAGCCTTGAGAAAAGCACCATTATACTTGGTCTGGGGTGTCAACACAAATGGCTTCTTTGCCTTTGAAGGTCTGCCATAATGTTGAGGGGACTCTAGGAGAGATGTTAATGATAGCACTAGTTCAATGTGGTACTCTCCCATGCCAATTTCTTTCAGTTTGAATGACTATTTAATTTGTTTCAGCTTATTGTCATGATAATCAGTGGATTCACGATTAGTAGGGATGAAAGTTTAAACAACCTTGATCATATTGCAAGTATAACTAGTAGTGGCAAGAATAGTAACTTTGGAACCATGAAATGGGAACTTGATGCATTTGTGGTATGTGGATGGTACAGCACGCATCTCATGTATCCATGGCCATCCTAACAAGATGTTGTAAGCCAAGGGAATGTCAAGCACCTAAAAAGTGACATCCCTTTCTACAGGACCAATGCGAATGGGTAAAACCACAAGACCTAGAGACTTTTGTTCCACTTAATCATACTCTTTGATAGTGATATTTTATCTAGGTTCAATAGAGTCCTCAGAATAATTCAATTGTCTAAGCAGAGCAGCAAAGACAATATTTAGGCTAGGGCCGTTATCAATGAGTACCCAACGAACACATATCTAATGGACCATAACCTCGATGTGTAGAGGTTGATTATGTGGCTGACTTAGTGAGTTATCATCCTCCTCAAAGAAGGTCATAAGATAAGCCAAGGTTAGGTGACCTACCATGGATTGAAATTGCTCAAGATCAAGATCTTGAGGAACATTTGCCTCATTGAGGGCTTTATCCAAAAATTTCCTATGAGCAAGCAAGATATTAAGTAGCTCAAAGATGGAAATCTAAGTAATAGTTCATTTCAATTGATCGAGAACACTATAACTAGTTGTTGTCGAGTTTTTTGTGAGTTTTGCACATTTTCTAGATGGTCTAGCAAGGGCTTTGTCTTTGTGTTGTTCAAGATTGGAAGTAGGAGGCACAAGGTCTTTGAGCACCAATTTGGCATGAGAATGAGTGACATCATTAGCATAGTGTTGTGAGGGTGTATTATCCATTGCATTGAGAGTAGGGCCCCTTAAGATAAATGGTGTCTTGGATTTTTCATTATCTTGTTTTCCCTTAATAGTAATAATGTCAAAATATTTAGAATCCACAAGTTCAACCATGTGAATGACATTGTCATCATTGGAATATGTATAGTTGACTTTTTTGTAGGGTTGTGGTTTCGAAGTCTCTCCTTTTTCATAAGCTGGGAAAGGTTCTTTGAATGCCTTGTGATTCAAGTTTTTGTTATGTCCATCTACCACAAGATTACAAGCATCAATCATGTCCTAGACTTTATGGTGCAAGTTTATGTAGTTGCTAGTTTAGTGTCCCTTATTTTGGTGATACTCACAGAATGAGGTTTCATTCCACCATGGTGGATGTGGTTGTGGATCATAAGGACAAGGATTATCCATTAGTGAAATAAACTTGTGTCGTAGTAATGTTTTTTAAACCACATCCAAAGGTTCTCCCAAGGGTGTATACTCTCGCTTAGGGTGTGTTGCCCATGAGTTTCTTGGTTTGTTTCTAGATGGCTTATTGTCAGGAGGAGGTTTCTCAGCATTTTTGGTCACTTGAAGGCTGTCTATGAGATTAAATGCTACTTTAGCAGGTTTGGGTGTCACATTGTCAATGACTCCATCATGTACAATTTCTCGGTTCTTGTTGACATGTTTGGTTTTATCCCTGTTGGAAGTGGAACTTTTCTTTATGTCCCTCTGAAGAGTAAGTTCACCTTTCTTGACCATAAATTCCTTGATATGAATAGCATGTGTGATCATTTCTTCAAAGGTATGTGGACCTTGAAGTTGGACTCTATATCCAAAATTAGGTAGGAGGTTATCAATGAAAATGTCAAGCTTCTCCATTTCTGAAATTTTGAGGGAATACTTAGTGTATAGTTGTCTCCACCATTGGAGGAATGTGAGAAAAGGTTTTCCAACTTTCTATTTAAGGTTGTACAAATCTCAAATATTGACAAGGTGTTGTATGTTATGAGAATACTGCTGAACAAATATATTGGCAATTTCGTCAAACGTCTTGATACCAGGAGTTAAATGTGAGAACCACTCCAAAGCCTGATCACCTAGGCTTCTAAGGAATAAATGCATGAGGTATGTTTAATCATGTATAAACTTCATAGGCAAAGCACCAGATTCCCACAAGTGATCTTGGGGATCAGTAGTACCAAAGTACTTATCATGCTTGGGTAGCTCTACACCTTGTGGGAAAGGCAGCATGTTTATGCTTTTGTCAAATGGAAATGGACAAAGAGAATCCAATTTTTATGTCTTTGTGGGTTTCTTCTTCTCATGCATCATCTGAGCCAATTGGTCTTGCATAATTTTCAATTGTTTTTAGAGTTTAGAAGTCTCAATTTCTTCTTTAGGCATGATAATAGTTTCCACATTGAAATGAGAGGGCAGTTTACCTCCCTCTTGGGAAAGTTTGAGAAAGTACTTTTCTTTTTCTTCATTGAGTAGGATTCCCATGAACTTTTGAAAGTTTTTCTCTTCAACATTTTGCTATGTGTTCAGGGAGTATTTCCACCTCTTCCTGTTCCTCATCAGTGTTGTGGTCTTTCTCTTTCTCTTTGTCATTCCTAGGTGGTTCTTGATGTTGACTATAACTACCATGTTTAGGTTCATGATTAGTCATTATAGGAACGTGTTCAATATTAGTGTGTTGTGTTTCAAAAGGTCCTATAAAAAAGGAATCAAACATCATGTTTGGTGATGCAGGACCTCTACCTATCTCAGTGTCCTCTTGGTACAAAGGATTCTTAATTTGTTGCAAGTTTATGGAAAATGTTTGCTAAATTCAAGGTGACCCGGTAGGTGAGGGAGATTGTGAAGATGCCTAACTAGCCCAACTAGATACAAATTATGTAATGAAAGGTAATCAACCTCTACCATGATTATGACCCCTAGCATGACCTTTCTTAAGTCTAAGAGGATAAAACATGTTGTCA
This sequence comes from Cupressus sempervirens, assembly GCA_028749045.1. Taxonomy (NCBI): domain Eukaryota; kingdom Viridiplantae; phylum Streptophyta; class Pinopsida; order Cupressales; family Cupressaceae; genus Cupressus; species Cupressus sempervirens. Next base: position 276,854,370 of record CM053788.1, on the reverse strand, counting down.
TTCCTGGTTGTGACAATTATAGACAAAGACAAGAAGTAAGAACCTAGACAAGGACCGCACTAAGACTAAGTCTCAAAAAGAACAAGCTAATAGTAAGAATATTGTCCACCAAGGCACAAATGGTCTAATTTCAAGGCTAGAACAGCTAGAGATTACGACCAATGTGACACAAAGTATGACAAGCATTAAGAGACAAAGACAAAAAATAACTTAAGAGATGAGACCAATCAAAGTATGAGACACAAGTCTTCAGCTAAGGAAAGTGCCATTGTTTAGGAATGTTTTCAAATAGAGAGCAATAAATGAACATAGAAAAATACAACATGTAGGATGCAAATAGCTAAATTAGTCCAAAAGTAGTAATGCTGATATAAGATCTCACACCAGAAACCTTCATAGGGTGTGCAAGGAAAATTTAGGATCACACGAGAAAATACTCTGGACTGCATGAAAACCAATGATAGTGTTTTAAATTTTTGTGAGAAACTTTTACAAACTACGCAAGGACTTGGGACAAATTGCACAAAAAGTTGCTAGACAAAATGATCTCGCGTGAGACTTGAAAAGTTTTTGCAAAAGAAGGCAAACCAGTTTAACAACATCATTTGATTTCAATGAGATTTTTAGACTATTCAGATAGATTGTTGATTCATTTGGAAAATTTTAGATAGATAGCAAAGTTGATTTTCAAGTGTTTAAACAACATTTGGTTTTGAACAAGGCAAGTTTTTTCAACAAGACACGGGAAGCAAGTAGTCGAATACAATCCAACTGAGGGCAAAGCAACTTAGAGGGACAGGGGGGTCTTGACTTTCAGTTTGTTTGAGCAAGTTTGGACATGTTTAGGACTCGATAATAAACACGCTTTATCCCTAGAAACAAAAAATGGTAGAGAAGGCAAAACCTTTGTCCCACATCTTATGTGCATGCATGTACCTCACACAACCATGTCACCCCCTAGAAGGTGCTGATATTTTTGGTATATTCAAAGGACACAATAGTATACACTAAATGAGCACCCTTGTGGCAAGGAACGAGCAAGTATACCACCATTAAACATCCAGTAGCATGCCTATGGTGAGTTATATAGGAGAGATTCTTCCCCCTCCTTGCACAAAGATTATGCCTCCTTTTGGAGGTGAACCGGGTAGCTTCTAACTAAAAGGTTTTTACTTAGCCTCTATTTGTATTAATTCCTAGTGGCTCCACAAGAAAAGTTAAGACCAGTAGCCCACACCAACATCTAAAAGTGCACACTACTACTTAGCAAGCCAAGGGCTGGCACCGACCAGTGCACAGACAAAGCTTTCCCTTGATATGTGATATCAAGAATCAAGGGAAAGAAATTAATTTGGCTGTGGAGTCTTTCACTCTACAAAGCATCTTGATTATAGTGAGTTTGAATCTCTAGCAAAAGGAGTGTGCTCACTTGGGTCATTCTCAGAGGTTGGATCACTTCGGCAAGCCCTCTAAAGGATTGACTTGGACTAGTGGTTTGATCGCAAGGGTCAAAGTTTCTGATTTCCCCCAAGGGGAAAGAGCATACTCCTCTACCTTACTTTCTTGCCCAAACACGCAAAACAGATTGATTACCCACTTAGCTTCATCAATCCAGAATCATCCTTCCTTAAATATTTAGATTCCCTTAAAAGAAAATCATCATCTTATCATAGAAGAGAACAAGCATTGGAGAACCACTAAGCTACTTGCCTCCCTCGGAATGCTATCTTTCAAAAGTGTCTAGTTTTTTGATTCACCCTTGGTCATGACCTCCAAGTGGTGAAGAGCATAATCCCCTAGTCTTCCATCTTACACCCTAAGAAGTTCACAAACCCTATTTAATCTAGTTTTGAAAGTAATAAATATGACACGCTATTTTGTGGGTTTGAAAATTAGTCTTCGACAAATGTATCTTTGACAATGTCCTGCAAGCAAACCATTAGTCCATGTTTGAGTGGGTTGTATGAGGAATCTTCAACAAATCATCTTGCATATAATAGTTAAGCTGCAAAAAATTAGAGAAACAGAGCAACACAAATTCCAAGAAAAGTACGTGAAAAAAATTAAGTAAATTGCAAAGTAAAAATGGTTGAAACAGAGGCTGATGTTACAAGATCTCGTGCGAGATCTCTAGCAGAGCCATGTGAAATCTTTTTATGGCTTACGCAAAGAAACAAGGTGCCAAGCGAAAGTTTGCATGCTTGGGCACTTTCTTGCACGAACCAAAAAGAATCTTCATGTGAAGATCCTTGAACCTACATGAAACTATAAGGATAGGGAGCTTGAAAACTAATAAAAAAAGTGCAGAAAAGGCCTGAGAAATTGAGTGCCAAAAATGTATGCGCGAATTGTGGCCTATACTAACACACACACTTCAACACGATCATTATTTGCAGATTATCCTAGAATGAACATGAGATTTTTCACCCAAGATTTTCCCTACAAGCTGACCTATTGCCTTCTATCTAAAGAGAGTTTGCATGTTAATATTCTTAGAATTGAGGTGCAGGCAACCAGACCCTCTAAGAATGAAGGATTTTAGATGCAGCTAATTTATATGAAAATGTAAAGTAATTGCAATGTTCCTTTACTGATTTTAAATGATATTTCATGCCTCTAATCAGATTTTCAAAATCAAAAAACTAATATCACAAAGATCCACCAAATTTCTCAAGAAACCCCAAATCGGGTGTGCTAGAAATAGTGCCAAAAGCTTCACAGCTTCACCTATTATTAATAAATCTGAAAGTGGAAATTTTTATAGAAATTTGAGAAGAATAACAACCTATAAAATGAAATTTCTAGATGTGTATAACATGCACACAATAGCTCCCAAACAAAGGACAAAAACAATGCTCATCGGGCTCCCGAAAATAGCACAAAATAGCCCGAAATCACCACAAAAACTTAATAATCTATCACAGAAGTATAATCATATCCAAATACATATTTTCAGATCTATTTTAACATTTAAAAGTCTGATATACAGAAAAAACCCAAACTGATATGAAATACTCAACCGGAAACACCAAACTCTTACAAAAAATACACCCGAAAACTCACAAATCTGCATTGTTTAGCACAAAGGCAAACTCTGCATGAGCATGCACATGGAATGGCTTCAAAATCCCATCCTTAGCCTTCCTATAAACCTACAAAATCCCATTCTTGGGTCTCCCTAAAAACTTGCAAACTCCCGTTCTTGGGTCTCCTTCTCCACAAGTTTGGCAGCCTCTGAAGAATAACAAAGAAATGAGCAAAAATCAAGTTTTGGAATCAGCCCAAAATGCCTCCAAACCCCTTAAAAGAGGGCATAATCCTAACACACATCCAAGAGGGGTTAATAAAACATATTATAATAATAATCTTCATTTATTAGTCCATTAGCTTCCAAATATTATCCCCTTTTTCCAAAACTTCACCTTTTTGGGCCTGCCTGCCTTAGCAAAGATTATTATTTTTAATTATTTGAAAAGGGCACATGACAAGTCCTCCCCTCCCAAAAATTGCTTGTCCTCAAGCAATGGCTGAACAATAAACCAATCAATCCACCTGGATCCCAACTATAGTCATTAACTATACTACTACCAATTAACATAGGCTCCTGCAATATCCTCTGCAATATGACCAAGAGGAATCCATAATCAAACTAACAATTATAGCTCAACCAAACTCCAAAATCAAAACTTCCACAGTCAAAAACCCATGAGACGCAAACTCTTAGAACATCAAAACCCAAGTAAAGTGGACTACCAACATAGTAAATACCATCAATGCATTCCACTAGCCTATACGGAATGTACAATCCAACTCTGCAATAATGGTGAATGCTCCTGAATGAAACTGTACCAAGTATGGAGAATCCACACACTATACAACACCTGCAATCAACACAACTCTATAGATCACCGACCACTATCTCATAACCATAACTACCATGCACCCCTGATGGTGAAAAGCCATCATAAGATAAACAACAAAAATTGGAACCCAAACCAAATTTTCCTGCCATCAACTCCTTAACACAAGGATCAAATGCTAACTGATGTAGATACCTTGCAATATAATGTTGATAAAAAAACCAACCTCAGTCAATAGCTCACCATGAACAAGTGATACAACCCACTATGACTGATCACCAGCTAAGTCAGGAGATGTCATAGCCAAAGGAGTAGAATCAATAACAACACCCACTGAAGCATCACTCTGAAACTCCTGCTCTAAGTCATGTATTATCAAGCTGTCAATTGTAGAACTTATCACCATGTTGTGCCCATCACAACTCTCATCTTGAGGTGTTAAACTATCCCATAACTGATGATAAGCACTAGGAACCAAAGTACATCTTTGTATCATCATCTCATCAACATGGTCATCAAAGGTAAATTGATGAGCATACCTTACAATGTAATGTTGATAGAATGCACCAATCTCAGTCAGTGGCTTAGACTAAAATCTATATGTAACTAACTACAATCAATCACTAACCAAGTTGGAACTGACTACCACCTCTAAAGATATCACCAAGGGAGTAGTATTACTAGCAGGAACCATGCCAACTATCAGCTCACCAACATCACACATGTTCTTTGATACAGCATCTCTAGTCTTCGTGCCATTAGTGCTAGAAGTCACCACCATGTCAAGCATACCACAACAATTTGTTGCAGCATCCAACTCAACTGAACCTGCCTCTAGTGGGGATAAACTAGATATGCCAATGTTAGTATCAAGGATGGATGCATCCCCATCTCCACTATCTTTGATAATCTCGACCATGGACATCCTCGGATCATCAAACACCATAGCTTGTGACTGTACATAATCTAGTAAAGGCTATAGTTGCTCTAACTCCATGGTCACCTTAGCCAAATGAAACTATGACTCCTTGAAAGCCAATTGTGTACTCTCAAGAATCTCAAAAGTCACCTCAAGCTGCTTAGTAAGCTCACTCACCTCATCTTCCTTGGCCAAAAATGCATCATATGTTGTATTGCCCCACTCCATAAGATAATCTCTATCGGATACCAACTGCATATAATCCTGTCTCAAAATCTGGATAGCCTCCCATAAAGAGTGGAACTTTGTCAAGGAAAGATAACTGCCTCCCTGCTCATCACTAGTAGGAGAACCCCATCCATAAACTGCTAACAACTGATGAGCAGCATCGAAATGTTGGCAAGCGATAGCAATGTCTCACTCACTAACTCTCAACTGATTAGACACATGATGGCATTGGCTTGACTGTCTCCTACAAACCTCCTCTGATGCACTGTCTAAAGGAGTATCCTCAAAGTTACTAGTCTCTAGATTATTACCATCCATATCCTGTGAAGCAACTCTAAAGCTCATATCAACAAACAGAGTATCAAAAACTGTAGCACTGCTGTCCAACTCCTTTGTACCCAAAGAAACTAAGTCTTCAAAACTGCCCACTACATCCTCCTAGATGTCATCAATGCCAATATGATCCTGGGACTCATCTGTAGACACGGCCAAATATGAAAGATCATCAACACATTCCAGCAAGTATGGTCGACATCAAACAAGCTACTAGCACAAGAAAAGACAACACCATGCAACCTGCTAATCAAATCCATGATAGCACCCAGACGAACACTGCTACCAAAAAGTGTAAAAGATCTCCTGTCAACTGAATCCCAAATGCCAATATAACAATCTCGAGTCCACATCTGTAAACTAGAATTAGTTAATAACTCAAGAAAAATCCTCACTTGAGTAATATGACCAATACCAACTAACTCCACATACCTGTCATGATGAGATAATGAAGTCACAATACTATATTTGTTCACTTTCAGCTGGTTGGACAAATTGTGTGAAGTACTACTAGCCTCAACCTCATGTGATGAAGCATCTAACTGTGCTTGGTACTCTTTCTCAGCAAAGTCATGAATGCTCAATGTCTGCTCATCTCTACCAGGTATCTCACCATCATGTAAAATAACATCCTCATAATCATCATCTGAACCCACTATGTTGTAGTCACTACCTGTTGTAACTACACCATCCTGAATACCTGTGATATCACCCTTTAACGACCTATATACAATTGTCTCAATTTTAGTATCAAGTTGACCATTACTATCAATCTGCATAATATTCTTTCTCACTACCTCCTATGGCAGAGTAGAATCTGAGACCTCAGCCTGGCTATAAGCTAGTTTCTCAAACTCCTCATGCAAGTTCTTGGTAATTGTGTCATCTACCTTGTGAGAAAATCTGCCAAATAGAAATTGAGTCAACTTATCCACCTTAGTTGGGTCGGACAACATGTCATTCATTATACGGTGGTGCTCAACCAACTATTCAGACATGTCATGGCTTATTTTCCTAAGTTTATCTTGAATGTCTAAATAACCATCCTTTCTACTGTTCTGACTCTAGATATCAATTTCCAAGATTGTGTCCTCTGAGACTCTGTACTATACGTATCCATTCTGAATAAAATAGAGTGTAACCCCAATAGGTTATAACTTCTTCAAACACCAAGAACTAACATGCAATTGATTAGAACTAGCATGCAACCATAGATTTTGATAGGCAGCTGATTAGAAGCAACATGCAACCACCAAATTCACCAAGAACTAACATGCAAATGATTAGAAGTAGCATGCAACCATAGATTTTGATATGCATTTGATTAGAAGCAACATGCAACCATAAATTATGACATGCAAGATCTGGGTAGTTGTCAAAATTGACATGCAAGATCTGGGTAGTTGTCAAAATTGACATGCAAACTTCTACAAACCCTCAGGCTGGCAAGATCATGGCTCTGATACCACTAAAATGTCTCTTTACTGATTTTAAATGATATTTCATGCCTCTAATCAGATTTTCAAAATCAAACAACTAATATCACAAAGATCCACCAAATTTCTCAAGAAACCCCAAATCGGGTATGCCAGAAATAGTGCCAAAAGCTTCACAGCTTCACCTATTATTAATAAATCTGAAAGTGGAAATTTTTACAGAAATTTGAGCAGCATAACAGCCTATAAAATTAAATTTCTAGATCTGTATAACATGCACACAATAGCTCCCAAACGAAGGACAAAAACAATGCTCATCAGGCTCCCAAAAATAGCACAAAATAGTCTGAAATCACCACAAAAACTTAATAATCTATCACAGAAGTATAATCATATCCAAATATATATTTTAGCTCTATTTTAACATTTAAAATTCTGATATATAGCAGCAACCCAAACTGATATGAAATACTCAACCAGAAACACCAAACTCTTACAAAAAATACACCCGAAAACTCACAAATCTGCAATGTTTAGCACAAAGGCAAACTTTGCATGAGAATGCACATGGAATGGCTTCAAAATCCCATCCTTAGCCTTCCTAGAAACCTACAAACTCCTATTCTTGGGTCTCCCTAGAAACTTGCAAACTCCCATTCTTGGGTCTCCTTCTCCACAAGTTTGGCAGCCTCTGAAGAATAACAAAGAAATGAGCAAAAATCAAGTTCTGGAATCAGCCCAAAATGCCTCCAAACCCCTTAAAAGAGGGTATAACCCTAACTCACGTCCAAGAGGAGTTAATAAAACATATTTTAATAATAATCTTCATTTATTAGTTCATTATCTTCCAAAGATTATCCCCTTTTTCCAAAACTTCACCTTTTTGGGCCTGCCTGCCTTAGCAAAGATTATTATTTTTAATTATTTGAAAAGGGGACATGACAGTAATCTAGAATGAGATATGTATTTTAATCTAAGAATATGTAAACAAAATTACACTAAATGTATGCATTTCTAAAACTATATGGAATTAAGCTAAGAAATGTATGAAAGATAGAAATGAGCTATGTGAGTGCAAAATGTAGCAACAATTCAACGTCTATTCAAATTTCTCCTCTCAAAATGAAGAAATGAGGGTCTCTTAAGTAGATTTTCCTAAAATTGCAGTCAACGATCAGGATTGAAGATGAGGTTCAGTTAAGGTGGAAGATTCCCAAATTAGAGGGAGTTAACTGATTTCTTTTGAGTGGAATAAGAAGTTAACTATTTTAATTCCTTTTATGATTTCAATCAACTAAGAGTTTCCATTTTTTAACTAAAAAGAGAATTAGGAGAGATATTTAATTTAATAAAATGAGATATGCTCTAATAAATATATTTTCTATTTAATTAAATAATTTGATTTAATTAATTAGAGACACTTTTCTGTTTAATCAAATAACTTTATTTAATTAATTAGGAATAACTTCATATTTAATTAAATAACTTTGCTTAATTAATTAGAAGTAGCTTCTCCATTTAATTAAATAATTTTGTTTAATTAATCAAAAATACCTTCCCCAGTTAATTAAATAATTCTTTTTAATTAATTGAGATAGGTGTATTTATTAAATTAAATAAATTTAATCCCATAGTACATTAGCCTTAGGAGATAATTTAATTTAATATAGTATGAATACTTTAGATTAAATTAAATTGAAATTAAATAGGTTTAATGTGGCTAATATGAGTGCATACTATAGGGATTAAATAATGAGCATGATGAATGTAGATTAGAGTTTTCTGCATCTGACAATTAAGTCAAGTAGCGAGTAGTAGAATGAGAATTGCCTATTAGAATAGGTCTTAGAATTGATCCAAATAGACCAGAATTTGTATAATGGCAATGAGCCAATTTTGGGGTATTACACAAGCTAGGTATGATGCACAAAGTATATATCTAAGGGGAGGACCACTACAGGAGCATTTTATAAAGATTTGATCATTGCCCTTGGTTCACAAAATAGCCTTGAGCCTCTATTGAAAAAATACTTCAACCCTAAGGCATAGGCCTTATATTTTTCTCTTTGCAAGATCTTTGGCATGGATGAGAAAGATCACATCCCAGGCTTTATTATTTTCATTATTGCTCAAACTTTTCAATATGGAATGAGTTTAATTTTTAATTTTTCTATTCACTTAGCAAAGGAGATCCATAATGGCTTTATAGGGATTACAAAGGCTAACATTGATAAGCCCTTTTGTTAGCACTCCATGCTAATGTATATATGCTTATACAAGGGAGTTACCTTTTTCTCTAAAGAGATCAAATTGGAATTGGAAAGTGAGGGAGAGAAACTTCCAATTCAATTATGGAGTGTGGATATGACATGGGAGTAACTGATACCAATTTTGTCAAGTTTGACAGATATTTTGCTTCCAGGATCAAAATGTTGTTAATAGGGGATATCCCTAGGATACCACAACCTCTATAGAAACTTATTAGACCTAAGGGCCATGCTAAAGGGCTATTGGTGAGCCATAATTAGGGAGATATCATCCCATATGTAGTGTCCATTGTTTTTAGATTTTATGGTTTTTTGGGAAAACCACATGTGTTACCATACCAAGTGCCTTTAAAAATAGAGATTGTTGAATTATTGTGGCAAATTGGATTAGTTGAGGAAAGAGATTTGTTGGGTAAATCTAAAGGTACATTTTTTCCCCAGCTTACTATTGTTCACAATTTTGTTTTTGTTAAGAAGGGATGGAGGGACTTGGGGAAATTCTTAGATAGATATCAAATGGCTTAGTCCCATGCCCATTTTGTAGACTTAGGAGGATTTTATGACCTCCTTAGAGAAAGGAGTAAGGCTATAGTTCAGAAGAAAATTATATACTTTCCTAAGGAAATAATTAGAAATAGGTTCTCATTGTAAGAACAAGAGCTTAGGAAGGATAAATGGATAGTTTATAGTAAATTCTTAGACTTTATAAATGCTTTTGAGCCAAATTATGATCCCCTAGTGCATAGAAAGTATTGGGGTGTGAAAGTAGATATGTTGATGGAAATTGTTGCTAGGATTATGCAAACATTGAATGAGAATAAATAAATTATGACACAAGCATACCAAGACAAGGCCATTGAGGTAGAGAGGAGGCTAGAAAGAACAATGATTTTGACCCTGGGGCAGTATACATTGAAGAAAAGAATTGGGTATGTAGTGGCCAGGAATGTATAGCATATTCCTCCATACAAAAGACTAAGGTCTAAGAAACCACCTGACACACATGCTCCCAAAAAACAAAAGTTGGAGCTAGGATCTTCTTCTAATGTTGAAGATTACTCACCCACCTAGACTCCACTCAGGATAGATAATGAAGCATCCTTGAGAGAGAAACTAAGACAAATTGGAGGGGAGAAAGGGATATTCTAGTCATAACTATAGATATTGAAGAAGGAATACCTAAAGAACCTCCTATGCCATCATTTGAGCTCACTATTGGAGATTATAAAGGTAAGGAAATAGATCCTTTGATAGCATGTTGGAAAAAAAATTATTGATGATGAAAGTTTTGTGAAATCTAGAGCTTTTTCCTAATTCTTATGGAGAAGAAGCATTGATAATTTTGAAAATAAGTTTAAGCTACTAAAAGTAGAGCAACCTAGTAGAATGGACTCTAAAATTGAAGAGGAAGTTAAAGCTAACTTCATGGAGGAATTTGCATAAATGACATCTGAAGGGGAAAGACAATTATTAAAGGAATTAGGAATTTTAATCTTTCCTAAATGAGACATAGCCAATGCTATGATTTTTTATTCTGTTAGGAAATAAAAAGATAGTTTAAAATTGAGGAAGAGGTCTTGCAAGCACACAAAGGATTGAAACATAGTAATGATCACTAGGAATTGGTGATATGGTCCATTGAAAAAAGGGACAAGACTAGAATACATGAAGTTTCAAGTGTTGAGCATAGAGGTAGCCTCATGGTGTATAGAGCAGAGGAGGTAGATAGTGAAAAAGTGTCCACAATGACTAGGGAAATATTGGACTTTGGGGTTGTGGTTGCTCAAAAGGATAAAAACAAATTTTGGGAGCTCAATGCCAAATTTGAAGAAATGTTGAAAGTATATGAGGAGAGAGTAAACATGATACATCAATTGGAGGCTCAAGTGGCCCAAATGGATAAGCAACTAGGAAAGAGAAAAGTGGGAGAATCTAGCCAGCGCCAAATTACTTATCCTTGCCCCCCAATTGAGCCATTCAATTCAACTACCTTAGTAGAATTACCAAATACCCTACAAAGGCCAAAATCATATACTGCTAAGGAATTTGAAGAAGAAAAGAATAAACTATGGGCCTTGCATGTAGAATTAAATGACTTATATGAGGACAAAATCAGGAAGACAATCTTATATCTAGTAGATAAGATTGAATGGCCAAAATTTTATGAACATCTAGTACAAATAATGGACATGTGGACTAAAATAAAGAATGGTGAAAATGCTTTAAAGCATATCATGAGTAAATGGGGCAGCAGGGACAAGGATATCACACTTTTGTTGATTTTAGTTATTAGTTTATCTTATGAACAAATATTAAAAAACTTTGATGTGGCTAATGATTTATCTAATTTTGATGAGAAAAGGGTTGTAGTACAAAAGAAGATAATAATTTCTTTTTCAAAATATCTTGCTGAGAATTTTGAACTCTTCCCCAATGCACTTTAAAAAATAGATAAACTAAAAGAAAAGGAGGAATGGGACAAAGAATTAGATGATTTATTGTGTCTTAGAATAAATGAGGTTATAATTGAAAAGGGGCATGTGCTATGGGCAATGAGAACTGGAGAAATTTTTAAGGCAAAATTATTCTATAGTTATATTAAAGAAGATTTTGTTGAAATCAATAAGTTAGGAGATTTTGTGATTAAGGAGATTTTGTGATTAAGAAGCAATAAGAGGTTTTGAGTTTTGAATGGCTAGATGACACAATTTTTAATAAATGGATGGAGGATTTTGTGTACTCAAAATAATTAGTGATTGGAGAAATTGATGAGGAGGAAATGGACCAAGATGAGATGCAAGCAACTGATGCATCAGTTCGAGTAGAAGAAGAAAAAGATGAGCAATCAACTGCAATAGTTGTCACAATGATTGAAACTAATGTCATGGAAATAGGAGAATCATATATAACCTTTGTTTTAACATTCCATGATGACATGGATGGAGACCCTCAATTTGAAGTAACTTTACAAACATTAGAACTATGTCTATCATAAGCAACTCCATTGGTTACACCTTTTGAGGAATGCCAAAAGGCCAATCATGAACCTCTTAGCAAAAAAAGGCATAGAAAAAAGTGGTCCCACAAAGGAATATTCATGATGTGAAATCTTTTTGTTGCACTATTTTTGTCTTTTGTGATAGTAGCATTGTAATTATCTTTTGGTCTTAAGGATAGTTGTCAATACTTTCTAAGCCTAAAGTTTGTTGCATCTCACACTATATAAGTGATATTCCAAGGCTAGAGAAGGGGTCCAATTTTTTTTATAACTTTTAGCTTTGCTAGTGTATTTCTTGATATCAACTCTTTGATGTATTTTCTTGGCGTTTTTGAGAATACATTAATTTTTCCATGATCATGGTATCTTATTTTTGAGGTGTTTTGACTATTATCCAATGTTACATAATTTTCAAAGAGAACTAATATAAATATGAGTTGTCCCCATATATTTTCTTTCTGAATCTTGTCTTCATTTTTATTGGCTAGTTATTTTGAGATTATATGAGAAAATCTTGTTTACTTTAATGCAACTAGGATAAGTTGTATGTCAATTCATTATTGCTTTTGATTCAATGAATTAACTAAATTCTTTAGTGAATGTGACATGATCTCTAGTCATTAAGAAGGATTTATGTGAGGATGAGTTTTAGGGAGAATTATTGATGATATTGATTGTAATGTAGTCAATTAGGTCGAGAAATTGGATAGACTATGAATCCTAATGGATGAGGCACTAATCAATTATTTCAGTTAGTATATAAAAAGATCATCGATAGATGTCAAGAAAAAATCTAAAAAATTAATATCAATTTTATTTTAAATGTATGAAGAATTTCATAGTTGGTCAACACTTGCTTACATTTAACCTCTGAGTTTTAGTTGTTATTGCCCATAATTATTTGTAGATCTGAGAAGAATTGTGACCAATCTACTATAGGGGATGAATATTGTTATAAAATGTCATGGAATGAATGAAATTTGAATTTAGTATCAAGTTGTAAATATTCGTATCCCTAAGGTATACCCACCTTGATTTTATAGAGCTAAAAGAGTACAAAATCTTTTATGATTTTGTTGAAGTTGGGTCCAGATCTAAAGAACATCTAGTTGATCATTTGAATTAACTAATCCTTAGGTTATTTTGATCTTTATTATCTTGGTATTAAGTATCCTTATTACTTGGTAGTGTAAAAACACCAACATCTTCAATGACCTTTTTTATTTTCTTCACCTCCTCATTGATCACAACAACTTGCTTCCTAGTGTTGGACCTAGTCATTTTCCTTGGGATGCCCTGACTATCTCCAGGATCCTCTTGATCATCAAAAATCTTCACAATGGCCTTCTCACCCACATAACCATCCATATTTTTTATTAGGATCTTAATGTGTTCATTGTAGGCTTTTAGATTTTTGTTAACTCTGTTCAACAATGTTCTTCAATGTTTTCTCTAGTCTAGAAGTCTTGTTACCCATCTCATGAACTTTTTCTTCCAAACTATAGAAGAAAACCATGTCCATAAGAGACCTCATGTTAATCCCATCCCTAGCCTTAGTATCTCCACTCTTATGATTATTCCCCTTATCTTACAAGTTTTTCATCCTATCCTTCATATCAATGACTTCATGGTAAAGCCACTTAACAGACCTCAAAATTATGTAGGAGGTTGTTTCTAGCATTATTGAGGATGTACAAGGTAGACTCTTTGTTGGAATAGCTCACAATTAGCATAGAAGGGTGAATAATCTCCCTAAGATCCACCTCACCTCCCATCCCTTTTAACCACCATCTCAATATTCTCCCTAGCATTACCCAGGTGAATTGGATCCATGTTGAATTTTTCCAACACAACCCCCTCTCCTTAGTATGAATATCCCTCATTGAGGATTTAACAGGAAAATCAAGTAGAGGATCCTAAATTAAAATACTAGGGGATTCAAAAACCTTCCTTTTACCTTCTCTTCTAGTCTCTAAAAAATCCCTAGTAGAGTAGTGCAGACTCTTAATTGACAATTTGAGTTTGTTTCTTCCCTTATCTACTCATGGGCTTAGTACCAATTGTGTCTTATTCTTTTAAGCTATAGAAAATAGCCTTATTTTCTTCATGGGGATCTTCAACTCCTTTCCTTTCCTTTTGTAGTTCAAGATCTCAATCTATTATAAATGCATATGATTATTGTCTTTAGTATTCAACCAATCCTTTTGAGAATTAAAATCCTCTGAATCTACCTCCAAGTCTCCTTCATCATGAATGGATTTACTCATAGAGTCACAATATGCTCATAAATTAAGAGCATTAAGCCATCATGAAGATGGGGGTTAGTAACATCTTTTTCCCTAAGTCTAAGAATGCTAGAATTTATAGAAGTGTAGAGATAAAATGGAATGAAAATCATGATGGCATGCCTAAAGTGGTTTAGAATCATAAAGTGGTGGGTGCAACCCTAAGAAAATATACTATCATGTGTAGTGTAATACACAATAACTCTGAGAAAAAAATTCCAAAACTTCTTAATACAATTGGGGGTGGTAATAGGTTTTACTTGCTTTGACAAGGAAAATATGTTGCTCCTCTTCCTTAGAAAACTCTTCCACAACAACATCTAAGACTTTCGTGTCTCTATGATTTTTTCCCCAAAATTGGGATGTTGGTCACTTGGGAAATTAGCTCTTTAGTATTGGTGAAGGTCCAACTAAAATTTCTAGCATGCCCTTATTCCATCCCTTAAGAAACAACATGATAACCTTAGACTTGTCAACATGCAGTCTGTCCATGAAAGGAGTTAAGCCCCTATTCTTCATAATTTCCCGCACATTCGTCCTCCTCTTTCATTTATCACATTTTGGTTGCTTTCTTCTCCTTTGATGGCCTCCCATGTCATTATCACACCATAGAAAAAAATTGGTAGAAACTAGAGGATAGACTTGTTGTGAGAGAATTGGGTAAGAAATATAATGAAATCCAAGGCCTACAAATACCCACAAAGTATGTAGAATTAAGATGACATAATTAAAAAATCCATCCTTACAATCCTCCTAACTTTTTGTAATCATAAATTTATCTCTCTAAAGTATCATCTTCATCACTTACAATAAATTCTTCCTTTCTATGTATCACATCATAATTAATACATGACATGACCTCCATAGGAATAGCCATGCCACCCTACCACCTTACCTCCTAGTTAAGTCCTAGAGCTACATTGGTCATGGAGTTAGAAACCATTTTAGATTCATGATATATATGGGATATGAAATAATTGTCTAAGGTTCTTAGTATCTCAAAATTCTCATTAATAATATTATCAATGGTCCATGAAGGCTTGGACTTCTCTTTTAAGAAATTTATTATATGTTTGATCACCCTCCAACCAAATTTTAGATAGTCCCATGTCTTTTTCTAGTCTAGTGGCTTAGAGGGGCATCATCATCTCTAAATAATGGTTGGGTTTTTGTTCTATATTTAATTAAATATTTGTAATTGAGGTGTTTGGCCAACCTTATAGTGATAAGGTTGATTAATTTTATAAATGTAATGATGTAAAATCTATTTTCCATATATGGATGTGTTTGTATGATAGATATGTGAGGAGGTATACAAGTGGAATTTGTAAATAAGGTAGAGATTTCATATCCACTTCTTTGGAGATGTATTGAAATAAGGAAGATTTTATCAATCAATTCATAATTAGTTGTTTTTTTCCCATGGTGGATTGTTGTCCATTCAATGTTTTATCCCTTATTGTGAATCTTAGGGTTGTATTCGTCATTTTAATTTAAATGGTTGTTTCCCTCATTTGTATTTTATCAATAAGCTCTAGGCAGTGTGCCTTAAGGCATGTGCATTCCTTAAGGCATTTTTTGGAATGCATTTTGTGCCAAAAATATTGGTGTTATATGTTCATGCATTTTGTGAAAAACATAGTTGGTCCAACCTCGCATACTCCATGCCCTCTCATTTGTTTGTTCCTACCTTCATTCTAACATTATCATGCATCCTTAGGATTATTTGGACTTTTGAATGGAAAATTACATGAATGTTTAAATCAAACTTCATATGTTTGAATATTTTTCTCTATCTTAATATTAAATTGTGACTAATACAATAGGTTTTTAGACAAGCTAGTTGAATTCAGAATTTCTCTTTGTCTATCTACTTTAAATATTATAATATAATTTATATTATTTCATATATTGTTTGAAAAATATCTTCTTCTTTTTTGTTTTTCAATTACAATAAATCATAATTGGATGTTTTTTGCTTTTAATCTTTTAGTATCAAAATGTCAATTTTTCCCTCCATGATATATGGCATCATATAGTGGCTACCTTAAAGGTCCAATACTACTTTTTATAAAATTATATCCTACAACCTAGTGATGTTACTACCCAAATTATGAAGGGCACTTGTTTGTGATCTCAAAATTCATACTCATTGCCTTCCCTTTCATGACTACAATCAAGAAAAAAAAATTATGTAAAAGTGTTAATTTTTATACTTTGTATTGATTGACAAAAATTCTATATCTAATAATACATATTATCTTTAGAAAAAAATAGAGAAAGTTTCAATGAGAGAAATCTAGACTTCTATTTGTATTACAAATGTTAATTGTGTGTGTTTATATTAATAGAATGAATGTTTTGTTTAGATAAAAATTGGGAGTCCACTTATCCAAAGGGAAACAATGTCATTTGTATGCTCAAAAGTAGTGCTAATGACTCTAGTGCCTATTTTCAAAGTCTAGGACGACTTCCAAAATCTTTTCTACTTTGAAAAATAAAATAAAATAAAAAAATTCACTCAAGGGAAGTGGATCTCTCTCTCTCTCTCTCTCTATCTATCTTTCTCTCTCCCTCTCCTTTCACAACCATTCCTTTTTTAAATGACACATCACACTTGCATTTCCAAACAAATCTAATACAAATAAAAAATGATTGAAAATCAAACTCAGTGGTTTTTAAAACACCTTGCAGAAAATTAATTTTTACATTGCATATAACAAAGGTGATTAACATTTTATTAAACTAATTTGTGACAAAGTGTGCACAAATTCTAATCATTTACAACTATGTGAAAGAGGATGCTCACACATTTAATTCTACTATATATTTAACAATACATCAAGTAAATTCGTAGTCTATGTAGAAAATGATGTTCCATGTGCAAAAAAGGTCCTAAGGGAGAAGTAATAAGGAGAAGGGGTAAGAGAGGGGAGCATAAAAAAATAAATATATAGTGGGATGCTTGAGAGAGATTGGAAAAGGATCATGAGGTAAAAATAGAGAAGAAGACAAAGATGAACAAAAAAAGGAAAGGAAAGAATACAAAAAGAGAGATGCATAAATACACACACAAACATATAGATGGAGAGAGATGTATTAATTTTATCTTATATTTTA
Organism: Cupressus sempervirens; assembly: GCA_028749045.1. NCBI lineage: Eukaryota > Viridiplantae > Streptophyta > Pinopsida > Cupressales > Cupressaceae > Cupressus > Cupressus sempervirens. Next base: position 276,836,924 of record CM053788.1, on the reverse strand, counting down.
TATCTTTGATAAATATAATAAAAATATAATATTTTTTATTATTTTTAAAAATATAATATAATATTAATTTTATATATATCTACAACAACATATTCAATAATATCAAATATTCTAACTTCTCAGCCCAAAACAAAATGATAAACTCAATACCCAAACTTCTTGTTGTCACAATAGCTTGCACCCTTGCCTAAAGTTTTTACAAAAAGGCAACCTTGTGAAACATGGAAACAATCTCCAAGTTTTGGGACTTGAACTATGAGATTGAATCTTTGGAGAAGGTTAGCTTCCTTACTATGAGGGTGTATCTAACTATTCTTTGAGAGAAAATGGGAGAAGGAATGTATGAAAGAAAACTACCTAACCTAATCTAATGGGGGTGATACACCAAAATAGTTTGTTTAGTCATATCTCTACCTAAAAATTCACTATTCATCAATATAACCTCAAAATACATTGATTCAACCTTTTTCTTAATCCAACAGTTACATACAAATCAGAAACCAAATGAAATGCCATAAGGAAGGGACTTCACTCTATAACACTCAAAGGCAAGAGTAGATATTACTATGCAGATTGAAGAATGGAAACAAAACATCAATAGAGGAAAGAAGATCTTACACTAATATTGATGGGAGAATGAGGTAAAATAAAGGATTACATTCACTCATAGATAAAAGGAAATTACAATAGCAAAGTATAGAATACTGCTACTATAGAATCAAAGAGAAGATGAATAACCCTAAGAAGGGTTACAAAATCTACTTTTATAGTGCAACCATAACTTAGATAGCTTCAACCCTAAGGCAAAGCACAACAACTATATTTAAGGTTGTAGAGAAAAATCACTACAAATCTGGGAAAGATCTAATCATGGTACAAATCCAGATGTAGGAAAAAATCATATTATTCACTAAATAGAACTTGGGGAAGACAAAAATGATAGCCATTATCATTATAACTAGGTAGATAGATAACCAAGTGGAAATTGAGTGTCCTTTATATTAAAGTGGCATGGGGAATATCAATTAAGAGTGGTTGTAGGTGACCAAAAGATAGATCTACCATTAAAAGAGTTTCTTACTCCATGTAATTGACATGCCAAATCAAACAAAACAACAAGTCAACTAGATTTGACTACCCAATCCTACCATGTGGGCCAATTTTATTTAAATTTTCCTCCATCTTGTGTGGCTTTCTAACTTTACGTTGACCTATTGGCCTTACCTTAGTCACAACTTTGCAACCTTTTTACCTTAATTAATTGTTAACCTTGTGAAACTGTGAACTAATCAATTAATTGTTACTGTTGCTTCACAACTTGAAATTGATGTAACCTATATGCTTGTGACCTTGCAAAAATGAACTTAACCACCATTTTTTACTCATCACCCAAGTCAGTTGAGACACATGTCTATTTGTTGCTATGTCATTATTAATAATGACCTTGCATCTTTGGTTAGCGATATAATGATGATGCTTGATCAACTTTTAATCTGATGGTTATGAAGATGCATTGATTCCCATTAGTACCTTGACTAATCAAAACTCTACCCAACAAAAACTCATCTTGACATCCCTTTACTTATGACCCACATCTGTAACAAGTCCCACATGTCCACGTGTCACATCGTTACTATCTCACTATGGAAATTCATCATACATTTTTCCATAGTGACATAGCAATAATCATTGATCATCTCCAAATCAATGGTGGACAAGGGGACATAAAGAAACTATCCCACTTTTGTAAAGCACAAATAAAACTTCAATAGGTATTACCTTGTCTAACAACTCTACTAGCTGCAAAGAAGAAAGGCCCACCTGGGATATGTGGCACCCTATCACTATGTCACTATGACTTTAGATCATACATTTTTCTATAGCAATATAATGACAATTTTAGATCTAGATCTGGTCAATGGTCCACATCATTTTCTACTAATTACTACACATGACCCAAAGCAAGAGTCCCCACTTGGATGTGTGTCATATTGTTTATATATCATTATGGCTTTTTGTCATGAAACTTCTGATAAAGACAAAGTGATGATCATCAATTTCCTAACATCAGATGGCTAAGAAGATGTGGGCCCACTGAGATCTTTATACATGAAGCAACCCACATACTTAGGACATAAAATATAACCCAAGGTTTTAAATGTATCTTTTATAACATTAGAACATTTGAATATTTGAAAATATGGCCGTTGGGCATGTTTGACAGGCAAAACTCAAGTTTTAGTGAGAGAGAAAATATGGCTAACAATTATGGTGACTCAGAGGGGATGCTTTCCTACAAAGCATATGACCAGTGACATTAAGCATCCATTGGCACCCTGTCATCCACCATGCAGCTACCCAAGCAATGTACAATCCCTATCAGCAAATCCCTCACAGCCATCCATATTTAGTGGCCCCATCTAGCACGTACCTACCTTAGAACACTCCTACATTGGGGACACACCAGCCATCAGCTATCAATTCAGAATGGGAAGCCATGAAGACAGCTTTGAAGAGAATCCAAGAATGAAATGATCCAAAAACCTTCAAATTTGAGAATGTGTGTCCTTACCCATTTGACAGAGCCATTACCATGACACTATTTCCAAAACACTTTGAGGTACCCAAATTTGAAAAATTCAGAGGGAAAGGAGACCCTATCACACATATCAAAGAATTTTACATGCACTACCAAGAAGTGGCATACAATGATGTCTTCCTCCTTCACCTTTTTCCCAAAAGCTTGGCTGGACTAGCTCTTGAATGGTTTTATAGAATCCCATATGGCACAATTAAAAACTTCACTGAATTGTCTGAGGCATTTGTAGCCCAATATGCCCATCTTGTTGAAACAGAGTTATCAATAGTTGACCTTGTCCACACTAAGCAAAACGGTGGAGAAAGCCTCACCGAATACCTACAAAGATGGCAAACCCTTACCACCCGCATATCCTGCACCTTGCCAGAGCACCATGTGGTGAAAATGTTTATTGATAATGCCCATCCTAGCTTGGCTCACCACATGACCATGAACTGTTTGCAGACCTACAAAGATATCAAAGAGAAAGGAATGATCCTTGAGCAAGGACTCATTAAAGATGGTTTGGTCAAGATTTACAAGGAAACCAACCAAAATCAATCACATTCCAATGACAAGTCTAGGTATTGGAACAAAACAAGCATGTTGCAACAGATGGGGTTACTGACACCAGACATGTGAATATTGTTGGTCCTTCCCAAAATTAGTCTAACCCACCATGTCAACCAAAAAATCAACAAGTTATCAACTACCAATAGTAGAGTAACCAAAGCTATCAAAACCATTATGCAAGACCCAACTTCCAAGGATCTAGCAATCAAGCTAATGCCATCAATGTAGCTGCAAGGCAAAAGCCCAGATTCCAACCTGCACCTAGAAACTATACACCCCTTGGTGAGCCATTGGATGTCATTTTTGAGAAATTAGTCAAGGAAAACCTCATCCAATTTCCTCCTACCCAGCAAATTGATCTAGGCCAATCCAAAGCCACATGGTACAAAGACAATGAGTACTGCAAATTTCATAGGGCAAAAGGTCACACCACCCTCAGATGCTTGAAATTGAAAGATTATGTGCAGGACCTCATTGATCGAAAAGAAATCACAGTTGGAGCACAAACCTCTCCCAATGTAGGATTGCAAATCTATCAAAATGCATTTCCTCCTCACAATAACCAAAATCTCGAAAAAGCACCTATAAAAAACAACAAAAAAAACACCAACAACTGCTAGCCAAACCAATAGCATGGGAAGAACAATGACCACACTTCATCCTATATAGACTATGGTAGCCTTATAGGTTGTATATCTGAGAAAGAGCCTTCTGTCGATGTTATCAATATCTGAGGACTAGACAATGAGTGTGCAGTCACCACTCAAAGAGCACGATTTAACATCGCAGGCCCACCAGTTTCACCAGCCCCGTCATCTCCATCAAAAAGATAGTACAATATCTTGGAACACCTTGGGAACATGCCAGCCCAAATCTCCATTTTAGACCTTCTCTGCACTAGTCCTGTGTACAAAAGCATCCTTGACAGTGCTCTCATAGGATCCTGTGTCCCTTCAGATATCAATGCTATTGACTTTCATAATCTTGTCGGACACCTATCCTCCTCATGTGCCCTATCATTCAAACCCACCGACATACCCATGGTCGAGCTAGATCACACCCTTCTGCTTCGCATAGCCATCATGGTATCCAATTTTGCTGTGAAAAGAGTAATGATAGATAATGGATCAGCCTTGAATATTTGCACCCTGAAATTGATGAAACAAGCTGGGTATATTGAGGCAGATATGATTAGCGAGGTTATCACCATCAAAGCTTATGACAACTTGGAAAGAACCACAGAAGGAACTTTTTTTTTGCCAATCAAGGTTGGGTCAATCATCCAAGAAATAGTTTTTCATGTTGTTGATCTAAACCTACCATTTAACATCCTCCTTAGTCGCCCATGGATTCATGCTATGAAGGCCGTTCCATCCACCTACCATTAGTGCATCAAATTTTTGCATCAGGGCACTGAGGTAACCATCCATGCTAATCCAGAACCCTTTGCTTACTGTAATGCAGTTGAAGCCTCATATACAAACCATTTCCTTGGAATTGATATTAGCACATCCATTGCTAGCTCATCCCACACTTGCAATGACCCAAAAACCATCCTCGCCTCCACCCTATCTATTGTGAAGATCAATAACAAAGGTTGTGGAGAGTATAGTCTATCAAATGCATTTGTTGTCGAGGCACTCTCACTTGATCCACATGCCCATGGATGATTGACATATCACAAAGCTAAGGAGATTCCACCTCCTTGATACAAACAATTTGGCCCAACAACCTTTGTATCCTTGAAAATCCCTCTTCATGAAGAGCTCACTTTAGATATCAACAATTGGTTACATAAGGATGCACCTCTAAGAAATCAAGCACGCCTTGATCACTTCAGCCAGAAGTATCCCCAAGAACATAAGCTCATCACTAAAAAATGGAACTATCAAGGAGGTGGTCTAGGACCAGAAGAAAGGGGCATACAATGTCCCATCGAAATGCATAAGGGGGAAACGAAGTTAGGTCTTGTCTTTGGCATACCCACAACTGGTGGCACCAACAAGAATGGTCACACTTTTTTGAACATCCACCGTGACCTTGTCAAAATTGAAGACATTCCTAAGGAAGTTGAAAAGAGAGCCTACAACGATATCCCAGACCAAATCTCCCTCGAAGACTCTGTTCTCCAAGAACTATCCATCCATCTCATTGACCTACCACTCACTCATCCACAACTCATAGATTGGGACCAACCAAGCATCATACACATTGATGAGTTTGCATCAGAGGAAGCGCTTCTAAGATTCAGGGGAGCTGAAACACCTCATAAGCAGACAAAGCCAGATTCTACCTATATCTATAAGCTAGATCCCAAGGAGTATTTTGGAGAAAATCCCCAACCTAATTCTGATACACCCAAAACTGGAAATAAGGTGAATCTGAGACTAGCTAAGGCAATGAAGAGAACCCCTCAGCAAGAAAATCTAGAGCCACAAGTAGAACATGAGGATTTAGCATTGCCTCCTCAAGATAATCAACCAGAGGTGTCTTCTATTCTAATAGAGGATACTAGAGAAGTCAACATCGGTTCTTCAGAGATCCCCAGACTTGTTCACATTGCTGCATCCCTATCACAGGACCAAGTTGATCTCCTCTTTGAGGTCTTATGAGAGAACATTGGCCAATTTGCATGGTCATATCAGGACATGCTAGGATTGGATCCAAAGCTTGTAGTTCACCATCTTGTAGTCAATCCAAAGATCAAGCCCATCAGACAAAAGCTTAGAAAAATGCACCCCAAGGTGGCATTACTAGTCAAAGCTGAATTAGAAAGAATGTTAGCAGCTAAGGTTATCCGACCTATCGACTACTCAGAGTGGATCTCCAACATGGTCCCCATCACTAAACCTTTCAGTGACATTAGAATCTGCACTAATTTTAGAGATCTTAACAAAGCTTGTCCAAAGGATGATTTTCCCTTGTCCAACATAGATATGATTGTAGATCTTACAGCTGGACATGAAATTTTGTCCCTCACGGATGGATTTTTTGGGTATAATCAAATCAAGATTGCATAAAAGGATCAACATAAGACAGCATTCACTACCCCTTGGGGAACCTTTTGCTACAACATGATGCCTTTTGGCCTAAAGAATGCTGGGGCTACCTATCAAAGAGCTATGACAGCCACTTTTCATGGCCTTATCCATAGCATTTTGGAGGATTATGTGGATGATATCCTAGTCAAATCTCACACCTTCTTGGATCATCTCGCTGACCTAGAGAAAGTCTTTGATAGGTTAGCCCAATATCATCTCATGCCAAATCCCAAGAAGTGTGTCTTTGGGGTCACATCTGGCAAACTTCTAGGCTTTATAGTTTTTAAACGAGGTATAGAGATCAACCCCAAGAAGGTCAAGGCTATCTTAGACATGCCTCCTCCCTAGACACTGCGATAGCTTTGCTCTCTTCAGGGAAAGCTCCAATCCATTCGGTGCTTCATCTCCCAGCTTGCAGATAAGTGTACCCCATTTTCACATTTACTAAAGAAGAATGAGAACTTCAAGTGGGATCCTTTATGTCAGCGCAGCTTTGATCAGCTCAAGCAGTATCTCACCAATCCCCCTATCTTGTTTCCACCAGTTCTTGGTCATCCCCTGATTTTGTACATATCAGCAAGACCTACTGCTCTAAGGGCACTTCTAGCACAGCTTGATGACTATGGCAGAGAAAGAGCCATCTACTACATCAGTAGAACCCTAGTTGGTTATGAACTCAATTACACTCCTATGGAAAAAGCTTGTTTGGCAGTTGTTTTCTCAACTCAAAAGCTTCGCCACTACATGCTAAGTCATACCATCCAACTAGTCTCCAAGATCAACCCTCTCAAGTATATGCTCTCCAGAACAACACTTATAGGCCATTTGGCCAAATGGGTTATGCTCCTTAGCAAATTTGACATCTAGTATGTAGATAGAAAGGAAATCAAAGGGCAAGCTATAGAAGATCATCTAGCTAATGCGCCTCTAATAGATGCATATCCTTTGATCATAGAATTTCCAGATGAGCATATCTGCCTAATTAAAGAATAGCCCCCATAGAAGCTTTATTTTGATGGCTCATACACATCTCATGGATAAGGGGAAGGAATATTGTTGGTCACACCTTAGGGAGATTACATTCCAAAAGCCTTCAAGCTACAATTCCCTAGCACCAACAATATAGCAGAATATGAAGCTCTCGTAGCAGGATTAAAGATAGCTACAGAATGGAACATCACTGAGTTACAAATCTTTGGTGATTCTCAGCTCATCATCAAGCAAGTCCTAAATGAATATCAAACCAAAGATGAAAAGCTATTACCCTACAAAGAGCTAGTTGATCAACTAACCCAGCATTTTATAAAGCTTCAATTTACACAAGTTCCTCGAATGCAAAACAAAGCAGTAGATGCTATGACTACTATCGGCTTGCTCTTGGAAATTCCCCAAGAAGCTACATAGTATGAGTTTTTAGTCGAGCAGCTCCTCACACCTGCCTATGCGAATGAGGTTTCAAATCGTGTTTGTATCTTGGTTGGTCCCCAATCCCCTTGGTACCATGAGATTCACGCTTACCTTAATGATGGTATCATATCCCCTCACCTCACACGTACCCAATGCCAGAACCTCATCCAAAAATCATCCCACTATGTTATCATAGCCAATACCCTATATCGTTGGGGTTATCATGATACTCTCTCTCTCTCAATGTTTAGATGAAAATGAGGCCATGATGGCATTAAAAGAAGTACACTCTAGACTTTGCGGTGCCCACACGAGTGGTATTTTCCTAGCATGAAAAATCCTTAGAGAAGGTTACTATTGGCCTACCATTGAAAAAGACTCCTATGACTTTTTCAGAAAGTGTCTCCCATGTCAGTAGCATGCAAATCTTGTGCATGCTCCAGCACAAGATCTAAAGCCTATTGCATCGCCTTGGCCTTTTGCTTGTTGGGGCCTTGATCTAGTTGAAACTATCATACCTCTCTCATATGATGGACATAAATGGATAATAACAGCTATAGACTATTTCACTAAGTGGGTGGAAGCAGTCCCCCTAATCTCAGCTGCAGGAGTTCAGGTCTCCAAGTTCATCTTGTACCACATCATTTGCTGCTTTGGCATCCCATCCACCATCTTCACTGACCACGGAGGTAACTTTGAAAATCTCAACATGGAAGAATTATGCACTTCCCTCTGCATCCATCATCACTTTTCTAGCCCATATTTCCCACAAGGTAACGGCTAGGCAAAGGCAACTAACAAAACCCTCCTCAAAATCCTAAAGAAAGTTGTCAATGATTCTGGCCATGATTGGCACCTATAAATAAATCCAGCTCTATGGGCCTATCGAACCTCTTTTCATACATCCACAGGAATAACTCCATACTCCTTAGTTTATGGTGCTGAAGCGGTACTACCCATAGAGGTTGAACTTCCCTCCTTGCGCATATCTTTGTGAGGGAAAATATTAGATGAAGAATACAGAGTAGCTCGGCTCACCTAGCTAGATCTCTTAGATGAGAAGTGACAACAAGCCTATGATCATCTCACAATCTATCAAACTCATCTCAAAAGGAATTTCAACAAGAAGGTGCTTCCACAAAACTTTTAGCCAGGCGAGATGGTCCTCAAGGAAAACATGAAAGTCTAAGCAAATTGAGAAAAGAAAGGCAAGTTTGAACCTACATGGCTTAGTCCTTATGTTGTCACTGCCTCCTTTGACTTTGGAGCCTATCAGCTATCTATACCAGAAGGAGAACTCTTGAATGATCCTACTAACATCATTCATCTCAAGAAGTTCTATGCTTAAAGATCCTTGGTATACCCAGCTTTTTGAAAAATATAAAAAAATAGTAAAGAGAAATAAGTGTCCAATGGTGAAAACTTGGCAATTCAAGCACCTTGGATAGGTACCTTGGTAAAAACCTGGTAATTTAGGCGCCTTGTGTACTAAGATTAATCCATTATCTATCACTATCCTATCCCTCATCCATTTACCCACCATCCCATAACACACCTACTTGTTCCCTTGGTATTCCAACCAAATATCCAAAATCTAATAAAGCTTGTAAATACCTCCTATACAGCTTGTAAATCTTGTACCTCAGCTTGTAAATCTTGTATCATCTCTTGTATCATAGCTTGTATATCCAAAATCTTGTCCAAATCTTGTACAATATTCTAGCTTGTATTATATGCCAAATCCTATATCCTATCACATGCACACAAAGAATCAAATTTTCCTTAAGCTTTTTGCAAACCATGTACCTATCCGCCTATCAACTATTATAGACATCCCACCCTTCACAAACATTTCCATCTCACAAAACCCAAACATGAACAACCTTGTACATTTGTAACATATCTTGGTCCGTCAGCTTGTACATCCTCTTTAGCTTAGTACCATTGTATCTATCTAGCTTTCGTGTCAGTTCCTCCTTGATCAACATCTTGCACACATTGCACACCTTGGTTAGCTATTCCAATGCATCCTTTAGCTAGATTTCCTATCACCGAAGTGTTATCCTTCTTAGTTCAGCTTGCCAGACGCATCACTCATCCAAATCCACCAGCTTAGGTACTCTCTGATAGGTCCTTGTAGGATATAGCTTTCCTCATGTTTGATCTTGGTCCGTTTGTACCTCGTCCTACCCATCTCATTGGCAAACAGCTCTCTTTTGTATTTTCACTTTCTTTTGATTTGGAATCTTCCCTTTTGGGTCTTGAAATATCTATTCCAAGCAATCTTTTTGTTCCCTCCTCAAGGTTGCCACGATCTTCCATATCATGGTATGCTACAAATGGGGAAATTAGAGCATAAGGTCTTGATCAGGTCTTTTGCTTGTTTTCTTTTTTGCTTGTGGGTTACCCAATGTTGTTTCCACACTACTTCCTCTGGGATTCATGTGTGATACTGGGGCAATCCTTGCATGTTTTTTTTGAGTCAGGTCGTCAATCCTTTGGACGGTTGGTGAAAAGTCCTTGATGTTCTTGGTAACCTTCATAATTAACCAATAGTCCTATAGCAAATCTAGTGCTCAACTACATGGTGGTACTTCTCTTTGAAGTATCCCCCTGCTCAAAAAGCTTCAATGGATTCCCTTCATCTCCATTATCCCCCATCCATCTCCAGCATCTGTCACTCCTCCCCCAGCTTATGCATCAGTATCTCTTTGAATCACTCCTCGCACTTAGCTTTAAGGATCCACAATCCTAGTCTTAGGGATCCACCAATCAAATCAATCCACCAAGCCTCATCTTTCGAGATCCACAATCCTAGTCCTAGGGGTCTCCGAAAACCATCTTCCATCAATTCAACTCTTTGAAATCCTGTTGCATCAGCTTTTATCATTCCGTGATCCATCTCCCTACCATGGATTCCTTTTATAGCACTACACTTATCCATCCCTCCCCCAATCCTGGAAAGTCTTAAGCTTGCTTTACTATTGTGCCTCTGATTCTCCTTTATCATTCTCCCATAGTGAGATTTTACGCTAATTCAGCCCCTCATCTTTGCCAATCTGTATCTCTGCTCATCTTGATTTCTTGTACTTTTCAAGAAGCCATCAAGCCTTATTTCTCTCTCCGTCGCCTTCTGGAGGGGGCATCATCTAAGTCTAGTCTCTCCTCTTCTTATCTGAGACTGGGGCAACCTTGTTGCTAAAAAATCTTCCTCATGTCATCTTCACTCGAACTTCTTTTGAATAGTGTTGTCTCAACACTATGTCAAAGAGGGGCAAAATGTAGACACCTAAATTTTATTACACCACTTTGGTAATCCTATTTAGTTATCTCTAAAGGCACCATTAATTAAATTCTTATTTAATTAATCCTTTGTCATCCCCTAGCTGATTAATTTAATTAATCATCTATAGTCCTAATTGATAAATCAAATAACCTATCATTTATCAATTAAATCCTTTTCTCCTATCTAATTCCAAAAATATTCATTTATTAAATAAATCTATTTCATAAATAAAATCCTCAAAATCTAAAAGCCCCTAACTTATCCCTAAACCTTCATTTAGCCTAATCCACCCCATCTACCCATACTAACCAAGCTTAGCCACTAACTCACCCACTCTCATTAATGTCATCCACTTGCACATCTCTAACATCCTCAATCTAATCCTAAACCCAAGCCTAATCCACCTCCTAATGTTGTCACATTCTCTAAACAAGTTTAAGACTTTCCTAAACCAAACCAAAGTCTCCCCTCAAAAATCCCAACCACCAAGTCATGAGTGCTCTTGCAAACCATAAAAGACTCTTACAAGCCCACTCATGACTCTTACATCCATCTTCCACACTCTTCCCTCTTCCACACTCATTCCTCTTACATCTCTCTTACATACTCAACCTCACTCATCATGCCTTTAACCAACCCCTTACCCTACCCTCTCACACTCATCCTCCTTGTGACAAGTGTCACCTTCCCATTGCTGCTAAACAAGCATAATCCATGTGCTCTCCTTTGAGTGCATCCTTGCCCTCTATAAGCCTTCATCTCTCCTTGCATCTTAGTCATCCGTCTCTCAAGCCCTTAGCCTATAAATTGAATCCCATCCCAAGACATTTAATCACAACCATTTGAGTAAAGTTATCATGCCCTTTTGAGAGCCAAAGTCCATATCCATACCCTTATAATTCCAAATTGAGAGCTCACAAAGCTACCAATTTTCCATTACCCATCTCTATTTGAAGTCATTTTGAGCACTTGAGCATACATCCCAATCTATAAATAGACACATCCCAAAAACAAGAGAACAATCTCATTGAGAGAGCCTATCCATGGCTCACATTCTCATTTGAGTTTGTCTTCTCTTTGTCTCTCTTATATGTTATGTTAGTTTAATGTGTAAATACTTTCATTGAATTAGTATTTCTAGCATATTAGATTAGTGTATACAATACCATTAATAAATTCAACCACTAAAGTCTTTATAGCATCCTTCAAGGCTATTTCCTCTATCCACCTTGTAAAGTAATATGTTGCAACTAAGATCCACTTGTGACCAGAGCTGGAAGGTGAATTGATTATACCAATAAAATCTAGCCTCCATTGTGAAAATGGTTGATCAACTTGAATAGGATGGAGAGGAAGAGCTGCTAATCTCTATTTTCATGAAAACAAGGCACACTTCTCACATCTCCTTAAATACCTATAACAATCATGGAATAGAGTTGGCCAATAATAACCAGCTCTCATGATCTTAATGACTGTTGTTCTAGCTGAGAAATGGCCACCATCAGAACCGTCATGAAAATCTTTGACCATCCTATGTATTTAATTAGGGTTGATACATTTTAATAGGGTTCCATTGAAATCTTTTCTAAAAAGAATCCCATCCACTAGGAAAAAAGGAATAGACTACAATCTGAATTACCTTCTTCTAGCTATATCTAATCCTTGTGGATATCCTCCTCCTAACAAGAAGGTTAGCATGTCATGTGTTTAATCATTCAAATTTCCATCCCCTACAAGTTCTACATTTCTTATAACTAGAGCAACCTCCTCAGTTGGATCCTAGGATGATATCATCTATTCACATAGCCCTTTACCTCTTACAAGCTTGGTGATCTTGATACCTATGCCTTACTCCATGACCTTAGTGGTCTATCCAACCCTCTTCTCATTGACATACTTATTTAAAAGAAGGTCCTTCACACTTGCATGAGGGATTAAGAGTTGGATCATGTTATGTGACAAAAGATTTCTGAACTTCTTTAGAGCTCTTATAACAAAAAGAACTTTTTTGTCCACATAACTATACTTATCTTCATAATCTTTTAGCCCTTCGCTAAAAAATGCTATATTTTGTTCTACATTTTCATCATTTAATTGTGTCAAGATAGCTGAGATGCTTAACTCACCTCCAAGGGTGTAGAGAATGAAATTCTTATCAAAATTAGGATTGATAAGGGTAGGATTTGATGCTATTGTTGCCTTGATCTTTTCAAAACTAGCTCTCCCTTCCTTTTTCTAGGTGAAAACCATGTTATTTTTTAGCATAGTTGTAAGAGGCTTAAGCATGGTAGCAAGATTAGGGATAAATATCCTTACAAAGTTAATTCTACCAAGAAATATTTGCAACCCTTTCTTATGAGTAGGAAGTGGGAGATCAAGGATTGCCTCTATTCTTTCTAGATCAATAGCCAAATCCTCTTTAGACACAATATGTCCAAGCAATTTCCCTTGATTAGTAGCAAACACACACTTATTTGGATTTAGGGACACACCATACTCTCTACATTTGATGAACATGTTCCTCAGATGAGCAAAATAATCTTCCACATTCTTGGAGTAGACTACAATATCATTAAGGTAAACTAGTACAAAGTTTTCAATCATATTCTTGAAGGCTCCCTCCATTGCCTTTTGAAAAGTAGCACTTGCATTAGTTAGTCCAAAAGGCATCTTGCTATAGGCATAAGTGCCCCATTTAGTAGTGAAGGCAGTCTTATATCTATTAGACTCTTGGACTAACACTTGATTATAACCCAAAAAAATCATCTAGGAATGAAAACCTCTCTTTACCACTAATCTTGGATAGAATATATTCCATGGAAGGGAGAGCATGGTGATCTTTAAGAGAAGCTCTATTAAGGTCTCTAAAATCTACACACAATCTAATTTCCCCATTCTTCTTCCTAATAGGAATGAGGTTAGCTACCCAAGAGGAATGCTTAATAGGAAAAATAATATTAGCCTCTATTAGCTTGGATAACTCATTTCTCATCATAGGCTCAATCTTAGGGTTGACTGGTCTCTATTTTTGTCTAACAAGTTTGGCATTGTCATTCAAATATATGGTATGTTGAAACAAACTTGGGTCAAAACCCTTTAAATCATCATATGTCCATAAAAATACATCATTGAATTCTTGACATAGATGTACAAAAAAAATTTGTTCAATTTTAGAGAAAACCTTTCCCAAGTTGAGAGTCCTTCCATCAGCAATGGTGACAAGTATGTGATCATTGTTGTTGGTAGCTAGATTAAAACATCTTCTCCTTGGTTGATCATTAGGGTTAAAGATACTCTCCAAAGTGATTAGACTCTTAGGTAACTTTTTTGAACTAAGGTTCATGATTTGATCACCATACTAGCCTTGTAGCTTAGATTGGTTCCTCTCTAAGAATTCTGCTTCACTTTGTAGAAAATTGACAATCTACACATCTGAGTCAAAGACTTTCCAATTGGTATTGTTGTCTAGGATTGCATTTCTTACAACTACTCTGACATGTTTCTCCTTTTCATCCTAAAGATGTGATGGGGACACAACCCAAGAACAGAATGGACACAATAGAAAAGGAAAATTGTATTAACTAAAAAATAAGCTAGTACATTTAGTACAGAGAAAATAAACTTCAAAACATGCCCTAAGGGCTTACAATAGCATAAATGTGGAGATAATTTCTCCTTTCAGTACCTCCTCTCAAACTCCACTCCTAATTGCCTTTTACAATGCCAAAAATCTCCTTAAATAGACCCCGGAGGGTTAAGGACTAGGAGTACATTCTAGAAAGTGCTAGTAGGCATCCACCAACCAAATAGAAGGTTCCAAAAGCTGCGTTAGAAGTCGGCGCAAATCTAGAAGAATCCAAAAATGGTAACCAAACTTTCGGGAGGCATAACTTTTGAACCGTAACTCCAATTGACAAACCTTTTACATTTCTAAAAAGCTCTCAAAGCGCTCTATAGCCCTATTGACCAGCTTTGCTCATCCCCCATTCTTCAGCCCTTTTCAAGGTCATTTAATGCCCCTAACTGACTTTGAAGCATTCTTAGGAGGTTTCCAAAACTTGAAAAACTACAATAACTTTCAAATCATGGGGCCTTTTGACCTAATTCTTTTTCTGGAATGCTCTAAATTACAATTACATTCATTTGGCCAATTCACACCTTCTAGTTCACCAAAATGATGGCCTAATTACATGCTCCTATTTTTTTTGGGATTTTCTAGCACACTGATAGTGGAACTATGAGAGTTGAAACCTTTATTTGACCCAAATGGGTGTCCAAAAATGATCATAAAACTGATAGTTGAAAACTGCCATGGTCTACCCAACAATAGATGTCAAACATCCATTGAAATAACATCACAAAGAACTTCATCATGGTAACTCCCAATTTTGAATTTCACTAAACATTGTTCACTTACCAGGACCTTATGATCATCTTTTACCCAAGCAATTTGATAGGGCTAGGGATGTTTCTCCCTCTTGAGCTTCAACTTAGAGACCATCTCTTCTGATACCAAGTTATCAGTGCTACCACCATCAATGATCATGTCACAACATTTATCCTCACACTTGCATTTGGTACGGAACAAGCTCCTTCGTTGTCCTAGTTCAATCTCACCACTTAGTAGGACTCTTTCATTTACCAAGGTCTCTCCTGTTTCTGCATCCTCTGAATGTGATGATTGTGTATCTTCATCCACATGAGCAACCCTAGCTTAGCCCTCAGCTCTCCTATCTGTCCTTCCTTGTTGTTGAGGGCATTTGAAGGCATGATGACCTTCTTCATTGCAATGGAAACAGGTACCACGGAAGCTGCCTCTTCCTTGTCCACATCCTCTACCTCTTCCTCTTTGATTTCCAAAGTCTTGATCATGGGGCAGTTGAAACCCTCATTCCTCTAGTTCCTTCTAGTAGCCACATCTTCATTTTTCTTTTGGGTTTCATTACGGCCTCTAGATGATCTACCACTTCCCCTTCCTCCTTGACCACACCCTCTTTGTCTTCCTTCAAACCTTTTATTCAACTTCTCTTCAACTCATAGGGAAAACTGGTATGCCTCTTCAACGCTGGTCATTCTTACCAAACTTAATTCCTCCTAGATGCTAGGTCGCAACCCACTGATATAGCGAGCAACCTTCTCCTTATTTGCTTTTGCATGCCCTACTCTAATCAAGAGTTGGTAAAACTCCTCTATATATTCTTGGACTGATCTTCCTACTTGCTTTAACACATGCATCTTCTTAAACAAATCAAGCTCGTAGTCCACAGGGATGAACTGCTTCTTCAATTTGTCCACCATGTGATCCCACCTTGTGATCTTCTCCTTTCCTCTTCTATTTCCTTCCAATCAGACCTCTAGCCACTAGATTTTGGCATGGCCTTTTAGTTTTCCCTTTGCAAACTTAACCCTATCTAGGTCCCTGATATCCTCATACTCAAAGTATTATTCCAGTTCATTGATCCAATCGATCAACTCATCTAGTTTTAGATTTCCTGAAAATACACCCACTTCAATTGTAGGTCTTTTCCCAAACTTAGTAATGGCCCTAAAAAGCCTTTTCTCTGCATGATTTAGAACTTCCCCATCAAATTCCCCTTCTGGTCCAATTTTGTCTTCTCCGTTGTCATCTTCACTTTCATCACCTGCAGCCACAATTGTTCCTCTACGGAGCTCCTCCTGCAATGCTTGTACCTACCTTTGGAGGGCTCTAACCTCCTTAGGATTAATATCTTTGTCCCTTTCACCACACTCTCTTTGTGGAGGCATCTTCTTAACTCAAACCCACAACCACACAGTCCTGGTGCAAACTGACTCACATTCGACGCTCTATCTACACACTCAGGAAAACTTGCTCTAATACCACTTGATGGGGACACAACCCAAGAATAGAATGGACACAACAGAAAAGGGAAATTTTATTAACTGAAAAATAAGCTACTACATTCAATACAGAGAAAATAAACTTCAAAACATGCCCTAAGGGCTTACAATAGCATAGATGTGGAGATAATTTCTCCTTTCAGTACCTCCTCTCAAACTCCACTCCTAACTTCCTTTTACAATGCTAGAAATCTCCTTAAATAGACCCCAAAGGGTTAAGGACTAGGAGTACATTCTAGAAAGTGCTAGTAGGCATCCACCAACCAAATAGAAGGTTTCAGAAGCTGCGTTAGAAGTCGGCGCAAATCTAGAAGAATCCAGAAACGGTAATCGAACTTCCAAGAGGCATAACTTTTGAATCGTAACTCTGATTGACAAACCGTTTACATTTCTGGGAAGCTCTCAAAGTACTCTATAGCCCTATGGACCAGCTTCACTTGTTCCCCATTCTTTGGCCCTTTTTTAGGTCATTTAATGCCTCTAACCTAACTTTGAAGCATTCTTAAGAGGTCTCCAAAACCCAAAAAACTGTAATAACTTTCAAACTGTGGGGCCTTTTGACCTGATTCTTTTTTTGGAATGCTCTAAATTACAATTACATTCATCTGGCCAATTCACACCTTCTAGTTCACCAAAATGATGGCCCAATTACATGCTCCTATTTTTTTGGGATTTTCTAGCACACTGATAGTGGAACTGTGAGAGTTGAAACCTTTATTTGACCCAAATGGGTGTCCAAAAATGAAAACACATGAAATAGAAACTAAGTCTAAGTACATTTTTTTGGGTGACACAGGATTGACCTTATACCTCTGGATGCTCCTGCATCAAGATGCTCTAGTACATGATAAGAAGCACCAATTATTGCAATCCTGTCAACATGTTTGTTTTCTCTTATAGGAATGCTCTAAATGTTGAATACCCAAAAACCTTCAAGTAGATCCCAAACCCTATGTTTATATGCTTTGAGGAGGTTGTTCTTGGTTATATTTTGGCTTCTTACTTGATTAACAACTAACTCACTATCCACAAATACTCTTAGAGTTTTTATTCGTCTCTTTTATTCAAGTAAGAGACCTTGGGTAAGAGCTTCATACTCTACTACATTATTGGTGTAGTTGAATTTGAGCCTATAAGAGAAATAGTACTTCTCCAATTTTAGGGAAATGAGCTGACACTAACTCGTGAACCATTCTTATTTCTTGAGCCATCAAAGAACATGCTCCACAATCCATCAATATCCTCTTATGTCTTCATGAGACTTGGAATAGGTCATCCTTTTCTAATATACACTATGTGCCACGGCATGTCTCTAGATTTTCTTGTACTGGATCAAACTAATAAGCAGTGGCCCACTCATCTAAAAGATAATTAGGCAATTCTACTAAGGAAGTAGAAGGCTCGTTTGCTATATCTCCATCCTCTTCTTCAAAAATAGTGCAATTCATATTTATGGGACTTGGAGTGTAAGTCTCTATATGATTGAGGGCTAGAGGCTCTACTCTTATGGAAGCTTTTGTTCCATAACTTGTTCTAAAAAATATGTAATACCAATTAGATGAAATATAGCCACTTATTTATGCAGTAAAGTATCTGGAAAGATAGATTACAAAATGTGGTTTGACCTCAGCTACTAATATATCTTGTATAATAGTACAACCAGGGAAAGCATGCAATGTCATCTCTACATTTTTTAAGTCTCCTATAGTCTTGATAGAGCTACCATCTAATTGGAGCACATCCCTAAATATGGGTTCATATTTGATACCAAAGAGATTAGCTACACTTCTAGGCACTATAGAGCTAGTAGCCCCTGAATCAATTATGCAAATTATCAACTAATTTATCTCTTATTATCAAGGAAACATAAAACAAAGGAGGCTTGATTTTCTTACTTTTTTCTCCACCTTTTATTGGTTGCATTAGGCTTGTTGCGTCATCTTCTCTAAGTGGTTGATCTTTCACCTCTATACTCTCTAGCTCTTGTTGTAGTAATTTCTTATGTGATGATAGAGTAGCAACAGTGTCCCATGTAATGATACGGACATTAGTCTTTTTCATTTGATCTACCACATTGAAAGGAGTATTAGCTACTTTGGTTGAAGCCTTGGGAGTTGCATGGATAGGTGGGTTGAATTTGAGAAGTCTAAGGTTCAGTAGACTTCTTTTTTGTCATATCTTATTTCTATTGAGGGGCAATATTGGATTGTGTATTTATCACTGGCACATGAGGAGCAACATTTGAAGTTGAAGTTTGATTAACTGAGAGGGATGTAGCATCCTTAACAACTCTTCTTTAACTTCTAGTATTATGGGCTATAGCATCATGGCTGGCATGGAAATGCTCCTCAAAATGATGGTTCATGAAAGAAAAATTACCCTATTGTTGTAGATGAGAAGCATCAGTAGATTGACTAACATCATATTATTTTCCTGATGCTTGCTCTTGTATAGTCAATGCTAAGTAAGACTCTACCTTCTAGAACATACAATATCCATAGGAATAGTTACAAGAAGGGCATAAATCTTTATCTTGAGCAAGATTATTTTGAGGGACTAAATCCCTATTTGGGTTTGTATTTACAAAAGGGAATTACCAATAGGTCTATTCTGATTATATGTAATATGACCCTGATTTTGATTTGGAGGTCTATTATGTGTGGGAACTTGATATTGAAGTTGGGGAGGCTTATTTTTTTGAGCTTTTTTTCTTTCTAGGGTCACCACCTTGTTACTCATCTTTTGTATCACTCAGAAGCTATCCTCTACCTTCTTTTCCTGACCCTACAACTTCTTGTCTATATTTTGCATCATGGACCGCATCATATCTTTAATTTCATCTATTCTATTTGAAGATATGGAGGTTGAAGGGACAATGGAAAGGGGCTAACTTGTAGATGTGGTAGGGATAGGGGCTATAGTAGGCTGATGATTAGGCATATCAAGGAAGAAAGGCATTGGAGGTCTTGGAGCTAACTTCCCTCCTTGCATCAATATATTTCATACCCTTACCGCAATTTCATAAGAATCTGGTAAAATATCCCCTCCCATAGTTTGCATTGTGGTAGCTATGTCACTATTAAAGGCTCTAAGGTAATTTAAGAAAGCTAGTAGGTATTCTATACCATGTCTTTTAAAATCTATGATTAAAATTAGTCATATATTCACGGGGTGCTCTCTTGATAGTTGCTAGCTACTCCAAAAGTGATAAATGATCAGTTTTGTCTTCAAAGTGTTTCCAAAGTCCTGCTCCTAACCCATCCCAATCAACAATAGAGTTATGAGGCAAACCTCTATACCATTGTAATGCATTTCCATTTAAGAATGAAGCTATAAACCGAATAGCAACATCATCTTCTTAATACCATATATATTACAAACATTTGAAATCTCTTGAATATTCTCTACATGGGAGATGGAAGTTTCACCAGTGAAATTAGGTATACTTTTGAGAGCTAATATTGAGATATCATGCCTTTAAGAAAATAAGAGAGTACTCACACCATTAACGATGGAAAATTCATGTGCTCTAGGTTGGTACATATGAAATAATGATCTATTTAGATGAAAAGATGGCAATCTAGGTATTGACCTATCATTAGGAGGATTGAAAGAGATCTTGCAGGTGTATTTGTTACTATTACACTCCTAACTAGTGATATAGGTAATCTATTTCTCTTCCTTCTAGGGTTTGAAAATGAGAGCTTAGTGTATTGAAAATTACCTCTAGAAGATGCCCTTGTATGAGCTTTGGGCATGAATCACAACAACTTTGGTCTAGAAACTAGAGTATAGATTTGGAGTCACCAAGCACATCAAAATGATCCTCTAAAGGCCTGAAATACTAAGAGAAACACTATCTTCTCAGCATATATTTGAAGTTCTTTCTTGACACTAGAAAACTAGTAGACTTAGAATTCTTTAACATGTTAGTCCCATCAGGCATACCAAAAACTATTCTCACAAAAGCTTGCACCTTTGCCTAAATTTTTTACATAAAGGCAACCTTGTGAAACATGGAAATAATCTCCAAGTTGCGGGACTTGAACTATGAGATTGAGTCTCTAGAGAAGGTCGGCTTCCTTACTATCAGTGTGCATATAACTATTCTTTGAGAGGAAATGGGAGAAGGAATGCATGAAAGAAAACTACCTAACCTAATCTAAAGGAAGTGATACACCAAAATAGTTTTCTCAATCATATCTCTACTTAACAATGCCCTATCCATCAATATAACCATAAAATACATTGATTTAACCTTTTTATTAATCCAAAAATTACATATTGATCAGAAACCAAATGAAATTCCACAAGGGACTTTACTCTATAACATTCAAAGGAAAGAGTAGCTATTGTTATGAATATTGAAGAATGGAAACAAAACATCAATAGAGGCAAGAAGACTTTACACTAATATTGATGGGAGAATAAGGTAAAACAAATATTACAATCACTCATAGACAAAATAAAATTATAGTAGAAAAGTATAGAATACTGCTGCTATAAAATCAGAGAGAAAATGACCAATCCTAAGAAGTGTTACAAAAATATGCTTTTATAGTGCAATCATAACTCAGATAGCTTCTACCCTAAGGCAAAGCACAAAAACTACATTTAGGGTTGTAGAGAACAATCACTAAAAATTTTGGAAAAGATTTGATCATGGTATACATCCAAATTTATGAAAAAATCATATTATTCACCAAACAGAACCTTCAAAAGACAAAAACAATGGCCATTATCTTTCTAACTAGATAGACGGATAACCATGTGGTGATGGAGTGTCCCTTACATTAAAGTAGCATGGGGAACATCTAAGAGTGGTTCTAGGTGATCAAAAGATAGATCCTCAATTAAAAGAGTTGCTTAGTCCATGTTATCGACGTGCTAAATCAAAAAAAATAGAAAGTCAATTGGATTTGACTACCCAACCCTTCCATGTGGCCCAATAATGTTTAAATATTTAGCCACCTTGTCTATATTTCTAACTTTACATTGACCTATTGACCTTACCCTAGTCACAGCTTTGGCACCTATTTACCTTAATTAACTATTAACCTTGCAAAATCATGAACCAATCAACTAATGGTTACTGCTACATCACATCTTGAAATTGATGTAACATAAAATGCTTGCAACCTTGCAAAAATAAACTTAATTTCCACTGCTTACTTACCACCCAGGCCTTCTAAGACACGTGTCTGTCTGTTACTATTTCATTATGAATAATAACCTCGCATCTTTGGTTAACAACATAATGATGATGCTTGATCTACTTTTAATTTGATAGTCCTGAAGATGCATTGATCCCTATCAGTACCTTGACCAATCAAAACTCTACCCAACAACAACTCATTTTGACATCCCTTTGCTTGTGTCCCAAAGCTAAAATAAGTCCCACATGTCCACATGTCATATCATCACTATCTTGCTATGGGAATTTATCGTACATTTTCCCATAGAGACATACCAACAATCGTTGATCATGTCCAAATCAACAGTGGGCAAGGGGACACTGAGAAACTAACCCACTTCTATAAAGCATGCATAAAACTTTTCCAATTTTTACCTTGTCTGACAACTCCACCAATTGCAAAGAAGAAAGGCCCACCTAGGATACATGGCATGTTGTTACTATGTCACTATTACTTTAGATCATACATTTTTTTATAGAAATATAATGACAGTCATAGATCTAGATCTGATCAATGGTCCACATCATTTTCTACTAATTACTACACATGACCCAAAGCAAGAGGCCCCACCCAGCTACATGTCACATTGTCACTATGTCATTATGAATTTTTTTCATGCAATTTTTGATAATGACAAAGCGATGATCGTCGATTTCCTTACATTAGATGGCTAAGAAGATGTGTGCCCACCAAGATATTTATAACATTAAGCAACCTATAGACTTAGGACATAAAATATAACCCAAGGTTTTAAATGTATCTTTTATAACATTAGAACATTTGAATATTTCAAAATTTGATTGTTGGGCATATTTGATAGGCAAAACTCAAGTTTTGGTAGGAGGGAAAATATGGCTAACACACAAGAGAAGATAAAAAGTATCTGAACAATAAATTACCCTAGATGAAATCAAAGTAGCCCTTTTTAATATGAATTTAGACAAGTCTTCAGGCTCAAATGGCTTCCAAACCTTATTTTTTCAAAAAATATTAGGACATATTGGGATATGACTTATGGGAAGAAATCAAGGCTACCAAAAACTTGGGATCGCTCTTATAAAACATTAATAATACCTTCTTAGCATTAATCCCTAATAAAACTAATCATTAATAATGCATCATTAGTTTTATGATGACACAATCCTTCTAGGAGAAAGTTTTATGAAAGAGGCCTGAAACTGCAAACAAGTGATAAAATCGTACATAGAGGCTTCCAAACAAAAAGTAAATGCAGCAAAACCAAATATTTTCTTACTCAATACACAAATTTAAATAGAAAGAAAATTTTGTAACATCATGGAATACATGAAAGGAACTTTTCCTTGTAAATATCCTAGCAAACAATTAGAGAAAGGAGTTAGAGATAGTAATACATGAAATCAAATATCTAAATGTTAGATAAAAGAATGGAAAGCTTGAAAGGGAAATGGGTAACAAAAGTTGTAAGAAAAAATATGATAAAAGAAGTTATGTCTACTATTCCCACCAATGAGATTTCATGTCTTCCTCTACCCAAAGGCATTGAAAGTAATCTAGATCATAAACTAAGAAACTTTTTTCTAGCAAGACACAATAGAAAAGAAGAAGCAATATATCATCAAATGACATAATTTTTTTAGACCCAAAGAATATGGTGGATTAGGAACAAAGAACTAGAGCTGGAAAAATGAGGCCCTGTGGGAAAAATTCATATGGAGAATGTACCAAGAGCATGAAAGCATATGGGCTAAAATCTTATATCATAAATACTTGAAAATTTCTAACCCTCTCTCTTTGTTTCAAACCAAAAATCCTCCCAAAGAATCTAAATTTTAGAAATTTATGATTCATTGTTACCGTCTAAGAATTAATAACCTCACTTGGGATATAGGGCTAGGATAGGATGCTTTATTCTGGGAGGGCTCTTGGAATGGACTTTCCTCTCTAGACAACTTCAATCTTCCATCCAAAATTAAAGATACCTTAACTAATATATGGGAAAATCATGTATATAACTACAAGATAATATCTAATGAGGACCAATATAGTGATTGGAAGTGGAAATCACTAGAAGATATTGACCTATCTATCCAAGAAAAACAATTTTTTTAACATTTCCTGAGACAAAGATAAACCATTCATAAAGAAACAAAGGGTAGATTACTATGGGGTGCCTCAAAGAATGGATTTTATACTGTCAAAAAAGGATACAAAAATATGATAAACTCATAGTAAGGGGATAAGATAGATATTTCCCTTAAAATTTATTGGGGCTCGACTTGTCTCCCTGAGGTTGATATCTTTCTTTGGGTAGCCTTGCAAAAGAGAATCCTTACAACTAATAAATTCACAAAAATGGGTTTTGAAGGTCCATCCATATTCTCTTTATGTGAAAATGAATCATAGGCAGCTGAGTATTAGTTGTACCAATGCCCCTTTTCCAACAAATGTTGGAAATGGTTATGTCAAAAGTTAGAATGGCAATTGACTTTCCCAAATAATATATGGAACCTCCTCAAGAGTTGGCCTAAACATAGATTCTCAAGGGTCTATGGAAACCTATGGAAAATTTCTTCATCTATACTCCTTTAGGAAATATAGAAGGAGAGAAATAGAAGAATATTGAATAATCTAAGAATGGACATGGATTATTTCATGTATAAGGTGGAAGCAAGCATTATAGAGGTAGTAAATAACAATCTCCAAAATTATTATAAAGTATAAGGCTCATTCTCAATTTGGGATGCAGATATGCATAAAAATAGATTAATTTAATAAACCCCCCACCTGCCCCCCACCAAGAGATATACTAAAGCAAACAAACAAGTGAGGCAAATTGTAAATAGGAGCTCCCACCACCATGATGGGAAAAATTAAATTTTGATGAGGCCTCTAGGGGTAATCCAAGATCTATGGGATTAGGATGTATTATACATTTGGATAAAGTCTTGTGCTTAGTTAAACAAACCAAATCTCTAGGGGAGACTTCTAATAACTTAACAAAATTAGAAGCTTTGATTGGCAGGTTAAGTTTGAGTCTAGATTTGTGCATCAATAAGTTATTTATTGAAGGAGATTCACAAATCATCCTTAATTACTTAATAAGGAGAAGCACCCCTAATTGGTGTCATTCCCAAAATAATAGGGCAAAAACACACCAACAAATATATATTTTAAAGTTAAATAACTGAAGGAGATTCACAAATCATCCTTAATGACTTAATAAGGAGAAGCACCCCTAATTGGTGTCATTCCCAAAATAACAGGGTAAAAACACACCAACAAATATATATTTTAAAATTAAATAATTCACTATATAAATACATTCTACACTAAAAACCTTATCGAAAGTTTGACCAAGAATTAAAGTGAGTTTCGAATACATATCATAAAGATGTAGAGTTGGTATTCCAACACAATGTGCACAGGTTCAAAACTGTGAGTCTTAACACAATAGGAACATTTAGTTCAGGTTAAATGAGTCAATAGATTAAACATTAGGTTCAAATTTCAAGGTACAACATCAAGGTCAAAGTGTATTTAGGGTTTTTTAATTCTTGAATTGATTATGATGCTATCCTTTATTACACTATACTGATCAATCTTTAGGAGAATCTAATTCTGCATTTAAGGTTTAATGTATCATAACATACTAATAATTAATCTGGATATTATCATAACTCATTTTGAACTAATTAAAATATTAAAATATTTATCATTAAACTATATACAACATATAACTCATCTTCTATCGTAACCCGACCCATCATATTACATTACCTAGTCAACTTGAGTTATAACAATTCTCGATCTACTAACTACCTTCTAGGTTAAAATTCAAATGCAAAATATCCCAATACTATAATCACCACATAAATTTAAATCCTAACAAAAGATTAATAACATAAAATTTCTAGCTAATCCATTTCCAAACCTACCCTTCACTTAATTATTAAGAGAATGTTTATCCATTAACAACTAATACTAGCTTTTGACATAAAAGCTTTTAATCCTAATGCAACTTTGAGTTTACTAAACTCATAATTAAACCCATAATATAATTATGAAATACTTACAAAAATAATTCCCTTGATAAGATATAAAATATTTTCAATCATACTCTACTATAGAGTAAAAATCTTAAAACGTATTATTAACATCTTTACTACATACTAAACTTATCTAACATCTAACACTTTCCATTTAATGTAATTAAATATATAATTAAGGACACAAACATTATTCATGAAAACACTATTCACTAACACTAAATTCAAATATAAATTAAAATCTAACATTAATTAAATCTACTTACTTTATATATACAATAATTATCCTTAGTTAAAAGAATAAACTTACTTTAATATCCTAAACTAATTCTAACACCTAACCTGTTATCACCTACTAACAAAATCCAAACTTTACTATCATTCCATATCTAACACAATTAATTTTTAACATTAATTAAATATAAACTTAACTAATAACTAACAACTAACCTAACCCGACACTACAATTAACATTATCTAACACTAAAAATTAAGAACTAACTTTAACTTACTAAACATTAAACTACCCCCTAACCTTACCCCTTACCTCATTCACCTAACCTAACCCCAGCCGCCTTAACTACCTTTAACACCTTCACAATGCCTTGGGTGGCTTCCTAGTTCTCTATAGATGAACCCAAGGATAGCCTTTGACCTTCCAAAAGGTGATTCAGACCTACATTTACTTGGCTGCCTCTCCTATGTTTGGCTTGGAAAAAGGGGGTGGAAATTCAAACCAAACTTTATCCTTCCCTTCCATGTCATGTGGTTAGAAAAGAAGAAGAAAAAGTGTGATTTCCTTGGACAATGGGGGGTGACATCACCCTTTGCAATGGACTAACTTGCGTATTAAGTTTAAAGTTTAGTGGGTGTTTAGGATAGACATAGGATAAGATAGGTACTCTCTTTTTTTTAAAAAAAAATTAAAAAATTGATGTTATTTCATTTTCAAATTATAAAATTTTATTTTAAAATGGTATCAAAGATATGAAATGGGATATAAGAAGGAATATTCTCTATTCTAAGAGGATTAAAAAAATACTTTCCCATTCAAAGGGCAGAGAGCATTTTTGCTCTAGGAAGGTAGATTTTTTTTTAAAGCCCTTTTTTTCTAAGTGTAAGATTTTCAATACAATTTAATCTATATGGAAAGGGGGTATTTTTTTTTTCAATTTGAATTATAGAATTGATTTTGATGTTATGTTTATTCATTAACATATGAATACTTCTCTTTTCAACAAATACGAAAATACAAGATAAAATCCATTCATATAATCAAATTTTCTTAACATAGTTTAAAATTAAATTACATAACTTTATATATCATCATTTCATCTAATTACCATTTAAACATATGAATACAAATTTGAGTTATAAGAATACCATAGGGAAGGTGAAACATCATTGCATCTATTACCGATAAACATATGCATATAAATTGAATCATAAGGAATATCATATGAAAGGAAGATACTCATTTTTTCTCAACATGCATGGGCTAGCCACTTCTTATTCATTTTATTCAATCATCTAATTGAAGGAATCCCATAGGAAAGAACCAAGAAAGAAAACCTAAGATCATAATTGTTTCAAAAATAAGTTTACCATTAATTTTTTACAATAGGATCATTATCCTAAGGAGAAGTCTCCCATACATTTGAATTGAAATAGCAACTCTAAATTCTTGTTGGCTCCATATCAAGGTAGCCACAATGAAATCTTCAAATCACATCAAGGTAACCATGGAGATATTAAAAAATTATTGGGAGACAAACTAATTTAACGCAAGAACACAAACAACCAAATACTCCCATCTGAGGTTTGTACAACAGGTTCATTTTTGAACCAAACTAGGGAGAAGGTGAATTTTTTTAAGGTAGAAGAAATTAGTCATAACACCATAACAGATGCCCCTTCCAAGGTTGTAAGCACAAGAACTTTCATTATTTTACTTCTCAAATTCCAAAACATAAACATGGTTTGTAGTGACAAGTAGGGGCCCATATCACCCTACTCTCTCCCTCTTCTCATCATGAGGAGAGACTTTGCACTACCTAGAGTCCAACTAAAGCCCTCCTTCCATACATGGCCACTTCTGCCCTGTTTAAGGGTGAGTAATGTCAACACAACCCTTACAATTTCCCTCATAAATCAAAATTTAAAACACAAAAAGAAAAAATTTAAGAAAACCCATCTCAATCCCATCCCTTACATGTTTCATCATACATATGGATACACACACATGCAGAAGCCTATTTTAAGCAATAAAAACATAGCATAAAGACACAAACTTTAAGGATTCCTACCTTTACAAATGGTTATGGCAAATTGAAATTTGAGAAGAGCTATCCTTCTTCCTCCATCAATCCTAATTTTACTCTCTAAATGTAGAGATTGGGTGGACACTCTTCCACCCTTGAATCTACAACTAAATAGGCTCCTAACTCAACTACCTAAAAATTGCAATAACTCCTAACTTGACTAAGGATTTTAGAGTCTTCTAACTTAACCCTATCATTAAGGAAAAAATTATGGTGGAGTAAAAACTTGTCAAACTCATGGTGAAGTTCTAATTTTCGCACTAAAGTAAAAATGGGATATTTGGGTGGTCATAAAAGTCAACAAAAGGGGCTAGAGGGGTGAAAAATTCCTCCAACCCATACATATACCCCCTAGGCACTTAGTTTTCATAAATTTTGGCCTTTAGGACTATTTAGGGACCTATTATATTGCTTGAAATATTTGGACTTTATAAAAACCCTAGGAATGCAATCTTACCACTAAACCCTAATTAGGGTAATTAATTCCAATTACCAACTAATTAGTCTTAGGTTATCAACCTAGTCCATCTCAGATTATTAGGTTACTCGACTAACCCTAATTATCATGTTGATATACATATATAGATTATGAGTGTCAAGCAACACAATAAAATCACTATTACAAAACATTAAACACTTTATGATTACAGAATGATACACACATTTAATTTACAATACAAATAAAATAGGAAACAAGGAGATCTACATATTTCATTAGACTTAGCCCTAGTTTTCATGGATAGTACATAGGGTCGATTAACAGTTCTTCATTAGATTTCCTAGCTAATAATCTTGCACACTCATTTCACACATCAATAGTTTGAGAAAATCCACATGTATACATTAAAAACTCATCTAGATAATCACATAAATGAAAACATCAATCTTTCATACAAGTAACTATTATCTCATTTTTTCTCATGTATTTAACCATTGAAAATTGTATAATTAAAGTATTAATTATATTCCTAATCCTACATTTTTTTATTGTACTACACCATCAATATGCATATAACCTAATCATTGAGGTACCATAATTAACATCATCATCATAAGGTGAAACACCTCATCTTATAGTTAGTGAAATTTAATGATTAAACAATCAAGATAACGTAGTAGTTCTCAAATCAATGAGTATTTAAAACATGAATGTATCAGTTGATCTCAATTTTCTATTAGAACATCTAAACTATAAAACATTACTTCATATCCATTCCAATCTCCTATAACAAATTTAATAGAGAAATTCATATTTAATAAGTATGTGCAAAGAGTGACCTTATAATTAGATATTAAACTCTCAATTGGAATATGTATTAAAATTGGTAGATAATAAAAAAAAATCATATTTAATTATATTGATAAGTAGGAGATAATTTCCATAGCATGTTAAATTGTGACATTGCTATCAAATTGTGATATTGATATTTAATCATATTTATCGAGAAGGGAATAAAGAAGATGATGTCTTACCTAATATAGGAGTTGATAGTGAGAATATAATCTTAAAGAACTTCTACCATATCATCCCCTAAAAAACCTAATTAGAAGTTGCAACATTAATTATTGATAACATAACTCTATTTTACTTTAAATTGTGCGTTCAGTTAATTTTGTTCTAGGGGCCCATTTCTACTTCTCTTCTCCCTGGTTTTAGTTTTTTTTTTTTTATTTGTGGCACCATTTTCATCTTTCCATGTGTTCCTTTTCTTTGTTCTCCCTTTTCATTTTCCTTGGCTTCTTCCCTTATAGGTGGCCTTGGTCTCTATTTTGCTTTGTATTGCTTTGTTTTTCTCTTTTTTCTCTTTTGCTTCTAGTTTGCTATGTTCTTCTCTTGCTACTTAGGTATCAATGATCTTTCTTTTGGAGATGGAATTTTGTCCTTATTTTTTTCATGTTTGTTTCTCGTTTCTCCCTCATATTTAGTCCCCTTTCATTTTTTGAGTAGGCTTCCCCTATCTTTGGTCATCTAATTATCTTAATTATTTATATCCCTTAGTCCTCATTTGAGATATGCTTGGTAATGTATAATATATTTTTATTGAACATGAGTAATTATTATCTATGTTTCCTACTATATACATCTAGTTGTGATGATCCCTCACCTTGACCAAGTTGTATAAGTATTTCCCTTTCCCAATATTTTTATGTCCTCCCTCACTAACTAGAATGATGGTAGAAAATTTTCCCATGTGTATTATAAACGCATGACTCATCATTAATAGGCATAGAGCTACATGATCTCTGATAAATTATAGCTTCTTAGAGGAAGATTGGAGAGATTGCTGGAAGATTGGTTGGAAGCATGAATGTTGATGATATGATGATATGTTACATTCATGATTGAGTTTGTCATTGATGTCTACATAGCATGTTTGATGTCTTCAATGGTATTTGATAGAAGAATAGTAGAATGATCAAGTTGGTATGGATGGCTAGTTGAGCATGATAATCACCTGAGGTTATGGGAGATACTTCTAAGTATTTGGTATATGCAGTTAATGTTATAATTAGAAAGGATATGTCTAGAAGAAGTTATGTCAATTTTTGTGATGTTTTTTCTGAGATAGACTTTACAGAGGCATGTTCTGGTAAACTTGTTATATCTCTTAGCAAAGTTGATATCTTGAAGATCTAGGTTGAAGACATGAAGAAGACATGTTGAGAATGATGTGGCTAAGCTCACTCATCATAATATTGTACGTATCAAAAGTTATTCAAGTCACAAGGAGAAAGATTAAGGTTATCGCTAAGTGTAATGTGTTCTTAATGTGGTCCTATAATAATTAATTGAGAAGTACTAACAGCCAACTCAAGGAATTTTTTTATAGATTCAATATAAAGGAAGGATAGTTTCCTTTATTATGAGAAGTAAGGATGTGAATTGTGAATGCTCGATAAGAAGCAAAGACTGTGGAATGCAAAGTTGAGTAGAGCAATGTAGAAGTGAAGGAAACTTCATTGCAAAGGTTTTGCTGAGTGATCTAAGGTTTGGTATTTGGATCTAAGGTTCATGACCTAGTCTACATGGTTTGAAAATGATTGGTCTAATTGATAGGATAGAGTAAAAGATAGAGGAAAGAACAAGATACCAATAAATTACTTTTTTGAGTAGTGAGCTCTTCTTGTAGTTGAAAATTCATGTTTGGATAGTGGGCTCTTCTTGCATACATTATACCGCAACTCCTAATAAGGTTGGCACAACTCCTAATAGGGTTGGAATCTCCTAATAGGGATTCAATGTCTCCTAAAAGGGACTTATTGTACTAAATGTTGCAATAAACTCCTAACAGGGTCCATCCTCTAATAAGTAATATTTATATTAGTACATCATCTAATGAGCATCATTCCCATTGGGGTTTTCCCTCTAATCAAGGGTTTCCCTAGTCAACATATTTGGTGTAATTGTCTATGTGCATCTTTTTATGGTTGTTTATTACTTTGGTTGAATGGTTAAGTTTGTTTAAAGAAGATAAATCTTTCAATTGTTGGATAACTGATTCACCCCCACCCCTCTTGGTCACCTTGGTGGACTATTGTTTATAGAACTTATTCTATCTTCTATAGTTCTCTCCTAAAGCTTCAAGATTAATCTACCAAATTTAGAGTGAGTTTTAAATTGACATAACTTTCAATTTATCTTTTCCTATGACTTATATATTGCTACAATTTTTGAGTTTCCATGGAATCCTCTGTTATCTTTTTCATTCATTTGAGGATGGGACTATGTCACTATGGTATTTAGTGGCTCCATCAAACTAGAGAGGTGGAATTGTGGAACTATATTCTTAGGGATGTAGATTATATAACTAGGATAGCTATCATGCGAGCTTTGGGAGAGATATTTTAATTATCAATTCACTTGGAGAAAAAATAGTTCAGTTATCATAACCTTCATAGCTTATTTAGCTAAGGAACATGCCACCCATTGTTAAATTATTATGTTATGTACCAACATTTTTTAGGATATCTAGTTTGAAGGTTTATACATGTACACTAAGAAAGTGTCACACTCTAAACCCTTCTATCCAAGGGATTCTATGAGTTTGGAATACTTAGATGTTGTCTTAGAACTCCATATCCATGGAGTTCAAGAAAGTATATTTGAATGTGTGGTGGCTCTCAACTAAGTCTTAGAAAATGGTTTCTTGCTAGTAAATCATGCAATAGGAGGTTCTCTTACAGACATGATGCAAGAATGTGAATGTCCACAAAGAATTCCTCAAGAATGCAATGCAAATGTAGGCTAAAAGTAGTATGAATATGCAAAATATAGCTATGCTAAGAAAATATGACAATATTAAAATCCAAAATAATTACTATGTGAGCTATACTATTGCAAAGTGAAAGAACAACTACATGAATATAAACTAAGAATGCCATGGATGATAGAACAAGACAAAGAAATAGAAGTTCTCCACAAAAGCTCTCAAGAATTCAAATGACAAACCTACAGCATAACAATACTCAAGAGTGTGGATCCTTTGACAAGGGGAGAGCTCTCTCTTTTAAAGTCATCTGGATGGTGGAGATCAAGATCAAAATGATGGATGATCAAGGGTGGAGTTTGAAAATGAGGATTGATCCATGTGCACACACAAGTCAACCAATAAACAAAGAGTTGACTTTGCATGTGAGACAAAAGAGTCTTTCTCTTTTAATTTATAAATTATAAATAAGACTTTATGTGTGCACATTGAGTGGGTTAGAAGAAAGGGTGATTTTATTTAATCAAAAGGGGGCATGTTGTTTTAATCAAATAATCAACTTAGGATAGCATAGTCAAACTATAGGTCATAATCCAATTAATTGATTTTAGCAATTTGGTCTAGGCCAATGATGAATTAATTTAACCAAATGTTGAGAAGGGGGCTAATAGTCTAGTGACCATTTTTAGGTGATTACATTTGTCCCTCTTTGACTAATATGTGATCAATTTGGAAATATAGTATGTCAAAGAGAACAAAAGCCAAGTAGGAAGCAATTGAGATATCTAATTCTAAAGAAACAAATACAAAAAGAGATAGCAAATCCTAAATGTACATCCCGATAGCAATAGTATTGAACACCTAGGAAATAGACAATGTCAGCACTCAAGAAAAATGTTAACACCAAGAAAAGTAGATAGACTAAGAGCATATGAAAAGATCAAACATATGCTCCTAAGAAATAGATAGTTATAGCAAGCAATGATAGATTATTTATGCCCCTCAAGATTGAAATTGAAATGAGGTAAGGGGGATGTAGAAACTAGCTATATATGAGAAAATCAAGATATAGCAATGTCCAAGATGATAGATAGATGATTAAAACCAAAGAGTGACCATAAGAAATTGATAGAATGCCCCAGTTTGACCAAAGTTGACCACGAATGATAAAGAATGAAAAATTATGTCAAATTGAGTAGAAAAGTGATTGAGACATGAAAATTTGAATTGGAGAAGATATAAAGTGTAGAAAAGATGAAGACATAAAGAAATGGAGATGGCCTATCGAAGATTTAGAGATTAGACCTCAAGAGATCAACTAACTGCATAGAAGAAG
Source organism: Cupressus sempervirens (assembly GCA_028749045.1). NCBI lineage: Eukaryota > Viridiplantae > Streptophyta > Pinopsida > Cupressales > Cupressaceae > Cupressus > Cupressus sempervirens. The sequence goes on along the minus strand of CM053788.1, from coordinate 276,803,071 downwards.
GTAAAATTTTGACTATTAAGATGAACTTGGATTTCAATTTTGATCTTGAAAATGGATGCAAGACATCAAAAATAGCTAGGGGTGCAATTTTTGCATAATTGTGAGGAGTTTGAAAATTAGGTCAAAGTTAGGTAGGAAGATTATATAAGGGGTCCAAGTGTCATTTTGAAATCATTTTTTCTTTTTTGATTATGGAGAGTTTATGAGTGGTTGAGAGAGCATCATGACTTTGGTGAACATTCTGACTCATCGACACTATTTTGAGTGTAGTAAATTGCACAATCGACCAACCGAGTATAAGGCGCTACTAAGTTTTCAACTTTTTGTCACTTTTTTGAGCATTTATGACCTTTTTCCACATGTCTTAGGAGTTCCATATAGAATATCATGTGAAATTTTAAAAAGTATTGCACAGGTACTTTGAAAAATATCATGCGATACTTCATATGAAAAATTGTATCGCACAACTTGTTTAAAGTTTGTCATATGAGACATACCCAAATGTCACTCAGACCGATGTGAAATGTTACTTGAGACAAATGTATCGCACGGGTATAGTAAAAAGTGTAGCACAATATTTGATTAGCATATTATGTTGCCTTCATATATAAATAAATGTTGCACTATCTATTTTTGGTGTTTTTGTTGATTTTTACATGTTTGTTGAGTTTTACTGATGTTTTCCTATTTTTCATTATAGATGGTGTTCCTAGCCCTTAATATCAACACCCCAAAGTTGTGGGGTTGTAGGTTTTAGAGCACCTTGATGATGTTGAGAGGGTGGCCATAGCAAGCATGGGGTTGAGGTGGGTCATGTGGATGCCCCACATATAGATGAACCACAAGTTGTTGGTTGCGCTAGCTAAGTGATGGCACAATGAGCACAACACCTTCTACTTTCCTACTAGAGAGGCAACCATCATTTTGGAGGATGTGTATTGCATCCTTAAAGTACCCTGCCATGGTGATCCAATGAGTTCTAAGTTTGATTGTTGTTTTGCATTTTTAGGTTGTGATATCTATATGAGGCATGTTGATGTAAGGTTTGGTTATATGTCACATGTATACTATGATCAAACCTCAACAGAGGGGAGGGTAGTGATGTAGGAGATGTTCTAAGATGCTACCATCCTAGACCACCATTTGAGTTAGGAGTGACTCATTGATGAGTATGGCATTGATTACCCACTACCGATTTTGTTATGTTTATTGTTGGCATAGGCTCTGGTTACCAATAGGGGCCAGAAGAGCTTCCCATTGGGATGGGGCAGACTGATTATGCAACCTCATAGGATGGAGTGGGGACTAGCCATACTTGTAGATATGTATCACGAGCTACATGAGGTGGTATACCATGATGATCACTCTTGCATATGCGGAGTAGTGCTAGCATAAATATGGGTGTGGGAGCACATTGTTGTCATCCAACCATGGGTTTAGCCATAGGAGCATAGCCAGCCTTACATTTTTGGATATACAGAGTTTGTACCATAGACCCATAGTGGGGATGTCACATACTATAGGTAGATTTTTGATGAGATGACAACATTCGTGTGGCGACTGTATTAAGATTATCTCAGCTGGTATAACTCTTGGGAGATGGATTACATGTGATATAGTAGACCACTAGTGGGAAGGCACTCTAAGATAGCAGAGCATTTTGTGATTAGTTAGGTATGGTGGAAATTCATAGAGCAACAAGTAGTCTCAATAAAGATGATGACTTATGCAAAATTCCACTCAAATGAGGTACAAGGTTGGCTACCCATGTTAGACTATTAGACAATGATCTAGGAGGCACTAGCCTTGGTTTAGAAACCTTGGGACTATCACCTAGATGTAGCAAATGTAGGGGAAAACCCAACATATTTATACGAGAGGTAGAGGCATCCCTTCCCTTAGTTCATAGAGCCAAATGCTCTAACCACAGTAGTAGGACATGGAGGAGATGGCAGTGGTGGAGGGAGAGGGGGAAGGGGGAGATGGATGGAGGTTGGGAGTGGTTCTTGATCAAGGAGGAGACAAGCACAAGCACAAGCCACGAGAGAGAAGGAGGAGGTGGAGGAGGAGGAGAAGGAGGTGCCACTAAGTGGGTGGTGAGTGGGGTGAGTGGAGGTGTAGGTAGAGTAGCCAATTGGGGGGATGATGACCATGATGCTAGGATCTAGACCCTAGAGGTAGACCTATAGTTAGCTCAAGTGACCATCATAGTACGAGATCAATAGCTCATGGATGAGCGAGTGTGAGGAGAGGAGCTTTGCAAGGAGAAAGATGCTACTAGGTGAGAAGCATCACATCATGGTGCATGAACCACATACTATTATGTCACCTATAGGGGTGTGATGCTACCAAGGTAGCAACTTCTTGACTACTTAAAGCATGTTGGTAGATCAAAGGGTGTGGTATAGCTGCTAGATAGGAGACAGGCTCCACCACTAGGGAAACTACCAGTTGTAGAGGCTACGAGTCAATCTTAGGCTAAGGCTGATAGTTTTTAAATTTTTGTGATTGTCCTCCATGTATTTTTTAGATTAATATCCAAATTTTAGATCTCATAGTTGTATATATATTGTGAAACATTGATATTTATGAGATACTAGATTTGATAGATAGATTTTTTGTACTTGTCTCATTTTGATGGATGTTTCAACATTTAAAGTTTTCATGTGATGATACAATTTCTCTCTCAAGTATGTGTTTTTTTAATGATTATGTGGATATGCTCATGTTAATGTGTAAATGAATCTCTCTCATTTATGATGTTTAGCTCTCATGTGTAGGATATAGACTTACATTTTTGAAATACATGACACTTGGATAGATTGAATGTGATGTTTAGATTAACCCCTAGTGGTGATAGGATAGTGAAGGGGCAAAGTGAGAGATCAAGGAGATGAAAAGACATGATCAAGAAGAAAGAAAATAAATATATGAAAGCAATCAGTCAATGTTTCCATGAAAAAGATGAAGAGAAAGCTCTTCCCATATGCAGGAATGTAAAACTAAACTAAAGAATGAACCTATAATGCAAGAAAATATGCAAAGTGGTTTACTAGCAAGAAACACATAATATTTAGACTGTTATTTCATCATTGAACATTTATCAGGGATAGAATGAGATCATACAACCATTATTAGTATAACTATGAGGATATGAATATGATTGATATTAGATAGGGATGTGGAAACCCAATCTAACCATCAAAGACATGTAAGTCAAGATGGTTATGCAATTAGATTCCCTAGGTTTTATATAGCAAGATTACACCTATATCAAGGCATAAGTGCCAAGATAACCCCTGAGTGAGTTCTTGCAAAAATAATCAAGGATTATATGTTTGTGAGTCAAAGTGTCAAAATAGAAAAGCATGAATGCTCTAAACATTGTGGATGAACAAAGTATACCCACAAGTTGAAAGCAAGAAAACATTTCCCATGCCCCTAGTCTTCTAGTCCAAGACATCCTCAAAAGTCTATTCAGGAGGGAACATAGCAAAGAAATCATAATAGATAGAATACAAAATAGATAAAGTTCATCATAGCTCAGTTGTTTAAATGTTTAAGTGTGTGTGTGTGTGTGTGTGTGTGTAAGTCACTTGGCCATTTTCATAAGACTTGAATCTAATAGTGAGAAATATTAAAGCATCTTAGAATGTAGGTCAACTATCTGAAAAGTATTGAGAAACACTTGATGTCAAAAAGGGGAGTAGTGTTGAGAAACACTATTTTGTGAGTTTCCAAAGAAACCCTAATGCACAAGGAGACCTCAATAGGCTAAGTAGTTATGCCCCCAAGGCAAGGAGAAGAGACAATTCCAAGCTAGGAAATGTGTTGCAGAATGAGTGATTGAGACTGATAAACATAGGTGCAAGGGTCTCAAGTAGCACCTATTTCTAGGTTTTCACCACTTGGCATTTTTTTAAAGACTTTTTTCAAATTTTTTGGATTTTTGAGTTTTTTTTTTTTTTTGGTGATACATCAAAGCACCTATTGCTAGGTTTTCATTAAGATGATCATTTTTTTAGGACATTTTCTACTTTTTAGGATTTTTTCAAGATCAATAGATATGTATAAGATAGTCAAGATGTAAGCCTCTAAGCATAGAACTTCTTCAAATGCAGGAAATTAATAGACTCCAAAAGTTCTTCCCCTTCAGGAGTAGATAGTTGATAATCACTAGACCCAAATATTGTTGTGATAATGTATGGGCCTAACCAATTAGGTTCAAACTTTTCCTTTTTCTCTCTATGCTACTGATTTTTTGGATTCTCTCTAAGCACAAGTTCCCCAACTTGAAACTAATGGAAATGAACTTCCTTGTTATACTAAGTAGACATGCACTTCTGATAAGCCCTCATGTGATCAAAAGAAGCCTTACAGCAGTCATCAAGAGTTTCTAGTTCCTATACTTGTGTAGCTCTATAGCCTTCATCATTTATCAATCCATATAAGGAGACTCACAAGGAGGGGATCTCAACTTCTAATGGGAGGATGGTCTCAGAGCCATAGACCAAAGAAAATGGTGTGGCCCCTATAGGAGTACATATCATAGTTATGTAAGCTCATAGTGTCAAATTAATCTATAAATGCTAATCTTTCCCAAATTATGAAATGTTATGTATAAGATTTTCAAAAAAAAATTGTTGGAGGCCTCAAATTGGCCATTCCCTTGAGGATAACAAATTGAAGACCAATGTTGTTTGATTCAAAATTTATTGCACAATTTTTTGAGGTCCTTGTTCTTGAATTTCCCTCCATTATTAGTAATAATGGAGGAAGGAATGTCATAGTGACAAATTATGTGATTTAGTATAAATAGAGCAACATGTTTTCTTGTAGTATTAGATTGTGGCACAACCTCAACCCATTTGGTGAAATACTTAGTTGTTGTAATGATGAACTTGTGTCCACTAGATGAACTTGGATGAATTTTTCCTCCAAGTCGAAGGCTCGTTGCTGAAATGGCCAATATGTCATAGAGGGAATAAGCTCAGGTCCATGAGCATGAATTAAGTTTCCATGAAGTTTATGTTTAGCATAATGAATAGCATCGGCTTGCATGGTTGGCCAATAATATCCTACCCTAAGTAATTTCTAAGCAAGTGCAAGGCCATTGGAATGTGCCCCACATATATCATTGTGGACTTCAATGAGTACATTTTTGGACTCTTTTAGCTCTAAATACGTAAGAAATGTTCCATCTAGACCCTTCCTATACAATTCATCAGAGACCAAAGTTTAATGTGAAGCATTATGGAGGAGTTGGCACTTTTGGTTGCACGTGAGGGTTCAGCAATAACCTGATCACATAGGTAAGAGAGGATAGCCACATAGCAGGAGGAATCATGACCTAGAATAGTATAGACCACATGGTTATTTAAGAAATTTTAAGTAGGATGACATAGTTCTTTCACTAGGAACTCAAATCATGATTCATGTTATTCTAGTTGGAGGATAAATGCTCGAGTATCCATAGCATCATTGACCATGTTTTCTACTCTAGGAATTTTTTGGAATGTCACAAAAGTGAAATAGTTCCTTAGAGCGTCGATCAACTTCTTGTAAGGTACCAAGCTATCATCTTTAGTTTGGTATTCATTTTTCACTTGATTAATTACAAGTTGTGAGTCCCCATGGATGTGTAGTTCAATAATTCTCCATTCAAGTGCCATTTTGATCCCATTTATTTTTTATAAGAAACAAAAGTTTTACAGGGGTCCTGAAACCCAAAAGTTAATACATATCAAAATGTTGATAATAAGCATCAAAATCCTAGCCACAGTTTAAGCATATCAAAAGGCTAATAATAAGCAACAAAAGCCCAACCATAGTACTACGACCAACCAAAAGACTAGATCAATAGTTAGGCAAAAAGCCAAAAACCAAAAACTACAGTAACCAGACAATCCAAAAGATAAGAAATAAAAACAAAATAAAAAACCTTTGTTACTCCACCTTTCTTTCCAGCTCTTGCATTGTTTTTTTCATTTCATAGGCTTTCTAGATCTCCTTAGCCATATGCCCCTACTTCTTCTGACTCATCTTATCCAATTTGTTGAAGGTAATGTCCATAGTCATTTCGTCATCCATCCTATCTTTGGCTCTATCCTTCTACTCACTATCCTCCAGGAAACCCCTAGCTTTTAGTTTTTCAGCAAGAGAAGAGATAATTTCATTAAGAGAATTCAAAATTGAAATCTTCTGGTTTGCCAAATTATGATTGTAATTTTCTAGATTTTGAATTCTTTTTTCCACCAATTTGAGGCCATCCAACTAATGTGTCAAGTTTCCATATTCTAACTTCTTCCCTTGATTTTGATCCCATTTGTTAGTGCCTCATATTTTGCAATGTTGTTTGTGCAAGGGAATAAGAGTTTGTATGATTTAGGGATTATGTAACCACGAGGTAAAATAAACAAGATGCTTGCTCCTACCCCATTCTATGTGTGAGAACTGTCAAAGAACATTTTCCAAGTTCTCTTAGTGATGTACGTAATTGAGGCATCTAGAAACCCAATTTTCATAGGTGTTGTATCCTCTATTGGAAAATCAGCCAATTGGTTAGCTATGGTCTTCCCTTTGATAGCCTTGTGTTTGATGTACTATATGTCAAATTTTGAAAGAATCATCATCCATTTAGCCAGATGGCTAGTAAGCAAAACTTTTCTTTAAAAATATTTTACAGGATCAATTTTAACAGTCAAGTGAACTGTATGTGCCAACATGTAATGTCAGAGTTTTTTAGAAGCAAAGACCACTGCAAGACAAGCTTCCTCAATAGTGGTGTAGTTCATTAAATAAGCCACCAAATTTTGACTAATGTAATATATAGCACATTCCTTACTAGTCTCATCACTTTGTGCTAATAATGCTCCTAGAGAAGAATGTATAGCTAAGATATACAAAATCAAAGGCTTTCCAAGAATGGGTGGCATCAAAAGAGGTTTAGCCAAGTACCCTTTAATTTGGTCTAGACTCTATTGGCAATCTTTTTTCCAAACATGAGTAGAGCCTTTATGCAAATTCTTGTTAAAAGATTGAGCTTTGTCAACCAACTAAGAAATGAATCTTCTAATGGATTGTAGACATCCTTGCAGACTTCTAAGTTGACGGATGTTTCTTGGAGGATGAATTTCCATCATAGCTTGGACTTTTTCAAGATTGACCTCAATGCCTTTGTTGATATAATATAGCCTAGCAATTTTTCAGATGTGACACCAAAGGCACACTTTTTTGGGTTCAACCTAAGTTGAGATTGTACCATATGGTCCAACATTAGACTAAGGTCTTCAAGATGTGTGTCTCATTTTCTAGATTTAGCTAGTATGTCATCAACATAGTCTTCCATATTTTTATGCATCATATCATGGAAGATGGTGGTCACTACTCTTTGATAGGTAGCACTAGCATTTTTGAGTCCAAAGGGCATGACATTCCAGAAAAAGGTGCCCCAAGCACATGTTAAGGCAATATTTTCTTGATCAGTTAGAGCAATCTTAATTTGATTATACTTGGAAAATCCATCTATTAGAGAGTATATTTCATAACCCACTATCGTATCCACTATCATATTGATGTTGGGTAGTGGAAAATCATTGTTAGGGAATTCTTTGTTAAGATATTTGAAATTAGTATAGACACGAATGGATTTTTCATGTTTAGACATAGGTACAATGTTGGAAATCCACTTTGCATAATCAATGGCTCTAATAAAGTTTGCACTTAGGAGTTTTTCCAACTTTTCTTTGACTAGGAGAGCCACATGTGGATGCATCTTTCTCAATTATTTTTTAATAGGCTTTACACTAGGAGAGATAGATAAATGATGAATGATAAAATCTATGTCAAGTCTTGGCATATCTAAGCATGTCCATGCAAAATTGATCTTCTTGTGTTGGAAGAACTTGGAAAAACTCTTCTTTTTTCAGCTGATAATGATTGAGCCACATGGATAATTTTAGGAGATTCCTTCATCCCTAAGTTAATAGGTTATGTAGGTTCAATGAGAATCAAAGATCTATCTTGAAAATAGCATGGTAGACTACCAAGAACCTCATCCAGAGGTGCCTCAAGAAGGTTTTCACCATTGGATATGTCTTTATTTTTACTTTTTTTAGGTTCAGATACAACCACAAAGTGGTCTTCACCATCTAAGCATCTATTTTTTATCTTAATTTTATGACTAAGGTACTTGATATCTGATTCCATCATGTTAACCACAAGTTCACGAGTGGAAGAAGTGATGGGTTCAATAGCATTTAGGTAGCAAGCGATCTCATAGTCATTTTGAAAAGATGGTGTTTCAAGTCTTTGATGTTGAATGGACCAATCTATGACATCAGGGTAAATCAAGGAGAGTGATGGGGAAGCTTCAAGATTGGTGATACAAAAGCAGGCATATTTAGTGACACGTGAAGTTTAGCCTATAGTGGATGTGGCAAAAGAATCTAGATCAAGAATAGACCTAGAGGGACTAGCATGATCCACTAGAGTAGTTTGCAAACCAAACACATTTAACCCTACAGTAGACATATTAACTACATTTGATTAGGTAGCATAGGTGTGAATGACATCCACCCCTAATTCACAAGATGCATCTAATAATCTTTCCCATTCATACTCATAAGAGTCTATACTCTGATCTCTAGCAAACAAGAAAGCATTGTTTCATCTAATCCATCCTTTATTTATGTCTTCATGGTCAAATTCATCCTATTCCCATTGTCGAGAAGTGGAAGCTTTAATGTCATTGTGAGTAGTTAGTGTTTCTTCTCCCCAAAGGAGAGAGGTGAGAGGCATGAAATTCTCATCTTGCAAAGTAGCAAAAACAAAGGGAGGATCATCATCCTCTGATTCACTAGACATGGGTGCTCTTCTATCAAATTTTTGGCATTTGATCATCTAGCCCAAAATCTAGGCCAACAGTATCTGGAGAGTCACGACCCTGAGTATGACTTAAAGGTTTGACTAGAGCTTTTTTGTTGCTAGTTAAGGACTTGTGGCCCTAATAGCCCATGTTTGTGAGAATTTTATATCCTTTTCCATAGCATTTAGGAGAGATGGGAGGAGTGATTGTGACTTCCTCCTCATATTCCTCTTCCCTATATATGCATTCTTTGATTTCTTGTTCTTCTTTTTCCACTTCTAGGGGAATTGAGGATTGCACAAAGGTTCCAAAAAGAGTCATTGTAGAAGATGAGGGCTTCTTGTTGGTAGAGGGTTTCCCATAAGACCAAAGGGAAATTGGTAAAGCAATAATAATATCTAGATTGTACTCACCCATGCCTAGGCTCATCATTTTAAATTTATGTTCACACTCTATAAAGTATGGTGTTATCTCATGAAAAGAGAGATTATTTGGCACCAATGTTTCTATAGCAAATAATGTGTTGATAGACATCGAGTTGTCACCAGGGACAATTATCTTAGTACCATTGAATTGAACTTAATGCATTAATGGTATGTAGAAGATACTACTTGCATGTCATGAATCCACAGTCTTCCCAACAACAAATTGTAGGAAAGTGGTATGTCTAAGACTTGGAAAATAACATCTTTCTTAACTGGACCAACTCATATTGGAAGCACAATGAGACCTTTGGAAGGTATTTTGACCTCATCATAGGCTTTGATAGTAATCTTGCACCTAGGGTCAATGGCAAATTCAGACATGCCTAATTTTCGGATCACATTGAATGAGATGATGTTCAACCCTAGACCGTTGTCTATCAAGACTCAGTGAACGTGAGTATGAAAGATTTGGACTTTGACATGGAGGGTGAGATTATGGGGATAACTAAGGGCTCATTCATCTTCTTCAAAAAATGTAAGATAATGGGATAAATAGATATGGTTTACCATAGCTTGAAATCAATCGGTGTCAATATCCATGTGGATGTGGCTGAATGTAAAACTTTTTGAAGGATGTCCTTGTACCAAGGGGACAACTCTAACAACTCAAAATTGGAGATTTTAGTTGGGGTACATCGTAGTTGGTTGAAAAGGTCATAATCAAAGATTGCTAAGGTAGTTGCTTGTTTGGATGAGGACAAATTCTCAGGATCATTAGCAACTTTTAGGAAAACTTTAGATTGCCCCTTAGTGACAATGTTAAGTGGTTCACTATGTGAAGAGGAAGATTCAACCACTTGAAGGACTACCTTAGGTTGGGTATTCCTATGTTGTTGAGGAGTGTTTCACATTTTGAGGACAGCCTTAGGTCTTTTATCCTCAGCATCATAATTGGGTCATTTTTCATCATTAGGACTTTCCATGCATAGATACTTAACAGATTCAAGCATATTGATAATGTAATCCATGTTAGCATAGGCATAGTTGATCTTAGCATCATGAATCTTCTTAGGAGCCTTGGAAGTTTCACCTTTCTCATATTTGGGAAAGGGTTCCTTGAAATCTTTATGGTCAAAATTTTTGACAAGACCATTCATGATAACTTTACAAGTCTCTGTGAGATCTTGAATAACATCTTTGAGTTTAAAATACTGTTCGGTGTTATGACCTTTTCTTCTATGGTAGCTAAAATTGTGTTCCTCTCACCACCAAGGAGGTCTACCAGGTGGGTCATAAGGGTGGGAATTATATGGTAGTGTAACTAGCTTGTTTGCAATCAAGATTTTAAAGACCACTTCATAAGGCTCAACCATTAGTGTGTAAATATGTCATTTTTTGGTAAATTTAGAGCTCTTGTCAAATGTTTGTGATTTCAAACCTTCTTGTTTTGTAGCATAGATGGCATTCAAAAGGTTAAATGTAGGTTCCTTGGTTTTAGGAGTTTCCACTACTCTATCATTGACAACATATTTATTTTTATTCCAAGGTTTGCCTTTGTCTTTTCCATTTCCATTGTTATTTTTGTCTGTTTTTATAACAATATTGCCCTTTTTAATAGAAACATCCTCAATGCAATATGCACTCTCAACCATGGTGTTAAAGGTTGTGAACAACTATTTTCTTAAGTTGAAGTATACTTCAAGTACAAGTATGTTGACAAAAAAGTCAATTTTCTCAACTTTAGGAACTTGTTGAGGTTACTTAGAATATAGGGATCTCTATCATTGAAGGTATGTTGCAAAAAATTCTCTCAATTTTTTCTTGATCTAGCATAAGTCCAACACTATTACAAGATGTTGAATATTATAAGAGCATTGTTGGATAAAGCATTGTGCAAGCTCGTCAAATTTTTTGAGAGGGGGAGTCAATTTTTTGAACCACTCCATAGCTTGTCCTCTTAGACTCCTAGGAAATAAATGCATAAGGTAGGAGTCTTCGTGCATGGAATCCATGCTAATAGCATAAAAATGCCTCATGTGATCATGAGGGTCACTATTTCTATTATATTTGTCATACTTGGGAACCTTTATATCCTTACAAAATGGTGGCATGTATAAGCTCCTATAAAATGGAAGAGTGCATATTGATTCAAAAAATGAAATTTTAGGCAACTCTTTGGAAGTTTGCAATTGTGCCAATCATTTCCTTAGTTCTTGCATTTCTTCACATAAGATTTTAGCCTCTGTGGGCTCTTATTTTTTGATTATCCACTACACATCAAAATTTTCAGAGAGTTTCCAAATTTTTGTTGTCATATACTAGAAATATTGGTCCCCATTTTTCTCTAAAGCTTTTAGGATCATTTTTTGAGTTGTCTTGTTGAAATCTTACAACAACTTCACTAGTGATCTCCTCATCACTTTCCTGATGTGATTGTGATGGTTTGGGTGATGATGGACATGCTCTAACATTGACTTTAGAAGTACTTGGAGTTGTTTGATTACCATTATTGCCACTAATGGGAATGTGTTCAGAAGGGTTGCGATAATAGTCTCTTCTAGTTTCCTCATTGTGTGTATGAGGGTTAGCTTCAGCTTGTTGGTCCACTCTTTCTCTAGCATGGATAGATTCTATAAGTCTTTCATTTTCACATGTTTTCTCTTCTAAGTGGCATTCAATTTTGTCAAGATGCATGTTGGTCAAAGTGTTTTCACCCATAGGTGTATAAAAGGGTGTTCCAAATGGGTTCTCAAAACTATAAAGTGGATTATGTTGGACATTGGTTGTTTATGTTTGAGTAGAATCAGGATCTTCCACACAAGGTTGTCTGCGAGGGAACCTAGGTGGTTTCTCTAGTTGTTTGAAAATGAAAGGGGAATGACTATCATTACCAACCTAAAATCTACTTGTGACCAGCATGTAAGGACATGTCTTTTCTTAATAGGATGGGAGGAGTGTTTCAAATTTGAAGCTTGTACAATCAATAATAATCACTTGTCAAATAAAAATAGATGGCTTGTCAAAAGTGTTCAAGAGTTTATAACACTAGTGACTCAAGTTGATAGAATGAGAAAGAAGCTTAGTAGCAAATAGCTAGCATATGATAGTAACTAGATTTCGACAAGTGATCATCAATGATACTTTAAGACTTACATCTAATGGACTAAACCCATTTTTTCAACTTGGGATAGTACCTAACATATAGACTTGTGACCAGGACTAGGAAGAACTAAAGTGACAAGACCCTAGATCAGATAAAGCAAAATGTAGACTCTACTTTAATAGAAAAATGACATAGGCAATATTCTTCTAGAACCCATGTGATAGTAGGACAAAAAATTAAATCCTATGATACAATTTTCAATACCAGGTTGACACTTTTCTCTTGGGTGACAGTTTGCACAAGGTGGGACAAAAAAGTTTAGTATATCAAGGCAATAGACTTTGGAATATTTGGGCAACACAATTTGTTGAAAACAAATATCACATTATATTTCGCTAGAGAGTGTGTGATAAAGGGCCAATTTTGTGTTAAAAGGACAATTTTGACTCCAAACTATTATGTTTTGGTTTGATAGTCAAATAGTTTTCAGACCAAATAGTTTCATATTCTAGTTCATGTTGACTAACAAAGTTTGTAAATAGTAGGGGTTTTTAGCATGTTTCAAACAATTGAACAAGAGTCAAAGAAACCTTGCCAATATGCATTTGTGATATAAGAATAGCCTTCCTACCAATTTTACCAAGATGTTTTATTTGTGAGAACATTTACTATTGGAATTAACAAGTTGGAAGGTTTACTTCTAAAAGAGGGGGTCAATCAGAAGTAACTAACTTTAACCTTTTCAAAATTCTTTAACTGAAAACCATTCACATGTATCAAATTTATCTAATAAAAATGAGAGTAATGACATGCATGAAAATAGACAACACACAAATTTGGTAACCCAAAAACCATCCAAAATGAGAAGGTAAAACTAGGGTGGAGATGACACCCAAAAAATATCACTGCAGCAATGTGTAACTATTCAAGGTTACAATGTTTGACCACTTCCAATGGTCTGCCCTATGAAAGGCTTGTCTTGTTAAAGACTTTACACTCTGTCAAAAGTGACCTAGTTAAAATATTTCACTACCCTACTAAAAGTAGGCTTGGTTAAAGGACTTGTGTACATTCACTTGGAATGCACCTTGTTAAAGGATTTACAAATGGCTACTAGGCCAACCTAAGTCCATAATCTTTCCATAACTAATACAATTTCTAGATAGTATTAGAAAACTTTGACATGATAGCTTTGCAATCTTCAATTGCTGATTTCATATCCTTGTTTTACTTTTGCTAATCTGATCCTTGCTTGATCTGATATGTCACTCTGCATGGTTCTAATACTCTATTCTTCAATAACTAGATTCTGCAATGCTGCTCTATTCTTCACTAAGTCTTTTACCCTTTTGCATTTCACTATATTTCACCCATACATATCTTCTCCTACACATCCTCTCTCTTTCATAATAGGGCTTCATCCTCCTTTTAAATATTTTGAAGACTTAGGATTAGGTATGAATCTATGATCAATATTAAATCTTCATTTCTCGCTCATTTCTTGTACTTTTCCTATTGGTTGCATGCCTTCTACATTTTTCTTATTGGTTGCATGCTGATTACATAGGTAATGTAAAAGATTCATTCTTATCTCCAAGGTTCTTCAAGATTCATCCCATGTTGGATCCAAAAATGGTTTACATCTGAGTTTGTAAAGGCACAAACTCATATGCTAATTATGTGTTACTTGGCACATATTAGTTGCTGATGCTTGGCACATATAGAAAAACTAGCTCACTCAGCTCCTATAGCAATTTTGTTTCACATGGCATCTCTAGTGACTTGGCATCTATACTTTTCTCAGCACTTGAACTTTTCTTGGCACCTAAAGATTGCTCAACACCTGAACTTCACTCAACACTTATTGAATTCTCTAGCTCAACATACACTATATCTTAGCTTCTATATTATACTCAGCATTGTCTTGAGAATTGATTAAGTGTGTTGACACTCAAATGTCAAAACCATTCTGAGACCAACAATCTCCCCCTTTGACATAAGTGGCAAAAACACTTAACTAAACATTATGAAGTTGATCTGTATGAGTATACTACATATTCTATTGGGCATATGTACAAAACTTCAAAAACTTATTCAAAATTTTGTATACCTTAAAATCTTGTAACTCCCCCTAAGCTAATGTACCATTTCAATTCCTGTAACCAAAATTCTCATGATAATATATATGATACTCTTTTCCTTATCTGCCTTTACAGTATCTATGCTTCCTATACTCTGTATCTATTCCCTATCACATCTTCTTGTATTTTTGCATCCTTTTTTGGCTTTACTACTTCCTTAAAATGTGAATTTGAATATCACCCCCTTTGAATATTCTTTATTGCTTCCATCAAAGAATGTATTATGTAACCATTCTTATTCACATCTCCCTCAAAACATTATATCTCCCCTTTTTTATTGCTTCCATCAAAGAATGTATTATGTAACCATTCTTATTCGCATCTCCGTCAACACATTATATCTCCACTTTTTTATTGCTTCCATCAAAGAATGTATTATGTAACCATTCTTATTCACATCTCCCTCAAAACATTATATCTCCCCTTTTTTATTAGATGCAATAAATAATGAATTGAATATTCTTATTCTTCCCCTTTTTTGACACTTATGTCAAAGGGTCCTAAGGATGAATAGATTACTTTGCCAAAAAAAATTTGTTTACCTCCATAATCATCTTGAGAGAAGCATCCCAATTGTCTAAAGCTATCTCCAATGACTTGTGCTAGATGGTTGTCTCTACTACAAGATGAACAAGGCCTTCTAAAGTAGAAAGATTTGGATCTTTCTTTAGAACATTTTCTGCATAGGCCTACTCCTTATGGAGTACTTCTAGATGTGGAGTTATGGAGGATTGAATCTGCATCAATTTGGCCTTAATGTTGGCCTCTTCTACTATCAACACAACTAATTTCTTCTGTGTGTGAAGTGTACCTGCAAAATGCTTCTCACTCTGAGCTAGATCTTTTGGTAGTTGAGTACTAGAAATATTTAGATTTTTCTCCAAGCTCAGTATCCTTTGGCTTGTTTCCTATGTGAAATATGAGGAATCACACAACTTATTGTACAATGAGAATACATTCTCAAGTACTTTCTTCACTTTTTCAATTTTCTTGGCCAATTCAACTTGTGAAAGTGTTATTTCACTTGATATTTTCTCATTTACTTTCATCTAAAATTTCTTTTATGACCATTCTAATAATTTTACATTAGTTTCTAGGTCCTCATTCTATACCTATTCCACAATATTGGATAGTTGCTCCATGATGGGTTGAGTTTCATCAGGTACTTGCAAGCTAAATGCATCAAGAAATATTCCCTTGATTTCTACCAATGCTTGCTTCTACCTAACTCATTTTTGAGTATCTCTTGTCTCTTCCTCCTTTCTAGTACCTCTTGTACTTCATTAATCTATTGCAAGTTCATGGTTCTTGATTCATAGCTTGGTATGACTAGTTCTTCATCAAGTGTAGGGTCTCCATAGTGATGTACCCTTGTAACCTTGGTAGTGCTCGAGCCTGGTGCTGAAATTTGTAATGGTGCTACATTAGTGCTCAACTTCTTATTAGGGGTCCCTAAGGTAGGCAATTTTACCAATGTTTGTATTTCCTCTTGCTCTTTAGGGGTTTTCTCTACTTCTTTCTCCTCTCCTCTACTACCTTGATCAATGATGAGGTGCACATTGGGTTTGTGTTACAAGAACATCTTGCCCTATTTGTTCCTTTGTTTTCTCTTCGATAGTAGTTGTTACCTTTATTGTAGAATCAACCTTAGCAATTTTGTCTTATTCTTCTTGCTCTTTGGGTTGATCTATTGTAGCTATGGGAGGTTGTGAGGATTGTTCTTATGTGCTTTCTTTCTCTCTTGTTATTTCTACTACAACTTTTTGTAGCTCATCAACACTCACCAAAACTGGATTTGTGCAAAGTTATGCTTATAATGTTGATTGGTGAAGGATCTTCTTCAGATCCTCTGCAGTTAAAGGAATGATGTTCTAAGTTGAAGTCTTAGGAACATCTTGTATAGTTATTGTATCTGTAGGTGTTGTGTGTGGAGGTCTTCGTGGTGCTAGTTGGGTGTCTTGGACACTCTGTTCAGTTTTTTGTTCCTCAGCTATTGCCTCTTCACCATGTGTCTCCATTGTCTCTTTTTCTATCTCTTTCTCTCCTTCCTCTTTTTCTTTCTCTCTTTCTTCCTCTTTCTCATTCTCTTATTCTTCTTCATCATTTCTACCCTCAAATGGGTCTTCTTGAATTTCCTTTACAATTGTCAAACCATATATTAATTTCCACATTTGTGTGGATTTTTGGACAACATCTTCAATTTGATTTTACAAAATATTGAAGGCTCTATATTTGGGTGCAAACTTGCTCCCACGCTTCTTACTAGCCTTTGTTATTTGACCTTTAGTAAGGTCTAGCATTACATGAGCCAATGTAGACTCTCTTATTTGTTTCTCTATTTTAAGATAGTAATGCCACTTATTCTCAACTAGTGAGCTTAGCTCCTTAGGAATTGAATTGTCTAGTTCAAGTGGATTAGTGTCGAACTTAGCCATCATAGTGTAGATGGACTCTTCCACTATGCTTTTTTGTTCCTTTGACAACTTATTAAAATCTATGGTCTTTAGACCAGATAAATTTACATTATCTCTAATATTATTGGAAATGTTTTCTAATTTAGATGTGGCAGACCATCTTGCCAATCTAAATTGTGCTTCGTCAAAATCTATTCTTTCCTTGTCTAATTCTAGAGGTGCAACATACTTCCTCCTCTTTTTCTATTCTATAGGTCTTTCTTGTTCTATTGCCTTTTGTTTTTGCTTCTCCTTTGCCCCTTGTGTTTTAGCCTTGGTGTTAGCTCTTTTAGTTTGCTTGGTTGGGCTTGGCTTCACAAGTTTCTTCTTATTCCCTTTGGGTTGGGCAACTGGCTTCTTCTAAGCTTTCCTTTTCTATGGCTTAGCCTTTTGAGCTTCTTGCTTGGCACCTTCCCTTGATCTTTCTCTTCTTCATCACCCTCAGCATCTTCACCTTCTTCCTCTACTTCTTTTGCAATTCCTTCCCCAAATTTGGCTTTCAGCTTCTTTATAAGCTTGTTCTTCTTCTTTAAAGTGGAAGTAGTCTTTAGTTCTATATCCACTTTGGATTCACCATGTCATAGGTTCCAAAATGTGGTTCATCCTTGTCAATTTCCTCTGCAAGTAGTGCAGTTATTACTACTGATGCTTCATCTATGTTTATCTCATACCCAAGAGGTCTTAACCATCTCACTCTTGGTATGACCACTTATATGTATGTAAAATCAATATCTATAAGAAAAAAAACTTCATTTACATGTTTCTCCACTAAAGAAATTGAAATTCTAAGCCTTTGCTTAATTAGTTTCTTAAAATCCTCAAAATGACTAGTCATCAAGGTCTCAAAATTAGCTCCCATTTGCTCTATGTATTCAATGACCTGATCTATGATTGACCTATCATTTTTCCATGCCACTTTACCAAAAGAAGGGAATTCATTCTATACATAAAAGAAAAAACATATCAAAATTGCACCAAATTTGCATTGTGCTCCTTTTGTTCTTCTTATTGCTGCCAAATTTTCATTGATCTGTTGTAGTTGCAGCTCTGCAAGATCATATGTATGATCCTTCTTCACTAGTTTGTATCCAACATCTACTACAATACAAGGCACACTATTGAGTCTATTGCACTAATAGAATTTGTGTTCAATGACCTTTACTACAAAGTCCACTAGAGGGTCTTGGATTGTGTCAATTTTCATCCCTCTTTTATTCCATTTTGCACATATGTTCTTCTCAATTGCCTCCTTAGAATCACTTCTAAGGGTCTTTGGCCGATCTAGGGTTGGGTACCTGGTTACTCTATGAACAATTCTCTTTGTGATTTTTATGGGACTTTCTCCCAACCATAAACTACCATCATGCACTCGGCTCAACACTAGTCTAATCCATTATATCTTGAACATGGTAGGGAATTCTAGGGCACGTGTTAAACCCTTCCTCTCAACAATTTTGTACTCTTCTTTCAACACTCTATTTTTGCACAATTTCTCATATGCCTCCCTCATTTCCATGTCACCTATAGCTCCAATTTTTTAGTTATAACATTTTCTTATGTCTTGAACCATAATAAACCTTTGGGGGTATGATGGAAAGGGCTCCTATTGGGTTGTTCTTATATGCAACCTCTAGAATTGAATAAAAATTGGGTTGTGTAACCTCTTTGGACACTAATAGAGCTTCAAATGTTTCCTTCTCCTAAGCTTTTCTAGAGCTAGATGCCATATTACACAATTTAGGGTTTCAACACAAAGAAAACACAAAATTGTGTAGCTTGGCACAGTCATAAATACCTTAAAATTGATGGAATCATACTAGAAAGGCTATTGAAATATTTGTATGTGCTGGATTCTCTGCTTGGGATTCATTTTGCACTCTTTCTCATCTTTTCTTTATGTCTGTAATGAAGAAAAATGAATGAAAATATGATCGTATACCCTATTTTCATTACATTTAATGCTTAGTACATTTACAACTATCCACTTGGTTTCTAAAGGATTCTACAATACTCAGCTTCCATTGTCTTTTCACCACTCAGCTTCCACTAGAGTATTACTTACCTGGCTTCAACTAAGATTTCTTCTTCACTTGGCTTCCTCTACCAACTCAGCTCCTACTAATCATTTGGCTCTTATAGTCTTGAAAATCAACTCGGATTGTACTAGATTTTTACTCAACATCTGAGGGTAGCTCAGCAACACTTGTGAAATCTTGAATTTTTAACTTTGCATCTTTGTTCATGCTGATCTATTATTTTAGTACTTTCTTTTCTAGGAATTGATGCATGATGAAACTTTATAAATCAGTCCCTTATTCCTTCTCTTGCTTAGTTTGATAAAATGTGACCACTTGACTTGTTAGGTGAAGTGATCCCTTCATTTGATGTGCTACTCCCATATTTCTTCTTCCATGTCTTGTTCATTTCTCCTCTGATGTGTTCAACATCTACCTTCTCTTTACCTTTGTCATTCTTTGAGCTAGGTTCCTTTGAATTTGTTGGGAAATTCTTATTCATATGACTAGTCTTCAAGCAACTGAAACATGTGGTTTGACTCAACCATTTATTGTAGTTCCCTCTAAAATGTATCCTTATGCAATTTTCAGGAATGTGTCCATATTCCTGATGGTAATGATAGCTATACCTAGTGTTGTAGTCCCAATTGTAGTGATGACCATGGTTGCCTCCCTGATTTGATGTCCACTTAGGCTTTGATCTACACTCAAAATCTCTATGTCCATACTTCTTGCAATTGTAGTAGTGACCTTCAAATTTAGGTATTCTGATAGTCCTAATCCTACAATCATGTGCTTGATGTCCTTTCTTTTTGCACTTATGACAATAACTTGCATTCTTAGGCCTATCATGTTGATGGATATTCTTGCTCCTACATACATTAGAAGTATGTCCCTTTTACCATAGAAATGACAAGTAGGTTTAGTGTTCTTAGCTTTGTTACTCCTTTCTTTTGTAGTCTTGGAGGACTCTCCTTGTTTAGTGCTAATGTAACCAAGTCCTGTAGTATCATTTCTAGCCCTTAGTGATTTCAATAGCTACTCAAAGTACTTGATGGGCTCATTAGGTTTTTTGAAGCTTTCTACAATCTCCTTCTCTCTTTTTAGATCATTTTGTAGTTGTTCATTTTGCATCTTCGGTGTAGAGATTTCAATGTCCTTGACATTTAGTTCATGATGAGCATTCATCATCTAACTCGGAGTATCTAGCTAGATGTTTGAGATTCCTACAAGCTCAATTGACTTTTTTTCCAATCTATTAGCAAGGTTTCTCTTGTCTTCTTCTAGCATAGTCTTTTCTTCAATGGCTCTTCTCTTTTGTTCAGTTACCTCACAAAGCATCATGGTTTGTGATTCTTGTTCAAGCTTGACTATTCTAATTTCTTTTTCTTGAGCTCTATTCTTCTATATTATGTCTGCTATTATTGCATCAAACTCTTTGGAATCTCCATTTGAAAATAGATTTGAGGTGTCAATTTCCTTATACTGTATATCATTCTTAGCTATGGAAATCTCTCTTCTTTTTTATAAGGATTTCTTTAGTTCTCCTCTAACTTCTTCCAAAGCATGTGAAACAAGTTGTATGTCAATTACCTAATTCTCTATGATCTTCCCAAGTTTGTAGACTTTCATTTCCAGATATTTTCTCCAAGCTATAAGGCTCCTTCTTGTGAGAACTAGGCTCTAATACTAATTGTTGAAATTACCAAGTGGGAAGATTTATGTTTGAGAGGGGGTGTGAATCAGAAGTAGCTAACTTTAACCTTTTCAAATTCCTTTAACTAAAAATCATTCGCATGCATCAAATCTATCTAATAAACATGAATGTAATGACATGCATGAAAATAGACAACACACAAATTTGGTAACCTAGAAACCCTCCAAAATGAGAAGGTAAAACTAGGGTGGGGTTGACACCCACAAAATATCACTATGATAATGTGTAACTATTCAAGGTTACAATCTTTGACCACTTCCAATGGTCTGCCCTATGAAAGGCCTATCTTGTTAAAGACTTTACACTCTATCAAAAGTGACCCGGTTAAAGGATTTCACTACCTTGCTAAAAATAGGCCTGGTTAATGGACTTTTGTACATTCACTTGGAATGCCACCATGTTAAAGGATTTACAAATGGCTACTAGGCCAACCTAAGTCCATAAGATTTCCATAACTAATACAATTGCTAGATATTATTAGAAAACTTTGACCTAATAGCTTTGCAATCTTCAATTGCTGATTTCAAATCCTTGTTTTGCTCTTGCTGATCTGATTCTTGCTTGATCTAATATGTCACTCTACATGATTCTGATACTCTGTTCTTCAATAACTAGATTCTATAATGCTACTCTATTCTTCATTAAGTCTTTTACTTTTCTGCACTTCACTATATTTCACCCTTACATATCCTCTCCAACACATCCTCTCTCTTTCATAATAGGGCTTTGTCCTCTTTTTAAAGATTTTGAAGACTTAGGATTAGCTATGAATCTACGATCAATATTAAATCTTCATTTCTTGCTCATTTCTTGTACTTTTCCTATTGGTTGCATGCCTTCTGCATTTTTCTTATTGGTTGCATGCTAATTACATATATAATGTAAAAGATTCGTTCTTATCTTCAAGACCATTCAAGATTCAGCCCATGTCAGCTCCAAAAATGGTTTACATTTGAATTTGTGAAGGCACAAACTCAGATGTTGATTCTGTGTTACTCAGCACATACTAGTTACTAATGCTTAGCACATATAGAAAAATTAGCTCACTCAACTCCTATAGAAATTATGTATCACTCTGCATCTATAGTGACTCGGCACCTATACTTTTCTTGGCACTTGAATTTTGCTTGGCACCTAAAGATTGCTCGGCACTTGAAGGTCACTCAACAATTATTGAATTATCTAGCTTGACATACACTATAGCTCAACTTATGTATTATACTTAGCATTGTCTTGAGAATTGGTTAAATGTGTTGACACTCAAATGTCAAAACCATTCTAAGACCAACACTTACATAGGTCAACACATTCAAAAATACTTCCCAAGTAATCTACCTAGAAGTCACAGTTCATTACTCAACAACTTGGCCCATGCTAAGTGCTCTTTTGCTTCACACCAAGTGGTTACCCACAAGAGATATTGGCTTTTTCATGGAATTTCCATAAGCACAACCAAGGGAACATCGATGGTGAGTTTAAAATCTTGGGGTGATCTAGGTAGTCCACTAGGATCGAACCTTGCACCAAGAAGTTGAGCAGCAAAAATGGTAGCTTCTAATCTAGGGTGTTTAGAAAGGGTTTCCATTCATAATTTTCTTCTTGCACATAATTAAGGGACACCCCACCTTGTGATGGGTACTAGACTTTGTGGCTACAAGAGCACCTTAAGCATTCTTGCTTAGTGATCTACTCATGGTTGCAATCCCATAAGAAATCACACTTAGCAAAGACAAACAATATGTCTATCAAGGTTTTATGTCCTTAATAGCCTTAAGTTTATAGTGGGTTGGAATAGCTAGGTTTTCTTATCCCCACTTGGTTCATTCCTCTTAGTTTCCCAAGAGTAGGCTCTCTAAAGGTTTCTTGACTAAACAAGAAGCAGATCAACTTTTGAAAGTCAAGATTTCTGATTCACCACAAGGGTGAAGAGCATACTCTCCTATTCCAATCATTTCACCCAAGAATAATAAGAAGCTTCAACTATCCCCTTGCTTTCAAAATTAAAAGGCAAGTCAAGATTTTTGATTCACCACAAGGGTGAATAGCATACTCTCCTATCACTAAAGAACCTCAATTGCAAGTTTAATGTGCCTATGAAATGAGACAACTAGTACTATTACTGCACATGAAATAAAAGAGAAAAACAAACAAGCATTTGAAGTTTTGACATGCATTATTATCAAGCAATTTATGCAAATGTTTCAAGGCAATCACCTACAAGCACAAATTTTAGCCCCACAAGTTAGTCAAAAAAATAGCATGAAATCTATAAATAGCCTATTGTCAGACATCCAAAGACCTATAAAATCCATAAAACAGCAAGTAACAACCAATAAATTGACCAAATCACTCAAATAGCAAGAAAATTCAAGCCAAGCAAAAAATTTTGTTGGAAGACTATCATATAATAATTTTCCATATACTCGTCCGATAGTTTTCTCTTATGTGATATTTTTGCTTAAGCTAGGTGACAAAACTTACTATTCTAAGGCAATAGAGTTTACTATGACCATGTGACACTTTTATCGAAAAAGTATCACGTAGTAGTACAAACAAATATCACACGATACTGGCAAAGTATTGCCTAAAAGTTGCAACTGTAAAAAAAAGGAAATGTGAACAAAATGCTGAAAATGCAAGAAATGCAATGAGATAAAGAGAAAAACTAGGACATTCTGCCCCATTGTGGGTGCTAAAAATGTACACTAAAAAAGTGTCACACTCTAAACCCTTCTATCTAAGGGATTCCATGAGTTTGGAATACTTGTATGCTGGCTTAGAGCTCCCTATCCATGAAATGCAGGAAAGTATATTTGAATGTGTGATGGCTCTCAATTTAGCCTTAGAAATATGTTTCTTACTAGTAAACCATGCAATGGGAGGTCAAGAGTGTAAATTTCCACAAAGAATGCTTCAAGAAAGAAATGAAAATGTAGACTAAATGTAGTATGAATATGAAAAATGCAGCTATGCTAAGCAAAGATGAGAGTATTACAATCCAAACTAATTACTATGCCAGCTATACTATTGCAAAGTGAAAACTAAACTTGATGAATATAAACTAGGAATGCCATGGATGATAGAATGAGACAAAGAAATAAAAGTTCTCCATAAAAGATCTCAAGAATTTGAATTATAAACTTGTAGCATAAAAATACTCAAGAGTGTGGATCCTTTGACAAGGGGAGAGCTCTCTCTTTTAAATTGGTATCGATAGTAGAGATCAAGGTCAAAATGATGGATGATCAAGAGAGGAGTTTGAAAATGAGGATTGATCCATGTGCACACACAAGACAACCAATAAACAAAGAGTTGACTTTATATGTGAGAAAAAAGAATTTTTTCCTTTTAATTTGTAAATTAGAAATAAAAATTTATGTGTGCACATTGAGCGGGTTAGAAGAAAGGGGGACTTTATTTAATTAAAAGGGGACATGTTCTTTTAATCAAATAATGAACTTAATATAGCATAGTCAAACTATAGGTTATAATCTAGTTAATTTATTTTAGCAATTTGGTCTAGGCCAATGATGAATTAATTTAACCAAAATGCTAAGAAGGGGGCTAATAGTCTAGGTGACCATTTTTAGGTGATTACAATACCAAGTGGATTTTAGTATTAATCATAGGCTTGAAATCCCTTACCCGGAGCATGGATTCACACCTTGAAATTTTTCTCAATGAAAGAAGCAATCATTGGCTTATTTTGTACATTAGAAAACCTTCTCATTTTGATCAAGTATGGCCAGAAATGGAGGCTAGTTTGCAATTCATGCTCTGCTAGTGACGCATGTTTATGGAAATCAACCAAGATTGGTTCTTTAATTATCTGAGGGCCTTTCATTATTAGTTGTTCCAAGATGTAGATTATAGTGATGTGAGAAAAATCTCCTTCATTCTACCTAATCTTAATAAATCTAGCAAGCGAAAGAACCCCAACAACTAGGAAATTGGACAAGAAGCTTGCAACAATGCAAAGGCCTTGAAAGAAGATATAATAGTGGTTTGCTTGCTTGATTGATTCCCCTTAAAGTATGTTTATTTTCATAAATTACTTGCAGATGTAGTAGCATTGCCTTCTAGGTATGTGTGTTCCGAGTGCAGTGACCTCTCTTTATATTATTGATGAGAAATCAATTGACATGTACATTCATGGAACATGCCTATTCATTAATATTTAAATATAATAGTTTATTATTTAACTACACACACACACACACATAGAGATATATCAAATATATATAATTTCAATTTAGTCTCATGAGTTTATTCAACTAAAGCTACCAAACATTAACACTCCCTTTAGCTAGGGAGGATAAACACATGATAATATTATACCATTGATAATATTAAGAATGGAATATTTTAAGGATATCTTAGATCATAAGATATCCATCATTTTGAAATCACATTTGCTATCATAAGCATTGGCCTCCAGAATGTCAACATATGATATTCACCAAATACTCTAAGTAATGGTCTATAGAGTCTCAATACATGATATTCACCATTTTGATATCACATGAGTATTGGCCTATTGGAAATCTGATTGAAAAGCTCATTGTTGTTGAAGATCAAAGAGGGAGATTGTTGTAAAAGAATGTTTTCAATCATTGTTTTGACATTGATGTCAAACCTTCTATTTTTCAGGATGATATTTGCTTATAAGATTCAAGTACTATCACTTAGTTGATTGATGAAGAGTATTTGATCAACAAGATGTAACAAGAGCACATTTCCCTACGTTGAGTTATGATGTTGTAATGAAGTGCAAGGATTAGTTAAGAAAATGGTTAAGTAATGTATTGATGACATACTCAAAGATACAGAGGTTGGTCACACTTAGAAGCATTGAAGGGAGAAGTTGTAACAAGGTTGACTTCAAAGCTTTAACTAAGATCATTAGTAGATGCCGATCAAGTTAGTTGAAGCTAAGAAAATTCTCAATAGAAGCTGAGTAATAGAAATTTCTAATGTGTTCCAAGTGATCTTCAAGTGTTGAGTGAAGATCAAGTGCCGAGCATCAAAAAAAATTCAGTTGGTGTCGAGTGATCTTCAGGTTCCGAGCATTAGAAAAAACATAGTTGATGCTGAGTAACATAGTATGTGTCAAGCACTAGTATTTCAATAGTGCCAAGCTACTACATTATTTCAAATGATGAAAATTCACCAAATCTAAGCCAACATAGTGGTTGCATTGAATTTTGTGAATGAGTTGGAAGATAAGGATGATGAGTTGTTGGCACAAAATCTTATGTAAACCATTTTTGGGTGAATTCTATAGGATTATTCAAGAATTTTATAGAGGAAACAAAATATGAGTTAGATGCAATGAATCCTACTTAATCCATGCAAATTGAAATTGCAAAATGAAAGAATCAAGTGGGAAGAGGAACTCCAAGACTTCTATTTAAGAAGTCATAGACCAAGAAGCAAAGAGCTAATGATATTGTTGCTACTAAAGTGCCAAATTGTGAAGTGGTTAGAAGGGTGTCAAGGAGAAGACATCTAGGATAAGGAAGAGCACAGAGGCTCTGCTTCTACAAGTGGTCATGAAGAGATGATTGCACTAGTACA
This sequence comes from Cupressus sempervirens, assembly GCA_028749045.1. Lineage (NCBI taxonomy): Eukaryota > Viridiplantae > Streptophyta > Pinopsida > Cupressales > Cupressaceae > Cupressus > Cupressus sempervirens. The sequence goes on along the minus strand of CM053788.1, from coordinate 276,776,774 downwards.
TTGAGTATGGAGACTCAAGGAGACAAAGCTTGAAAAGAGGGCAAGTTGTTAAGAGTTGCAGAGATTGAAGGCCAGGCAAGGGTATGAGCTGAGAAGTAATTTGAGATCTACAAGATAAACTGTATGTTGTAGTCAGGTCAAGACTTTCTAATACTCTCTAACAATTGTATTAGATCTAAAAATCCTATGGACTTAGGTTGGCCTAACAACCATTTGTAAATCCTTTAACGAGGTAGCATTCCAAGTGAATGTTCTAAAGTCCTTTAACCAAGCCCACTTCTAATAGGGTGGTTAAATCCTCTAACAAGGTCACATTTAACAATGTGTTGTAAGCCTTTAATAGGGCAGGTCTTTCACAAGGCATCACTTCAGAAGAGTGAAAATTGAGTAGCATGTTACTGGTGGTTTTTCCCAAATTGGGTTTCCACATAAATCATTGTGTCATGTGTTGATTTCTTATGTGTTATACTTGCATGTTGATTTACAGTAACTTGCTAGTTAGATAAGTTAAAGCTTGGATGAATGAATGGTAGAATGGATCCATTATGCTTAGTGAAAAGTTTGAATAGGACATCTGGACCTTGAATAACTAATTCACCCCCCCCCCCCCCCCCCCAACTCTTAATTATTCTAAAGCATTTCTAACATTAGCCTCCATAATATCAACATATGATATTCACCAAATACTCTGAGTAATAGCTTGTAGAATATCAACATATGATATTCACCATGTACTCAATAAAGTAATGGCTTGCATAATATCAACACTTAATATTCACCAAATACCTCATAAATCTATACAAACAACTCATAGATTGTCAAGTGAATGACATCTAACACTTAGTTGTCCACTTACAAGATATAATTTACCATGATATCTTTCAACATTTACATAAAATGTATATCATGATTTTAAGTTATTGTAAGATTGTCACCTTCTAATAACTTCTACAAATACAAGTGATAATCATTTGAAAGTCATTACTTCCCCAGGATGTACACAGTGGATCAGCCCATTAAAATTATATAGTAACACGTATGAAATTTTGAACTCTATCTGAATATCAATCATCTAAGATCCTCATCCAAAGTTGTCTTTGAACAAGTGTCAAAAACCCTCTAAATCTAATATCAATCTCTCTTTTCCTACAAGAACATTCTCAGAAAAAAAGATCAAGGCAAATAGTTCTTATAGCACATATTAAAAATAAATAAGAGAGAGACTAATATAATTCTCAATAAAATATAGATAAAAATATACTTTGAACATATATGTGTATATTCAATCTTCTATATATATAATTTAATCTATATTTTTAACATTTTTTTTTATCCAACCATTCATGCAAGAACAACCTCACACTCTACACTGGCATGTAGCCATTCATATAGGAGTGAGTGTAGTTCCTACACTAGCACTATAGAAATGTTAATTGATTAATCTCATTTATAGAATTATATTTCTATCCTAATATACATCCATTTTCAATTTAACAACATCAAATGGTCAAATCTCATCATATATATCAAGTCTCATTATATATGTTTTCATTTTTATTTATATGCCATATATCTTTTAACATGTTAACGATATACAAAACATAGATAACATATTTCACAATAATATAAAAGGAAAAATTAAATGACTTGTTCCTACCTTTAAGGTATCGATAACCTAAGGTCCTTCACAATCCCTTAATATGTCTTTAACATCAAGAATGTCTACCCTATGTGCTCGATCATTTTCATTGTATGTCACCCTGGGTCATCGCCAAGTCAACCAATCTATTTCCTTATCATCTAGTGTTATTGCCATTCTCTATTATGTTGAATCCCCTCTTTAAATCTATTGCATCCAATCTTCAGTGACCAATTTCTTTGTTCCACCATCTATTATATCCAATATGATTTCTTTGATATGAACATGAGAGACTTGTATCTCAAGGCTCTCACACTCAGTCATGTCTAGAAACACATTTATGATGTCCAGTAATTTTCACTTATATTTTGAATGATAATAATGTTAGAAAGTAAATTCCACCAAGAAAATTGAGGGGAGGGGGTGAATCGGTTATTTAATTAAAACATCTCTTAATTCTTTTATTATGTATTTTTGGTGTAAATAAGTATTTACTATTTACACTTTACTTAAGTTTACTTAGGTTAATGCATTATTTTATTATTTATTTAGGTGAGACACATAGGAGTTTGTGTACTCGCATGAGTTATCATATTGACAACATAGAAGCACGGAACTCTAATTCAGCACATGGTGTCTACTACACTAGAGTTTGCATCATTCACTGATTTGTCATGTAGACAACACAGTTATTCACACTCCCACTTTAGGACATGTTGTCTACAACATTAATTTGCATGCTGCACCATTGTAGGCTTATCCTCACATCATTGCACTTAATCCTGTGCTTAATGGAGGATAAACCATATCTTGTGGACATGTCCCTAGTCATATGACTTATCATGTTGTTGACTTCTATGCATTCTAGAAGCTCTCCAGAGGCCTTTATATACAAGCACTCCTAGTGTATTTTCATATGCAATATCGAATGAATATATTATCATTCTAATCATACTCTCTCTTTGGTCTACTGTTGTGCATGTGTTTGAGTTCATTGGTCTTGGGTGAATTTTTTCCTAAGGAAAATTCTTACATGGTATCAGAGCCATGGGAGATTCTCTTCACATAGCCATGTGAGACCATTCATGCTTCAGCACCTCGACCTGAATCAAGAGAATCTACAAAAAATGGGAGTGTCTAAAGCCACATTGGACCTCGTCATTACTTCCAAAACATTGATTCGATGAAGATTGACTATAAATTCACCTATGTTGGGCTAAATTTGATTGTGAGACAAAAAAAAAATTGCAAATTGGCACCTAAAGGCACCGATTTGCAAACTAGGTATGGTCATTTTTAGATCTATTTAATTATTTCTTCAGATCTAATAATTCTCTACTTTTTCAAATTTTCTATTTTCAAAAGTTTTTTCCCAGTCAGGCTAGTAGAGAAAAAAAAAATTGCAGAACCGGGTAGTGACACCCCGACCCTGCAAGGTGGAATATTTGTATTTGTTACATGGATATTCCAGTTCAAATTTGGTGGCATATCCCAAATTTCTAGCACAAATTCCATCGGCATTGATCGTAGCCACAAATTTTTTGGCACACTAAAATTATTGGCAACTAGAACTGGCTGTCACCAACTACCAGTGGACAACTAAGTTTATTTTCAAACAGTCATGCATTGTTTGTAAACACTTTCAAAGTCTATTTTCCCACAAATGTGGGATTAATTAAAAGGATTCCAACCCACATTTAGGAATTTGGGCCTCGCAAAATTGATTTCTTGGCACATGTTTTTTGTTTCTCGATCATTGCATTGTGAAGTATTAATCTGGCACCCGCGAACCATATTTTGACACCCAGTGACTGTTACAACCCCACCACTACGTGGTGTTTTTGCATCCTTAACATGTAGTAGCTCCTACAATCTACACCTACCATGCAAGCAATCAAATCCACCAGCAATTTCAGACTCACTATGCCCTCGTGGAATTGACACAAACAACTAGTTGGAGTGCCACGTCTGTGTGCACATCAACTACTACATTGAGGACACATCAACATCCAATTAACCCAATTGTACACTGAGTTAGTTCCCTATCAACTAGCCATATCATGACATGTGGTCATTCATATGATTCTATATGATGCTGATGGCATCATGATGCCATGCTGACATCATCCAGGGGTGGGGTTTTTGCTGACATCATCAATTCTGTGAGCCTAAAATTGATAGTCATCTTATTGTCATCCTAGGGAAAATTTGAACTACTGCAACCGTTGTATTACCATCAAATTTAACTCCATCTTTTCCTGATGCAACCCCTCTCTAGATTGATTTTTTATTTTGCAACCTGACTTTGGGAGGTCATATCTCAGTCATCTGGACTCCAAAATTAGGTGTTTTTTATTGAAATTGGGTAGAATTTCTTAAACTTTTTAGTGGTATATCTCTATTCTAGTTTGGGTGCATGGATTTGTTAGAATATGCATCTTTTGGCAACTGTACCTATCCAATCCTACATTTTATAGTTTCAAATGCTCTGTACAGGCTCATCTAGACATCAAAATAGGTTCCATTTTTTTTGAAAGTGTGTTATTTTTTGTCTACTTTCTAGATCTACAATCAAATTGTAGGGTTGTGTGGACAAAAGTGTCACTTTTAGAATTAGGTCTTTTTCTACATTATAATACTTTGATACATCGTCAAAATTGTTGTATATCTGAGATACATTATAATGTTCTAGTTTTGAACTCACTAAAAAGGTTGTATAAAGCAAAATCAAAAGTCCACCAAAGCCAAAATTGGCAAGTGGCCATTGTAATCGCACTACATATAAAGTTCCCAAAGCATTTTTTTGAGGGGGTTTCTTGATTTAGTGAAAAGGGGGAGTGTTCTTGGTGTTGTGTTCCTCTCTTTTCTATAGTTTTCTTTCATTTTTTGCATCATGGGACATTTTAAGTTTCCAAAATTAACTCCACATAACTATGCTACATGGTACATTAAAATGTGGTGTCATTTAATGCATAGAGTTTCTCAATATGTAGACGGTACCCTTCCTAAACCAATAGGTGATCAAGTATCTCTGAATGAAATCACTAACTAGCAAGCAATGGATAGGAAAGTGCTAGGTGATATTTGTTTGGTGGTTGATGAAAAGATCATGTATCAGATTTAGAAGTCTCATACATCTAAGGAAGCTTGGGATACCCTCCAAAACCTATATGGTAAAGTGTCTAAAGAGGATGTTTTCAAAATTGAAGATGAGCTTGTCTCCTTAGATCCTAATTCTTTTGATTCCATATAGGATTTCATCATTAAGGTGAATGAACTAAGGACGAAGCTTACTGATTATGGGAGTCCTATTAAAGATGACAGATTGATCTATCTCATACATAACAAGCTACCATCTGAGTACTCCACATTTGTTTCTACTTATACACCTGAAAGACTACATTAGGGTCTGCCTATCAAAAAGTCTATTTTGATGGTTATGATGACTTGTTGGATAAAGAAGAAAAGAAGTTGAAACCAACGGGGATTCTCAACTCACCAAAGTCAAAGGTATTGGTGGCCAATAATGAGGGTTCTCAAAATTTAGCTAGTCAATCTTCAAATAAAGGAAAGGATAAGAATAAGAAATAGAATAATAACAAATCACAGGATGCAAAAAGACAACACCACAATCAAATCAAAAAGACAAGTCTTTGAATTCAAATAAGAAGGGGGACAATAATAAGGACAATAAAAAGTGTGCTTATTAGAAGAAATTGGGTCATGAAGAACATGTGTGTTATCATAAAAAGATTGATGAGTTAACGACCATCGTGAAGAAACATAATGTTCCACTACCTAATTCTTACAAGGAGAAAGGATCTTCTTCAAATTCAAAGAGCAAAGGGCATTCACTCATGGAAAATTCAAATTCTTCAAAGGAATGGATTCTTGACTCAGGTGCGTCATATCATATGGGTTCTTCAAAAGCAATTTTTTCTTCATTGAAGCAGTCAAAGGTACTGCACACCTTTGTGGGAGATGATACAAAAATGGAAGTTGAAGGGAAAGGAAATGTGGAGATGGAAAATGGAGAATTTAAAGATGTTCTCTGTGTTCCAAACCTAAGTTCTAATCTCCTCTCAATTTACTAAATCACTCACCTTGGATATGGTTATAAAGTTGAGTTCCTCCCTGACTCAATAAAGGTGCACAGTCTAAAAGATGACTCATTGGTTGCAGTGGGGAAAGTTAATCATGACAAAAGGTTGTATTCTTTCTCCCACTTTGTGCCCAAGTCTCCTTTACAAGCCTTTTTGACACAATCCAATTCTCAAATCACATTATGGAATGAGTCGTTTGGTCATCTTGCCTTCTGCTATCTTTAGCAACTTTTCTCAAATAGAATGGTCAAAGGTCTACCTACAATCAACTTTTCCAAAGGTCAATGTTCAACAGGTTCAGTGGATATGCATCTAGAGGAAAAGTTACATAAAGAGAAGTCTTCAAGAGCACCATTTGTTCTTTAGTTAGTTCACATGGTACTAGTAGGTCCTTTTGCAATGACATCAGTTAGCTAGGGTTGCTACATACTTACTTTCATTGATGAATTTTCAAGGTATACTTGGGTCTACCTTCTTCATCACAAGAATGAAGTGTTGGATAAGTTTCTAGCCTTCAAGACTCATGTTGAACAGAAATCGAGGAAAGCCATCAAAGTTCTAAGGATGGACAATGAAAGAAAATATGTGAGCAAAAGACTTAAAGACTTTTGCAAACTTGAGAGAAATGATCTTCAAAATCCACTAGCATTCATTCCGCATAAGATAGATATTGCAACATTGAGGATCTGAAATCTTAAGTCCATGGAAACTTTCATGATACAAGCCAAGTCTCTCGATCCATCACTTGAAGTCGAAGCAATCAGCTTTGTCAATCACATACTTAACAGATCTCCTCATCCTGCCTTAGATGGCAAGACTCCTTTTGAGGCATGGTGTGGAAAAAAACTAGGAGTTACACACTTCAGACTCTTCAGTTGTCATGCATGGGCAAACAGATCTTCCAAGGGATACAAGGCACTATCACCTAGGCCTTGTACTTTCATCAGATATGAAGATGGTGTGAAGGCATACACATCAATTTTTTGTGGAGAAGGATGTTCACTTTGAGGAAAGTTCAACCAACTTGTCCTCTAATCCTCTTTGCACTTCATTCATTTTGGAAATTGATAGTGACACCAATGATAGTGATTCAATAGATTCAAATATGTGGGGTTCTATTGACAGATGTAGCAAGAGGTCATGGCATCAGTATAGTCCACATGCATATATTTCCACAGTAATAGGTCCAGCAAAGCAAGATACACCGAATCTTCCAGCCCCAGCACAAGAGGATGACTACATAGCAGATATTTGATGTTTTTTTGTGGAGTCATACATAGTGGATTTGGGGGACATCATTGATGATGTACATCTTCTCTTTGATGGAGAAGATCCTTCTACAATTGTTGCAAGGGCTCACTATAACCCTCATGTCCATTCTCTACATGATCAATCTTCACAGGTGGATGTGATTGTGGATACTTATGTATAGTAGTTATAGGAGGTCTCTTTATCATTTGAGGAGATAGTATGTTCTTTGAGATAGGTTCTACATTCATCCTTGACAAGGATAGTTGAACAGGTTTCAGAGGCATCAGTGATCATTGGGATTCTTTCGATACATAGTAGAAGCATCTCACTTGTACCTAGAGCATTGTTTCTTCCAAAGGCAAGGAACACTATTTTGCAATCTTGGATCAACTTCTACATCGAAACATCCATCACTGATCAGCACTCATCATTTGGGGGAGAGACTATCTTGTATTTCTTCTTCTTCTCTCCTATGGGGGGGGGGGGGGGGCTTGTGTTCTTCTCACATTTCTCTATTGTATATACTTGATGTATGTCATAATGGGGGGGTCTTGATTACTCCATCCATCCATGCATCTAGTTTTTTCATCTCTCTTTTTGGGGGAGGGTTTTTCCCATGAGGTTTTCCCTCTTTCTCTACTTTATGAGAGATTGCATTTCATTATGTACATGGGTACCTAACATGGCCTAATAGGCAGGACCCATCATGCATTTCATCCTAGTTCTTGTAAACTTAAGGGTGTTCCCCTACATTGCACTTAAGGGGGGGTGTTGGTGTAAATAAGTATTTACTATTTACACTTTACTTAAGTTTACTTAGTTTAATGCATTATTTTATTATTTATTTAGGTGAGACACTTATGATTTTGTGTACTCTCATGATTTTTCATGTTGACAACATAAAAGTACGTAACTCTAATTCAGCACATGGTGTCTATAACACTAGAGTTTCCATCATTCACTGAGTTGTCATGTAGACAACACTATTATTTGCACTTCCATTTTAATATTTTGTCAACAACATTAATTTTCATGCTACACCATTGTAGTCTTATCCTCACATCATCACACTTACTCATGTGCTTAATGGAGGATAACCCATATATAGTGGACATGTGCCTAGTTGTATGACTTATCATGTTGCTGACTTCTATGCATTCTAGAAGATCTCTAGAGGCCTTTATATATAGGCACTCCTAGTGTACTTTCATATGCAATATTGAATGAATATATCATCATTCTGATCATACTCTCTCTTTGGTCTACTATTGTGCTTGTTATTGAGTTCCTTGGTCTTGGGTGAATTCTGCCCTAAGGAAAATTCTTACAAATATGAAACATGTAAATGGTAAATGTAATAACCATAGAAAGATAACCATTCACAATAACAACAAATATTTTATATTAGGGAAACCCTTAATCATAGGGAAATCCTAGTGGGAATGATGCCCACAAGATTATGTACTAGTATTAAAGTTCCTTGTAAAAGGATAGACCATATTACGATTCAATAAAATACAATCAATATATATAGTCCATGTTAGGAGACTTTGAATCCCACTTAGGAAACTCCATATTTGTTAGGAGTTGTGCCAACCTTGCTAGGAGTTGAAAGGAGGATAACTAAACTCATTGTCCAAATAGCCTCAAAACAATCATCACTAGACAATCTTCCAAATAATTATATCCAAGATTTTTGAATTGACAAAACAACAACTTCTTTGCCAATACAATTCCTTTGAAGCTCATAGTACATCCTCAATTTCAATCTCTTCTCTGATCATAGCTGAATTCACATTCAATTTTGCATAAACAGTAACCATCCACACTGGATACTAATCCATAGGGAAATGACTTTTCCTATATACCAAGTCCTAATATAAGTATTGAGTTGGCCTTGAGGTTTTCCCAACTTACAATAATAATATAAGGTATCATTAAGATATTACATTACATGTTATATTACAATTATACTCTTTCTTCAAAGATATTATTCATAATCGACTCACAGTCAACATCTTATGAACAGTCTTCACCAAACCTCACAAAATGAACAATTTCTTTTCCATCAAGAACATGGCATCATGAACATGTCTTCGACCATCCTCTAATCTTCCTTGACCAAATTATGTCTCTGTTGAAAGATGTAATCAATTTACCTGTACCCTCTTTCCAGAAACTCTCTTTGAAAGCTATCTCCAGAAAATACTGCATAATTGTGTCATATCTTCATATTTCTTTTTGTGCTCATAACTGTAGCATTTGTATACATCATTGAATATTCTTATGACTGTGCATAACCCAACTTGTTGATCATTGACTACACCAAACAAATCTTCCTCTGCAACTCTAATAATCTTCACAAAATAACATGTATATTGACATTAACAACAAACACCATCATTAATGCAACACATAAGTATTAAATCATGTCTCCAACAATGCTAACATACTGCCCCATAGGAATATCATCAAAATTCATGCTAACAATCTCCCCCTTTGGCATTGATGGCAACATAGATGAAAAACATCTAAGTACCATGAATACCAAATATATTTCTTCCTCATTTTCCTTTACTCCCCCATTAATGATTCCCATGAATGTAAGCATACATCATTCTCTCATAAAGGTTGTAAAGAGATTTTTATGTGTAAATCACAATCATATAACACCAACTAGCATGCAAAATGAAGGTGTTAAATTCTTAATCTCCCTCATACATAAACATCAATACTCTTTCCCAAATCTTCTTCCCTCATTGACATTAATCAATCTGTATCTTTCCTTCATAAAGAATATTTTTTCATGTATTATACTTGCCCCCGTTGACATCAATGGCAAAGATATCAGTATGTCAATTCTCTAAGTTTAATCATTTTCAAAAAAAAATCAAGCTCAAGTGCCCAAGGACACTATTAAATACTAGCACCAAGAGTCCTTAATGACTCATCTCAATACATAGATACTCCCCCATAGGAGAAGCATCAAGCATCCAATCTAGACAAAAAGAGATAGTGATCTTCTACATACTGGACTGATGTAATCTACATCAACTACTCTAAAGTAGGTTGGGACATAACTCTAATCATACCTCTAAAATACTCAAATGTTTCTTTAGACAAAGGTTTTGTAAATATGTATGTTGTCTTCTCCTTTGAGCTAACATATTCCAATATGATCGCTTTCTCTATTGTTGTTTCTCTCAAAAAGTGATAATTGAAATGCACTTTGTCTTTGAATGTAAAAATAGATACTTTGACATACTCATTGTACTTGTGTTATCATAATGTATGATAATAGGCTCAGTAAACTCAATTCCAATGTCATTTAACATTTTCTCCATCCAAATAATTTGATAACAATTGGTTGTTGTTCTACATATTCTTCTTTTGTTGAACTTTGTGAAATAAAATCAAGTTTCTTACACAACCAAGAAACCAATATTCATCCCAAGAAGAATGATCCATCATTGATACTCTTTCTATCATCTACATTGTTCACCTAATTAGCATCAATGGATGAACACAATGTGAAATCATGTGATCTGTCATACCATAAACCATAGTCAAGTGTTCCTTTCAAATATTTGAAAATATGTTTTACTATTGCACAGTGTGTCTCTTTAGGATCTTCTTGAAATCTTGCCACAACTCCAAATGCATTATCTTTATTAGGTCTATTATGTGTTAGATACTACAATCCACCAATCATAGATATGTACTTCTTTTGTTATGCACTAGGGGATTTATCTTTACTAGATAGATTACATCTAGTTACCATAGGTGTTCCAATATTTTTATAACAATTTTCCAATCCAAATATTTTCAATAAGTCTTTGAGATACTTATCTTGTGATATGAAAATGCCATCTTTGTTCTGTACAATCTACAATACCAAGAAATATTTCATCTCTCCAATCATACTTATCTCAAACTCTTTCTTCAATTCTTCTGAAATTGTCTTGCTAGCTTCATCATTACCTCCAAAAATAATGTCATCCACAAATACTATAACAATTTATAATCGATCAGAACAGTAACATTTTAAAGACAGTGGTAGATAATGTTAACAGTCTTATGAAAAAGGTTGAGCAGATGATTCACCTACTATGACTGAGAACCAGGGACCAAGTAAGCACACAAGGGCTCATTCCAAGAAGGTTGGTGATGCGAACAGGATGGGGGAAATGAAGGCTACTACAGAGAACATGCACATTCTAGTGGATCAAGCTATTGACCTATTGTAGACTGTGTAGTTGTCTAGGTGTTGGCTTTTTTTTGTCCTTTTGCATTTTTTTCAGTTTTGTTTATAGTTGGCCTCCTATTTTTTGTTTTTATTTGATCTCTATGAGGCCTTTAGTTTTTGTACTATGTTGTTATACTTTCTGTGTTTCATCTTAGAGTTCTCCTGTACTACTGTTGTATTCTCTTGATACTTTGTTAAAGGTTTCGAGTCCTTTAAAACCTGCTTTTACTTAATGAAAATAATTTATAATCAATCTTTGATTATTTCTCAAATACAAATTACTATCAACATTACCTTTTACAAATCCTAAATTTTTCAAGTATTTATCCAATCTTGCATACCATGCTCTAGGGGCTTGTTTTAATACATGCAATGCCTTTAATCTACAAACCATATCTTCTTCAGCTATCAAGGGAAAACCTTCAAGTTGTTCAATGTATATCTCCTCTTCAATTTCTCCATTCAAATAAGTTGACTTAAAATTTATTTGATAAACTTTTAAGTTCTTGTTAGTTGCAAATGCCAAAAAACATTCTCATTACCTCTAGTATACCAACTGATGCAAAATTTTCCTCAAAATCAATTTCTTCTTGTTGTGAATATCCTTTACAAACTAGTCTTTTTTTGTTTCTTACAACTTTACCTTGTTTATTCATCTTGTTTCTAAATACCCATTTAGTTCCAATAACATTCTTATTGTTAGAATTAGTAATATTTCCTTGGTTGTATTTGTTAAATTGGATAAACCAAGGTATATCTTATGTATTTTGTCCTCTTGTCTATGTATGAGGACAAGTCATTTTTGTAATTCCTTTATTAAGGAAACTATTTTTGTCCTCCTTAAGAGGATTATGAATATTGTTATTCACACAGTTATGAATGTGGCAATCATTCACATGGGAGTTACTAAATAACTCCTCTTTCCATCTCTATATAAGAGATGCTCGTCTTTCATTCTATATACCATACACTCACTGCATTTTTTTTTGTAATGAGCCTATAGCTCCATCTCTCTTTTCCTCTATGTTTCATTCTTTATGCTTTTGCCTGATTCATATTATACACAATGGGTTTCCTTTGTCTTCCCCTTTCAAAATATTTGTCTCCTCTTATTGATTCATTGATGGTTTCTCCTTGGATTTTTCTTATTCCATGCTCTCTTTGACTTGAGCTTATGGTAACTATTTTTATAACAAGCTCTCTTGGATTATTTCATTTCATTTTTTTGTTAATCTTCTTTCATGGTATCAGAGCTATCTAATCCTTTCTTTGAGCTTGTGTAAAGGTTACCACATTGAAGACATTTGTTGAGAAAGAAGCTTGAAGCTTCAAATTTTTCTAGTATTTTGTGTTACATGTTTTCTTTTTTCAATCTATAAGTTTACTTTTTTTACTAACCCTCTTTGGAATATTTACTATCAAAGATTCTTTTTTTAAAATTATTTAACCCATTTTATTTTTCTTATTTTGGAAGGCTTGCTACCAAAACAAAAAGAAATCTTGTTATATTGTTCTAACATTTTTCTTTACATTTTTTTAACCATTTCGCATATTACATTATCAAAAATTTCTAATCTCTATAACTTGCAGGTTTAAAATATCTAATCTCTATAATATTGATCTATTTTTATTGTATTTTTATTCTTTGCAGGTATTCCTTAAAAAGAATTCAACTATCTAATTTCATACACAGTTCTTTTTTATTCAAAATCTAATTTAACATATTTGTCTATTTGATAGTTTGTAAAAACTTGGGGCAAAAAATACTTTGTTTAATCTAATTCAAAAATAATAATTTATATCTTCACATAAGTTTTTATTCAAGTTCTTCTATTTCTAAGTTTTTCATTGTGGTGTAACCTACAATTAGTGTTCCTATGATTGTACATTAATTTTGTTTCTATCATTATCCGTGCATTTATCCAAGCCCTCTCTTAGCCTTTTTCACCCAACCTTTGGTGTTATTGCACCTTTCAAGCCCTATGTGTGTGCTCAAGTCCATTTTGAAAGCTCTCTCTCAAATCAGCAATGCAATTTTTTCAAAAAAATAAACATCCTTTCCATATAACATCTATCACTTTCACCTCCTACTTAACTCCCGCCCTCTCACATTTTGCCATAAACCACTTCCAACCTCTACGTTTAAACATATAGACATTGATCTTTTGCATTGGGCTCTTGAGTGGAAGACCTTGCATGACTCTATTGTTTTTATTGGTTAAATAAATAAATAATTTTCCATAAACCACTTCCAACCTCTACGTTGAAACATATAGACATTGATCTTTTGCATTGGGCTCTTGAGTGGAAGACCTTGCATGACTTTGTTGTTTTTATTGGTTAAATAAATAAAAAATTTGCACCCAAGTTTAGCATCTTTGCTCACTACTCTTAATGTAAGATTTATGAGATCAACTTGACCTTTTTTCTCTAAGCAGTAAGTTTTTTCAATTCATTTTTATGCCTACCAATAAAACCTTCTCCACTCTCTTTGAGCTCTTTGTATCTTTGTCAATGTTTTTTTTAAGTAAAAGTTAGTTGTTTTGGAGATAATTTTTAACATTATTTTGTTTGAAATTTTTTTTTTTTTTCTTAAATTAGTTTTAAAAACCCAATGTCAACACTATACTCGTTTGTCACTCTCTGCTCTTTGCATTTTAAACCAGTCTTTTTTCTCATCTATTGCTCTATGTAAAACCATTTTGTAATGTTTCTTTTACTCATTATACTCATTGTTTTTCCAACTATAAGTAAGACTGTGTTAAATTTTACATATATTCTCTTATTTATAATGCCTCTTCTTCCATTAATATCTCTCTTTATCATTATTATTCATGTTCAGCAAAAATTTGATGTCTTTCATTTGGAGGGTATAGTAATTTAAGTTGTACTTTTAAAAAAATAACATTACATCAAATAAAACTTTAATGACATTTCTTTCAACTAAGTCATGCATTCTATTTTCTATCTTTAAAAGTTTAATATAATTAATTAACTCTCAAAACTTAACTACTTGCTTTTTTTTTTGTTTTTTAAGACAAAGTTGGTTGGGGCCACACACACACACACACACACATATATATATAGGTGAGAGTGAAACTTAAGACCTCCTATATGGAGGTCACTCTCAAAAATTAACCACTTGTTGCTGGAGGTTTGATATTAGCTATTGTTTGAAATGTAAATCTACAATTTGTTGTGTAAACACAATGTGCAGTGGATCATTATTCTTCTTTTCCATTTATAACACTTCTACCACAAAGAACCTTTTTTTATTTGTTTATTTTGTTGGTTCATTCAACACCTGTCACTTTGATTCCTTTGTCAAAATTATTTTATTTTTAGACTCTCAGAATTATTTTATTGTTAGAAATGTTTAGAATAACTGAGGGGAGTGAATCAGTTACTCAAGGTCATTAAGTACCATTTGAACAATTAAATAATAAAATTCTTACTATTCTACTTATCGTGTTGTTTCTCAATCTCTACTATAAATAAAAAAATTATTGTTCAAAGTATGACATGCTTTGGTGAATATAAAATGTAAAACATATAAAGCATTCAACACAATTTTGACACTAGTATCTTTGCGTGGAAACCTAATTTGGGAAAAACACTAGCAACATGTCACTCTTTTTCACTCTTTCGAAGTGAGCTCTGTTAGGAGCCAACCCTGTTAAAGGTTACAAAATACACTATTAAATGTGACCTTGTTAAAGGATTTGATCACCCCGTTAGGAATAGCCTTGTCAGAGGACTTTGATCATTCCATTTAGAATGTCACCTTGTGAAAGGATTTGCACAGACTGTTAAGTCTTCCAAAATGAATGTTAGGTCAACCTCTGTTAAAAGGGTTTTGATGCAAATTGTTTACAATGACTAGAAATAAATAAATAGATTTTGATCTGTGTCAATACAACGCACTTTTGCAGGCTCAGATCTCATTTTGATACTTGTGTTGACTTTTTGATAAGCCTTCCATTATCATCTTTGATCTTGATTTGCTTGGAAACCCTTCAAGAAATCAATCCACTCTTCTCAACAACACTTAAGCCTTCTTCTCAGAATCACTTATAAACATCAACATCATCTATGCAAGCTTTCTCCTTTAGCTTCACATTCACTCACACTTGTGTGTTTCTGATCAACCTTGCTCTATATGTCTCTTACATATACTTGTAGTCCTTGATAATTTATTTGGATCTAAAGCTATTTAAATAGGCAATTCGTGTTTTACCATTTTCTACATCCATCGAAGAATCTTAGGTTTTACGATCAGGTTCAACTTGATTCACTTTATCTGTCCATCTTCTTGATCTTCTTCTAAAAAAATCTCTTGAATCCGTCTGTTAGATCTTTACCTAATCATCACCTTGAATTTAATGATCCAACTCAGCAATCTTTTCTTTTCAACATGGTTTACATCTCCCAAGAAATCAATTGAGATGACTAGGAATCACAATTTCCTCAAATTAATCTTCAATAGTATTACTCAATAATCACTAAGTTTTGATACTTGGTCATTGCTTAATACTTGGATGTTGTAAAACTTCTTGGCTCAACATTGACTATCTCACTTGGTCGATACTAATTCTTAGCCAACACTAGATTTTCTCAACACTAACTATAGTTCGGTTAACACTAGTATTACTCAATTTACCTTAGCATTTTACTCTATTGCTCAACATTGTTTAGCTTTCTTGACATAAACAATCACTTTGCTTAATCAAAGTCCATCTAATCAAATGTCCAATATAACTTCCTTTTCATAACTCATCCTTTCCTCTAGATGATATTGTTATGAGAAACTTCTCAAATCCTCTTCATCATCAAATAGATATGACATTTAGATTACGTAGTAATATGTCTTATTAATAGATTTGACATCAATGAAAAAATAATAAACATTCCAATTATAAGTAAGTTTCCAAAAATCTCCCTCTTTGGCATTGGTGAAAAAATCTCAATATCTCAATATGTAGCAATACTTGTTACCAAAAGTCTTTAGTATCTCCTTGATATAATTGGATTGTGTAATGCAAATACCAAACTTCATTGGACATACTTGTAATCCAACAAAGAATTTGGTTGCACCAAACATCAACATTTCAAATTCCTTCCTCATTTCATCAGCAAATAATTTGCATAATGCTTCTCTTCCTCCAAATATGATATCATCAACAAATATTTTAGATAATAGTACTTATTGGTTCTTATCATTCTTCAAATATAAGTTACTATTATCATTTGTCCTTTTAAAACCAATCTTCACCAAATAATTATGTAATATTTCATACCATGCTCTTGGGGCTTCCTTCAATCCATAAAGGGCTTTGTTCAATTTACATACCATGTTATTCTGGTTTGGATCTACAAATCCTTCAAGCTATTCAATGTATACTTCTTCTTCCAATATACCATTTAAAAATGCAGATTTGACATCCATTTGATATACCTTGAAATTCTTGTAGGTTGAATATGCAAGCAGAGTTCCAATTTCCTCGAGTCTTGTCATAAGAGAAAAATTTTCTCCATAATCAACTCCTTGAGCATAACCTTGCATACCAATCTTCCCTTGTTTCTTGTTACTTCTCCATTCTCATTGAGCTTGTTCCTAAAACACTTACTTTGTCCTAATGACATTTTTTTCTTTAGGTTTTGGCATTAAGGTCCAAGTGTAATGCCCTGCCTGGAGATCCTTGGAACAAGGATAAATAAAAGTATATATATATATATATATAACATGGATGCGCATGAAAATCAACACACAAAGGATCACAAAAATTGCAATGAAAGTCTAAATCAACCAACCCCAAAACATCCAACAATCTCTAAGCATCACTACCAACTAACATGCTCAACTAAATACAAGAAAAGAGACAACAACAAAACCTAGAATCTTTGATCTTTCAAAGCCTAGAAAGATGAGCAAATCAAAAGGGTACTCGAAACACCTAAATTCATTTCTCAAAAACTAGTGGAGATACCCTATGTTTATTTCTTTAGTTATCACTTACTCTGAACTTCTTCACCCCAACCAACTAGGAAATGAACACCAAGGTTACAAGCAAAGCCCCTCCACTATATACCCTACATACTGATGCTCATCACACAATGAGTGCACATTGTCAATACATTTTCTCAACACAACCCTAATGAACATAACTCTATCAAAATCACCCTACAATTCAGGCCTCACAAGAACTAATAAATACACATGCATGTTCTCATGTGTGGGTACACCAACTACACAAAGATCATAATAAATAAGGGTTAGGTGAGAATACAAGCATAACAACACTCAACCAAATACATGATCAGGAGTACGGTTGCAGAATGCATCCCAATGCAACATAAAAATGTCATAGTAGTCAAATTGACATCCTATAGATAATCTACATCCATGACCAACACCATGCCAAGAAAACTTGAAAAAACTAGGTGGAATTAAAAGCAAGGAAAAAACCTATAAAAAAAACCAATGTTGACAAAAATCAATGAAAATAAAATCCATTCAACCCATGGGTGAATGAGACACAAAAATCCAATAAAAATTGGGTTCAAACACTGTATGCAAAAATGGCCAACATAATGGTGTGAAACCCCAAACCCCCATCCCAAAAATTAGGGAAATGCTCATACCCGACCAACCGAGTAGAGCTAGCAATCAAAAATGGAGGGGAACACTAGTTCTCAACCTCCTAACATATAGCTACTAAAAATGGAAGTAGAAATAGAGCTGAAACAAAACAAAAAAGAGAGCCCTACTTGATAGCCAAAAGGACCGAAACAAGAATTAGAACAATAAAATAAAAATCCCATAAAAGTTGTTGAAAATCATGGCAATCCAAGGTCTCCCCATGTTGAATCCAACGAGAGAAATCTTGTAATGATCCCATGCCCATAGCTCCTACAGCGAATAGAAACGCAATACTACAGAAGAGAATTTGGAAATTTGCTCACAAATTTCTTATTTAAGAAAGTGAGAAGTAAGGAATACAATTCTTTTTTGTATATTTATTCACTTTTCAAGTGAATAAAGGACTGGGGTAAATAACCAAAACGCCTAATTAAACCCTAAATCAACTCAAACAAAGGCAAGCTATTCCAAGTAATTAGAATTCATCTATGATAAAGATATCGAGAATTAAATCAAATTAAATAAAGCCCAAAATTTCCCTTAAGCGAAAATCACATAATTCCTTAATAACTTTTGCAACAAATGCGAACCTCTAAATACATAGACATGCTCATAGGTCTAATCCCATAATGCAATTGAGTCTGGATTTATTAAATCACAGGAGGGTTTAATTTAAACAATTAAATAGGATATGTCGACCATAGATGAATGTCAATTACTTGGAATAGCTTGTTTTCGTTTGAGTTGATTTAGGATTTAACTAGGTGACCTGGTTATTTACCCTAATCATTTATTCATTCAAAAAGTCAATAAATATCCAAAAAGGAATTTTATTCCTCACTTCCCACTTTCTAAAACAAGAAATTTGAGAGAAAATTTCCAAATCCTCTTCTATAGGGTTACGTTTCTCTTCAATATAGGAGCTACAAGAGTGGGATTGTCACAAGATCAGTATCATTGGATCTAGTTTGGGGAGACCTTGGATTGCCATAATTTTTTGCAACTTCTGACAAATTTTTATTTTATTATTCTAATTCCCATTTTGGTCATTTTGGCTTTCGAGTAGGGCTCTCCTAGTTTGTTGTTTTAGCTCTATTTTTGCTTCCATTTTTTGTAGTTGTATGTTAGGAGGTTGAGAACTAGTGTTCCCCTCCATTTCTGATTGCTAGCTCTACCTGGTTGGTCAGGTATGAGTATTTACCTAATTTTTGAGATGGGGGTTTGGGGTTTCACACCGTTATGCTAGTTCTTTGGCATAAAGTGTTCGAACTCAATTTTTACTAAATTTTTGTGGCCCATTCGCCCATGGGTTCAATGGGTTTTATTTTTAATTTTTTTCATCAATGTTGGGGTTTTCGAGGTTTTCTCCTCAATTTGTGTATCACCCAATTTTCTTAGGTTTTCTTGGCATGGTGTTGGTCATGGATGTTGATTATTCATAGGATGTAAATCTGACCACTATGGCATTTTTATGTTGCATTGGGATGTTTTTCACAACCGTACTCCCAATCTCATATTCGTTTGAATTTTGTTATTCTTGTGTTCTCATCTAGCCCTTGTTTGTTATGATCTTCGTGGAGTTGGTGTACCCACACATGCACACGTGCATGTGTATTTTTTGATTCTTGTGAGATCCAATCTCTCAGGTGATTTTGGTAGAGTTATGTTCATTAGGGTTGGGTTGGGAATATACATTGCCTACGGGCACTCATCGTGTGATGAACATAGGTATGTAGGGTAGACAGTGGAGAGGCTTCTCATGTAACCTTGGTGTTCATTTCCTAGTTGGTTGGCATGAAGAAGTGATAACTAAACTCTATTGTTTTTTGAGAAATGTTTTTAGGTGTTTTGAGTACCCTTTTGATTTTCTCATCTTTCTAGGCTTCGACAAATCAAAAATTCTAGGTTTTTTTGTTGTGTCTTTTCTCATATCTAATTAGCACATCAATTGGTACTGACACTTGGAGATCATTGGATGTTTTGGATTGGTTGGTTTAGACTTCCATTATGGTCTTTATGATCCTTTTCATATTGATTTTCATGCACATCCATGTTAGTATTTTAAAAAAAAAAATTGCTTTTATTTATCCTTGTTCCAAGGATCTCTAGGTGGGGTATTACACCAAGTATTGTTCTTTTCAAACTGGTCAATTTCTTTGTTCATTGCCTAAATCCAATCTTCATTGTCTAAAGAATCCTTCATTATTTTGGGATCAAACTCACAAAGTGAGCATGTATCATCTTTGAGTTTATTTTTTGTCATGACACTTGATTTAGCATCACTAATTATTTGTTTAGGTTTATGATGTCTTCTCACATATTTTGCTAGCACATGTATTTTCCTTCTTTGTTATGTTGAAGAAGATTGTTGAAGTATAAAAATGATGAAGATTGATGAAACCTATCATGCAACAATCATTATTTTGTCACTAATGTCAAACCTACTACTTGTTGGTGAGACAATTGCTAATTTGGTCTTAATGCTATCATTTGATTGATGAAGAGGATTTGAAAAGAAAGGATAACAAGAGTACATAGAAAAAGGTTGAGTTATATGGTGTATCAAAGAAGAACTAAGACCAAGTAATACATTGATGACATAGTGTATTATTTATCTACTTAAGGCTATAATGAAAGGATAACTGAGAAAAGACTAGAAGAAGGCTAAGTAAAGAAATGTGTCTACCAAGCCTGACTAAGAAAACAATGGAAGTTGAGCAAGTCAGTGTAGGCCGAGTAGAAAGTTAGTTGAAGTAGAGTGAAGTAAGTTCAGTATCTGCTGAACAAAAAGAAATTTAGTAGGTTCCGAGTGAAGAAAGTTCAATGTGTGTCAAGCACCAGTTGAACTTAGTATATGTTGAGCAACCTAGTGTTGACCAAACATCAGAGGTAGTGATTTTCAAGCATGTTATTTTTCGAGTGCTAGTAAAATGAGTTTGATCGAAGATTTGACAAATCTGAGCTGACAAAGTTAATTTCTTGAATTTTGTGAAGCATGTGGAAGATAAGTATGATGAGCTAGTGGCATAGAATTCAAGATAAATCATTTTGAGACGAATTTGAAGAAGATTGTAAAAGAAGTTTCTAGAAGGGAATCAAATGAAAAAGGAGGTAGATTCAATGAATCTGACCTAAACCTAAGATGGATGATTGTGGTTAAGCAGAAAAAGATCTAAATTCTCTATTTAAGGAGATAGTAGGCCAGAAGAAAAGTGTCATAATGCAAACCAGAGATAGACAAGGGGTCTTGAGGTGTTGTTTCATTTGGTGGTCAAAGGGATGAATCTGCAATTGGCATACTAAGCAAGAAAGCTTAAGGAGATGAAGACTTCACGGGTGAACAAGCTTTCAGAGACAAAGGAGATTGAATGCCAAGCAATATAGAGGACTAAATAAGAGATTTTTAATCTATAAGTTAATTATTTTATTTTGATTAAGTAAAAATAGATTTTGAAAGGACTCGAAACCTTGTACAAAGGGACAAGAAAGATATAACAATGAGGATCTTAAAACAATTGTGGAAGACCACCCAACAAGCTAGAGGGATAGACCAAAGTTCCCAACAAGAAGGCAAACAACCCAAGAGTCCACGGACCATCAAGATTTACATTTTGGTCTAGTCTTGTGAGAACATAAAGACATATCAAATGAAGGTTTGGAGGATTTTCCTTTTTTCCTTTAACTAATGCCCAGCCATCCTCCACCTTCCCAACAACTTTTTGCCAATCCCCACTAACCCCAAAACCCTTGCAGAAGGAGAAGCACCAACAATAGTATTCTGGACAGAGTCAACAGCAAAAGGGACAACAACAACATTATAACTCAAAGCTTCCAAAGAGACAACAAATGGATCAACAAAGTTAGTAGTAGGAGATGGGTCGACATCAACAATCTAAGTCAAAACTATCGTAGGGACAACATTTGAATCATCAAAGACATCAATAGAATCCTCATCCAAAGTGAGATCAATATGAAAAAAGCTATCCAACCCATCCACATCCAAAGATACTTTCTAAACCATATAGTGATCATCTGAAACCCCCAACCACTAAGAAGGTGATTTCTTTGATCTAACCTTTTCAGAGGAGCATCGCACAACAAGATGGACAGTCTTATGACATTTTCGAAATCTGAAGGGAATACTCTCATAATCAAGAAGTTGAATCCAAGAATCACTTCAGAGAAGCCAACTTCAACATTGAAGGGAGCCACATGGAGACATCCATCTCCACAAGGATGCAAGCATACGTTGTCCTATAGACATTGGAGGAGATCGAATCAACCAACAAAAAATCCCCAAGTACCTCCCCCACAGCCTTCAAGACAGAGTCCTACCAAAAGTGAAGGGGAAGATTTGGTAATCTAACCCAAAGAAGAATCTTATTAAAGGATTCTGTAGTTGAATTAAATGTTGGGTACCAAGGTTTGGCCATTAGGGGGAACCTTTCCTCCCAAGAGAAACCACAACATAGGATGGGATTTTTGTCATCAGCATTAGCAAATTTCACAATAAAAAAACCCCTTGCTATAGGGTAAATCTAAACTAAATCCAAAATGATTTGTTCTCAATATTTGGAGATCCAAGCATGCAAATGAGAGTGAGAGAGAGAGCCAAAAACCCCTAAAACAAAAAATAGCAGCAGTAACAAAGAAATCATCCACATATGTGTTGATCTCATCAACAATGTCTGAATCAAGATAAAGCACAAGTAGGTTACTTACAGGTACAGGCATAGCCAAATGACTAACAGAAGGCACGACCGAACATAACCCCTTCTTCAGAATAGGAGCATTAATACCCACCTCAAAAGGAGCCACATTCACATAAGAGATTGCAGATATCCCACAGCAACCCAAGATGGATCAAGAGAAGCATCCACAACAAGAACAACTGGAGCAATAGGTATAGAACTTGTGGCAACAACTTGAGCCACAACAGGAGGGCAAAAACCTCCATAGTCATAGGTGGAGGGCTTAGGGAATCAGCGGCATCAAGTAGGGACTGATTGAAATGTCCCTTTTCTGATTTTTCATGGTATTTCAAGCCTCAAATCAGATATTTAAAATCAAAAAACTAATATCCCAAAGATCCACCAAATTTCTCAAGAAACCCCAAATCGGGTATGCCGAAAATAGTGCCAAAAGCTTCACAGCTTCACCTATTATTAATAAATCTGAAAGTGGACATTTTTACAAAAATTTCAGCAGCATAACAGCCTACAAAATGACATTTCCAAATCTGTATAGCCTTAACACAATAGCTCACAAATGTAGGACAAGAACTATGCTCATCGGGCTCCCGAAATTAACACAAAAATGCCCGGAAACACCACAAAACACTAATAAACTATCTCAGAAGTTTAATCACGTCCCAATACATATATTCAGCTCTATTTTAACATCTTAAAGTCTGAAACACAGAAGCAACCCAAACTGATATGAAATACTCTACTGAAAACACCAAACTCATACCAAAAAACAACCTCGAAAACTCACAAATCTGCACTATTCAGCACAAAGGCAAGCTCTGTATGAGCATGCACATGAAATGGCTTCAAACTCCTGTCCTTAGCCTTCCTGGAAACCTGCAAACTCCCATTCTTGGGTCTCCCTGGAAACCTGCAAACTCCCGTTCTTGGGTCTCCTTCTCCACAGGTTTGGCAGCCTCTGAAGAATAAGAAAGAAATGAGCAAAATCAAGTTCTGGAATCCCCCCAAAATGCCTCCAAACCCCTTAAAAGAGGGCATAACTGTAACTCACGTCCAAGAGAGGTTAATGAAACATATTTTAATAATAATTTTCATTTATTAGTCCAACGGTTTCCAAAGATTAACCCCCCTTTTTCTGAAACTTCACTTTCTTGGGCCTGCCTGCCTTAGCAAAGATTATTATTTTTTAATTATTTGAAAAGGGGACATGACAAGTCCTCCCCTCCCAAACATTGCTTGTCCTCAAGCAATGGCTGAACAATAAACCAATCAATCCACCTGGATCCCAAATGTAGTCATGAACTATACTACTACCAATTAACACAGGCTCCTGCAATATCCTCTGCAATATGACCAAGAGGAATCCATAATCAAACTGACAATTATAGCTCAACCAAACTCCAAAATCACCACTACCATAGTCAAAAACCCATGAGACACAAACTCTTAGAACATCAGAACCCAAGTAAAGTGGACAAATCAAACTACCAATATAGTAAATACCATCAACGCATCCTACTGGCCTATACGGAATGTACAATCCAACTCTGCAACAATGGTGAACGCTCTCGAATGAAACTGTACTAGGTATGGAGAATCCACACACTGTACAACTCCTGCAGTCAACACAACTCTTCAAATCACCGGCCACTATCTCATAACCATAACTCCCATGCACTGTTGATGGTGAAAAGAAATTACAAGATAAAGAGTAAGAAATGGAATCCAAACCAAATTTGTCTGCCATCAACTCCTCAAAACAAGGATCAAATGCTAACTGATGTACATACCCTGCAGTATAATGTTGATTAAAAAAACCAACCTCAGTCAACAGCTCACCATGAACAAGTGATACAACCCACTGTGACTGATCACTAGCTAAGTCAGGAGATGTCATAGCCAAAGGAGTAGAATCAATAACAACACCCACTAAAGCATCACTCCCAAACTCCTGCTCTAAGTCACATATTATCAAGCTGTCAACTGCAGAACCTATCACCATGTCATGCCATCACAACTCTCATCTTGAGGCATCAAATTGTCCCATAACTGATGATAAGCACTAGGAACCAAAGTACATCTCTGTATCATTATCTCATCAACATGGTCATCAAAGGTAAATTGATGAGCGTACCTCACAATGTAATGCCGATAGAATGCGCCAATCTCAGTTAGTGGCTCAGACTGTAATCCAGATGAAACTAACTGCAATTGATCATTAACCATCTTGGAACTGACTACTACCTCTGAAGATATCACCAAGGGAGTAGTATTACTAGCAGGAACCATGCCAACTGTCAACTCACCAACATCACACATGATCTTTGATACATCTCTATTCTCTATGCCATCAATACTAGAGGCCACCACCATGTTAGGCATACAACAATCTGCTACAACACCCAACTCAACTGAACCTGACTCTAGTGGGAATGAACCTAATATGCCAATGTTAGTATCAAGAATGGATGCATCCCCATCTCCACTGTCTCTGACAATCTCAGCCATGGACATCCTCGGATCACCAAACACCACAGCTTGTGACTATATAGAATCAGGTAAAGACTGTAGTCGCTCTAACTCCATGGTCACCTTAGCGAAATGAAACTGTGACTCCTTGAAAGCCAACTGTGTACTCTCAAGAATCTTAGAAGTCACCTCAAGCTGCTCAGTAAGCTCACTCACCTCATCTTCCTTGGCCAACAATGCATCATATGATGTATTGCCCCACTTCATAAGATAATCTCTGTCGGCTACCAACTGCATATAATCCTGTCTCAGAATCTGGATAGCCTCCCATAAAGAGTGGAACTCTGTCAAGGAAAGATAACTACCTCCCTGCTCATCACTAGTAGGAGAACCCCATCCATAAACTGCTAACAACTGATGAGCAGCATCGAAATGCTGGCAAGTGATAGCAATGTCTCGGTCACTAACTCTCAACTGATTAGACACATGATGGCACTGGCTTGACTGTCTCCTACAAACCTCCTCTGATGCACTATCTAAAGGAGTATCCTCAAAGTTACTAGTCTCTAGAGTATTACCATCCATATCCTGTGAATCAAATCTAAAACTCATATCAACATACAGAGTATCAAAAACATTAGCATTGTTGTCCAACTCCTCTATACCCAAGGAAACTAAGTCTTCAAAACTGCCCACTGCATCCTCTTGGATGTCATCAATGCCAATATGATCCTGGGACTCATCTATACACACTGCCAAATATGAAATATCATCAACACATTCCAGCAAGTATGGTCGACTGGATATATGAACAAAGCCCAACATCGGTGTATAAAAACTAATACCAACATCAGACAAGATACTAGCACAAGAAAAGACAACACCACGTAATCTGCTAATCAAATCCATGATAGCACCCAAACAAACACTGCTACCAAAAAGTGTTAAAGATCTCCAGTCAACTAAACCCAAATGCCAATATAACAATCTCGAGTCAATATCTGTAAACTAGAATCAACTGGTAACTCAAGCAAACTCCTCACCTGAGTAATATGACCAATACCAACTAACTCCACATACCTGTCATGATGAGATAATGAAGTCACAATACTATCTTTGTTCACCTTCAGTTGGCTGGACAAATCATGTGAAGTACTACCAGCCTCAACCTCATATGATGAAGCATCTAACTATGCCTGGTACTCTTTCTTAGCAAAGTCATGAATGCTCAATGTCTGCTCATCTCTACCAGGTATCTCACCATCCTGCACAACAACATCCTCATAATCATCATCTGAACCCACTACATTGTAGTCACTCCTGTTGTAACTATACCATCCTAAATACCTGTGGCATCACCCTTTGACGACCTGTAAACAATTGTCTCAATTTGAGTATCAAGTTGACCATTATTATCAATCTGTGTAATATCCTTTCCCACCACCTCCTGTGGCAGAGTAGAATCTGAGACCTCTACCTGGCTATCAGTTAGTTTCTCAAACTCCTCATGCAAGTTCTTGGGAATTGTGGCATCTGTCCTATAAGAAAATTTGCCAAATAGAAATCCAGTCAACTTATCCACCTTAGTTGGGTCGGACAACATGTCATTCATTATACGGTGGTGCTCAACCAACTGTTCAGACATGTCATGGCTTATTTTCATAAGTTTATCTTGAATGTCTAAATAACCATCCTTTCTACTGTTTTGACTCTGGATATCAATTGTCCAAGATCGTGTCCTATGAGACTCTGTACTATACCTATCCATTCTAGATAAAGTAGAGTGTAACCCCAATAGGATATAACTTCTTCAAACACCAAGAACTAATATGAAAATGATTAGAAGTAGCATGAAACCATAAATTTTGACATGTAGCTGATTAGAAGCAACATGCAATCATAAATTATGACATGCAAGATCTGGGTAGTTGTCAAAACTGACATGCAAACTTCTACAACCACCAAATTCACCAAGAACTAACGTGCAAATGATTAGAAGTAGCATGCAACCATAAATTTTGACATGCAGCTGATTAGAAGCAACATGCAACCATAAATTATGACATGCAAGATTTGGGTAGTTCTCAAAACTGAAATGCAAGATCTGGGTAGTTGTCAAAACTGACATGCAAACTTCTACAAACCCTCAGGCTGGCAAGATCATGGCTCTGATACCACTGAAATGTCCCTTTTCTGATTTTGTATCATATTTCCAACCTTTAAACAGATCTTTAAGATCAAACAACTAATATCCCAAAGATCCACCAAATTTCTCAAGAAACCCCAAATCGGGTATGCCGAAAATAGTGCCAAAAGCTTCACAGCTTCACCTATTATTAATAAATCTGAAAGTGGACATTTTTACAAAAATTTCAGCAGCATAACAGCCTACAAAATGACATTTCTAGATCTATATAGCCTTAACACAACAGCTCACAAATGTAGGACAAGAACTATGCTCATCAGGCTCCCGAAATTAACACAAAAATGCCCGAAAACACCACAAAACACTAATAAACTATCTCAGAAGTTTAATCACGTCCCAATACATATATTCAGCTCTATTTTAACATCTTAAAGTCTGAAATACAGTAGCAACCCAAACTGATATGAAATACTCTACTGAAAATACCAAACTCATACCAAAAAACAACCCCGAAAACTCACAAATCTGCACTATTCAGCACAAAGGCAAACTCTGTATGAGCATGCACATGGAATGGCTTCAAACTCCCGTCCTTAGCCTTTCTGGAAACCTACAAACTCCCATTCTTGGGTCTCCCTGGAAACCTGCAAACTCCCGTTCTTGAGTCTCCTTCTCCACAGGTTTGGCAGCCTCTAAAGAATAAGAAAGAAATGAGCAAAATCAAGTTCTGGAATCCCCCCAAAATGCCTCCAAACCCCTTAAAAGAGGGCATAACTATAACTCACGTCCAAGAGAGGTTAATGAAACATATTTTAATAATAATTTTCATTTATTAGTCCAACGGTTTCCAAAGATTAACCCCCCTTTTTCCGAAAGTTCACTTTCTTGGGCCTGCCTGCCTTAGCAAAGATTATTATTTTTTAATTATTTGAAAAGGGGACATGACACTAATGAGCAACCCATAATGATCAAAGAGCCTCACTAGGGGAAACAATAGCAATAGGTAACCTCCCATGATCAATAACCAGGTGAGAAAATGCAGTAGCAGGATACATCGAGACAGGAGCACATGGAGTCATGTGAGCAGGATATGCGGTAGGGAATCGGGTCATAGAAAAAAGACGAGAAGCCTCTACAGTAGCAATGGGTGGGAGATTCAACTTGAATTTCCACTGAAGCGGGAGTAGGAACCATCGTTAAATTCTTTATTCTATTATCAAATCAAGTCCTACTATTACTTTCTAACAATTGTATCAATCTAGATAAATCCTTTGGATTAAGGTTGACCTAAGAGTCATGAGTAAATTCTTTAATAGGGTGATATTATAATAGAATGTTCTAAAGTCCTCTTACAAGGCTCATTCCTAACAGGGTGATTGAAATCTTTTATTCAAGGTCACATTTAACAGTGTGCATTGTAACCTTAAACAAGGTTGGCTTCTCATAGAGCTCACTTCAGAAGAGTGAAAATTGGTAGCATGTTACTGGTGGTTTTCCCCAAATTGAGTTTTGACGTAAAATCCTTGTGTCAAATTGTGTGAATGATTTTGTGGTATTTCATATTTACATTTCTGCAAAGTTCATTTGACGTTTGACTTGGGACAATAATATACTATTGTTTGAGATATTGGATGATCAATGCATGCACAAGTATTTGTTAAGTACTACAAATTTTTATCTGCACATATGGACCTTGGATAACTGATTCACCACTCTCCCCCCCCTCTCAGTTATTCTAAAGCATTACAACAATTGGTATCGGAATGTTTGGTACTTGTGAAGGAAAAAGTTTGAAGGTACTTAAAGCTAAAAATCAAGATGTATAGAAAGGGGGTGCTCAAGTTAAACAACAAAAATTTTCTTGCATGGAAACTTTTGATAAAGTTGCATCTAGTAGGTCTTGGAGATTATGCACAAGGAACTATCACCACTAAATATGTTGCAGTAGTTGGAGCCCCAACTTGTCATGTCCAAAATATCAAGGCAAGAACACAAAAAAAAAATTTCGAAAGTTAATCAATCCACTATGTTAATACAAACTACATTGAATAGGTTATGGAAAGTTGAAAAAGTATTAAAATTGAGTTTCTCTTCAGTATCCCCATAATCATTCGTATAAGTGTAAGGATCCTTCATCCTTTATTTCTTTGGGAGTCTTCTCGGTATTGTCTCCTACTATTTTCCCCTATTTCTTGATTTTGATCTATCATTCTAGGGGTGTAGAAGTTTTCAATTTGTTTAGGTTATATAGGTGTTTCACATGGAAGTTCAATTATTTTGTTTAGAGATGTAGGTGTCTTGTCAATGTCTGAATGTTCTTGGAATAATTCCAAGTTTATGAAAAAGACTCTTCGAGCACTAGGTGGACCAATAGGTGAAAAAGACTGTGGACCCTTCACTATACTCAGACTGTATGTAATCCTAGGAATGACCTCTACCACGATTTCTACCTCTATCTCTACCTCATCTCGGCCTATGGGGAGGAAACATGTTTTTTCTCCTAGTTGCAACAGTCATAAACAATGACTTACGACAAAGTTTGAACAAGGATCATAGTAGAGCTTTGTCTCAAAGTAAGTAATATTTAGTAAGCATGTTGTATACTTAGGTACGAATAGTCAGAGAAATGGCTAGAACATCCAAGAGTTTTGACTATCATGGCACAAGATATGACAAACACAAGAAAGCAAATAGGACAACAAAGTAAGGAGACTAGTTTGTGTGCAAATTGCTAGTGATCAACTAAGCAATATGTCTAAGTTTTTAACTGTTGCAGACAAAGGAATGACTTAATGTTTTTGGACAATGACCAAATTTGGATCAAGTTTTGACAAGGGAACTTAGAATAGCTCACTATTTTTTGAAGATTCTTGACAACTCACACAAGGAAATGACTCTGATGCAAGCAACTATTGTAAACCAAGAGAGGAAACACCTCTGATAGACCAATTTTGAACAAATTTTGACAGTTTAATAACCAAAGCTTGCGCAAGGATCCTAGAAGAACAACTCAAGGAAGTATACAGGACAGTGTGAGGAAATAGAACAACAAATTTCCTAGCACTTGCTCACATGAAGTTTTGTGTTGAACCGTGTGAGGAAACGACGAATTGATAGCTTGAACAATGTTTGACTAATTTGAGACCAGTTGACAATGTTTTGGTAGATTATTGTGCAAGGAAACTCGGCCTCTCGTGCAAGGAAGTACAAAGTGTTGTACAAGGAAATATAGACTGACTGACCTATAGGTATTTACTTGCGCAAA
The DNA here is from genome assembly GCA_028749045.1 of Cupressus sempervirens. NCBI lineage: Eukaryota > Viridiplantae > Streptophyta > Pinopsida > Cupressales > Cupressaceae > Cupressus > Cupressus sempervirens. Next base: position 276,746,306 of record CM053788.1, on the reverse strand, counting down.
ATTTTACAAAAGTGCAGGTGAGTAAAGGATAGACTAATAGGTTTTGACTAAATTTGAAGATATTTTGATAAGTTCTAACGGTTTTTGGACAGAGTACCGACAATATTTGTAGTTTTCAGTTAGATGTGAACATCATTTTCAGATTTTGGCACCATTTTGGATTGCAAATAGACAATTGAGTTTTAGACAAGGGATGCAGACAGTAGTCGTAAACAATCCAATTGAGGATAAAGCAACTCGAAGGGACAAGGGAGTCTTTAACTTTTTTTGTTTGAATAGTTTGGACAATTTGTAGACTCCAAAAAGACACTCTTTTATCCCTATTACCAAAAATGGTAGAGGTAGAAAAAATTTTGTCTCACAACTTATGTGCATGCATTCACTTCACACAATCATGTCACCCCACTAGAGGGCACTCGTGCTTTTGGTCTATTTCAAGGACTCAATTACATATATGCTCAATGAGCACCCTTGTAACAGGGGTCAAGGGCATATACCACTTTTCAGTGTCCAAGTACATGCCTATGGTGAGGATCTACAAGAGAGATTCCTCCCCCTCCTTGCACAAAGATTATGCCCCCTTTTTGAGGTGAACCGGGTAGTAACTGACTATGAAGTTTTTAATAGGCTTTTGTTCATATTAGTCCTCGATGGCCTTGTGAACAAGTTTAAGGCTAGTAGCCCACACCGACACCTAAAAGTGCACACACTTGACTAGCAAGACTGGGGACAGTGCCGCCCAATGCAACAAACAAAGTCTCTTCTTTGTACGTGATATCAAAATCAAGAAAAATAAATCAACATGGCTTTGGAGCCTTTCACTCTACAAAGCTTCTTTATTATAGTGAGTTGGAATCACTAGCATTATTGGATCGCTTAGGTAGGCCCTCTAAACGTTGACTCAGACTCTAGCTTGGATTCAAGGTCCAAGTTTCTGATTTTCCCAAAGGGAAAAGAGCATACTCCTCTACCTCATCACCTTACCCAAACATGCAAAACGTATTTATCACCAAGCTAGCTTATCAATCCCAACTTGTCTTTTTTCAAGATTTTGATTTTGCTAAAAGGAAAAGAGCATCATGTCTTCATAAAAAGCTTTTCTTCAGACAACCACTACCTTTCTTGCCTCCCTCGAATACCATCTTCCAAAGGCATCTAGGTCTCTGATTTATTCTTGGGAATCACTTCCAAGTAGCAAAGAGCATACTCCCTTATTCCTTTGTCTAGAGCCCTATGAAGTTCACAAGCCCTATTTTAATATGTGTATTTGAAAGCATTAAAATAGACACATTGTTTGAGTAGGTTTGAATTGCTCTTTGACAAGCGAATCTTTGACAAAACATCTTTCAATCAAACCATTAGTATTGTTTGTATGTTTATTTCAAGGTATCTTTGGCAATCGCCCTATAAACCACTATCAAGATGCTTCGAAGATTAGAAAACATAAAACATATGCTTCTGAAACAAAGGTTAGACCAAAAAAATCACAAATAATAGACTCGAAAATACAATTTTTCCCTATTTTGATGTCAAACCTCGCACGAGACTTTGTACCATATCACGCGAGGATTCTCTTTGTGTCGCGCGAGAAAGGACTTTCACCATGTGAGAATATGAGTTATCGTGTGAGGAAGTGCAGAGTTGGTGCAAACTTTTAGTTTTCTTGCGCAAGAAAGCTTCTTTTCGCGCGAGAATTCATTTTTGTATGGAGAGAAAAATGCAAAATGTCAAAAATTGAATAAAATAAGGCCAAAAATATATATTTTTATGCCCCATGGTGGACACTAGAAATGTGAGTGTTAAATATGGACCTCTAATTCCACACACACTTCAACATGATCTTTATTTGTCAGTTACATCCCAAAATGAATATGAGATTTTTCATTCAGTATACCTGCACAAGGAGATCTGTTGCCTTCTAACTAGATGGGGTTTTAATATTCACTCTCAAAATTGAGGGTTCAGTAACCAGACCAAATTAGTATGAAGGATTTATGAATGCAAATGCAATCTAATATGTGTTTTTGATATTTTTAATGCAAAGATTATGAATTAATCTAAGAACAATGAAAAGCAAGTTAAGCTAAATGAATGTATTTTAGTCTAAATGATGAGCATATAAAGAAAAAGAGATTCGAATGTAAAGCACTTGAGTAATCAATCCAACAGTGATTCCATACTCTTCATGCATTCTTTAAATGAGAGTTCGGGGGTCTCTTTTTATAGAATCTTGGACCTGATCAACGATCAAGATTAAGTCGAGTGTGCAACCTAGATTGAATGTGAGATTGAGTCCTCCATTTTTTATGGAGTTTAATGAGATGAAATAGGAGATAACATTGATTCATTCAAATATGTGCTCATAATTAATTTTCTAATTAATTAAATAATTAGTTTCAACAATTATGATGAGCATATTTGATTTAATCAATATATTTAATTCCTTTTTCATATGAGATGAATTAGGAAAGAATATTAATCCATTCAAACATGACATCATAATAGAATATTCTAATTAATTAATTAATTAGTTTCAACACTTATGATATGTATATTTAATTAAATCAATGTATTTTAATTTCTTTTTTCTATGTATTAACTAAAGATGGTGGATTTAATTTAATTAAAGTACATAGGACTTATAATTAAATTAATTCAATTAAGAGATTTTTTTGAAAAAAGAGGGGTAAAAATTTATTCACTCAAATCCAAGTTACAGAGTAAAGGCCGAAGGCCCAAAACAACATTACATACTCTTGTCCTCTAGTAACATCTGATCAATGATCTCACAATACTCAGAAGGTAACTCATCCCTACCATTAATAACCCATCTACCCACATTCTCTGAAGCCCACTTTGCCAGACAATTCGCCACTATTTAATTCGCGAGGGATATGATGAAAGGAGACAAAGTCAAGGAACTACAAAGACTAAGAATTTGTTTAGCCAAAGAGGCAAGTTGCCAACTAACATCTTCCAACCTCTGATTATTCAGCATATCCACAACAATCTGAGAGTCAGACTCACAGATGATCTTCTGCCACCCTAACGAACAGTTGTGTTCAATAGCAACTTTAATAGCCAGGGCCTCCATTAGATTATTAGAATGTTGACCCTTGTAAACAAAGAGGAGAAAAACCACACCACCATCATTACCTCTACCAATAGCCCCAATACCAGCATGACCAAGGTTCCCCCTAGAGGACCCGTTCGTATTGATCTTCAAGAACCAAGTCAGGGGAGGAGACCACCTCCCATCTTGACACACCCATTGCTTACCATGGCTTGGTCTTTTACTGGGAATGCATCCCTGACAGTTATCTCTTAGGTTCATATTCCTCAAAATAAACTGATCCCCAGGGTCTATATTAACAGACATATCACACTTTGCATAGATCGTCTCCTGGAGCCTATTAAGAATCAACTTCCACAATTGGGAGCTTCCTAATTTAGAATCATAAAAGATTCTACGTTTCCTTTCCAGCCAAAGGTTCCAAAGAATGAAGATCGAACCAACCATCCAGGCAATCTGTAAGACAGAAGTCTTTGCTGGAGGTCTGCCCAAGCTTTCCCAAAAATCAATAATAGAAGTATCATGAATACAACCATGACACCAAGCCTCCCACCATCTATGACATATCTCTCTCGAAAAAGTGCAAAGAGAAAACGAGTGGGAGACACACTCCTTATTGTGCATACAAAGAATGCAAACCAAAGGTCCTTGAAAACCTCATTTGCGAAGATTCTCCCAAGTGAGGCATTTCTTCTAAGCCAACAACCGTAAGAAAAAGTTACACTTGGGCCACAAAAAGTTGTTCCAAACCTTCTTCCACTAGTTCACTTCAGCTAGATCGTGTAAGTTCCTATCAAGAATAGCATAGCCTTGAGCCACTGTAAATTTACCTTTTGGACTAGGACTCCAAGCCAAGTTGTCCCTCCCATTGAGAGAGTTGCAAAACCTATCCTCCAGAACTCTAGAGAGAAGGGCCCAATCCTCATCTAAGCCACCCATCGGCCACTCTTGAGAATCCTTCCAACAAGTCATCTCAACTTGCCCCAGGCGCTTGACGGTCTTAAAATGCTCCACCTTAAGCCAACTTGCATTAGTGAAAGTTTGGGAAAGGGGAAGAAGCTAGGGATAACTAGAAAAAATGGGAGGATGGCCATCCCATGAGTCCTGCCAAAACAAAGTATCTGAGCCTCTGTTACAAATCCAAAAGAGCCCCTCCTTAACTAGTTGGGCTCCCTTCTTAAGAGTATCCCAAATACAGGAGCCTTTACCCACCAAAGGAGATGTGGCACCTCAAAGCAGTCCGCACCAAGAAAGTACTTATGGGTAAGAATCTTAGCCCACTCTTGATCTTGATTGTTACACCATCGCCAATACAATTTGGCAACCAAGGTTGTGACAACAAGAGCCATCGAGCGAAGCCCAAGGCCACATGCATGTTTCGGCCTACACACATACTCCCACTTGACTAGGCTCCACTTCGAGGATAGAAGACTACCAGACCAAAGGAATTGCCAAGATAAAGCATCAAAGTCCCTCACAAAATTAGAAGGGGGAACCTAAACACAGCACCTATAAAAATTCAATTAGGAGATTAATTTAGCTAATTTCAATCCATATTTTAGAATTAAATAAAGTATGTGATTAAAACATATTAGTGATTTTTTGCGTTCGATGCTTAGGTCAAGTAGAGATTATCAAAATTAGAAACACCTAGTACAATAGGACTTAAATTTGATCAACAAATAGATGTTTTAAGATTGAGGCACCGAAGTTGGTTCAGAATACCAATGTGCCAATTTAGGGGTATTACATATAGTCAATCTCAGATTTGGGTGCAAGGGGGCAATTTTTCTCTATTTCAACTTTTGTATAAATATGTTATGGCTCAATATTCCAATTTAGAAGTACATATTATATGGCAAGACAATACTCCAATGTAAAAAGCTTACCAAGATTTTTTTTAAATGGTTTTATTAATTATCCATCTTTTTGATAGAAGTGTAGCACATGGAACCTACAAGGACATGATTATGATTGGTTATTACAAGTAATTTTCTTTATGTTTGCAAATTAGAGTCCTTCTATCCAATAATTCAACATCGCATCTATAACAAACGGGGTAATCCTTCTAAATACCCAATATCAAAATATGCTAACACCCAAAATACTAGAATTTCAATATAAAACACAAATGCATTAAACAACTCAATGAATTACAGAACTATGTCTCAAGTAGAAAAACTCCATTGAAAATGCAAGGAAATTCGGTTTTAAACAAAGAACAGTTACAAAATATAAATATGGTATTAATAATAAGAAAAAATTTAATATATAAAAGGCAATTTAATATACCCTAAGTTTAATAAATTCCCTTATCAGCTTCATGATTATAGCCATGAATAGAATAATTAAAGTTTTAGTCACGTAAAGGTTGGGCAAAACATTTATGAAGGTAGGCATGAGTTGTCAATGCATTTTTGCGGATTAAAGCTAAATAGACACAGATAAATCTCCTAAATTGATATCTTATCAAACACCTTTATATATTGTGGTATATTTACATATTTGAAGCATAGTTTCTAGTTAGCATTATAGAATTAAATTCTAGACATGAAACAATAATTTTAATTTGAAGAACTAGGGAATCTATTTTAAGTTCAGTACTTTTGAATGTCATGCCAAAATAAAACATGGTTGCAAAGCTCTCTAGAAGAATTGAATAAAACCCCTTTGTCTGTTGTGCCCAATAAATGAATACAAACAAAATAGAAATTGGTCAATGAATACAATCAAGATAAAAACAACTCTTATTAATAAAGAGAACTGTAAGCGCAAGGAAGCATTTGAAGCAGTTTGAAATTTAGCTATGTTCTTTGTAATATTAAGTCTTTGTAAACAACGACCTTATGCGTGAACTACTGTGACAAGGTAAAACTATTAAACAAACTTCTCACCACACAAGCAATTGATAACAAACCATTCTCTTAAGTAATCGAAATCGATTATCATGTTTAAAGATGCACAACATTAGCACCATTGCAAGTTGATAAATAGAAAATAATTTAATATTTTAGAATAAATAAATATTTAGATAATATAGGAATAAATTAGAACTTACTAATTATTTGAGTAATAATTAATACATTTTAAAAGTTAATTTTTTATGTAATTGTATGATTAAATCTCTAAGGAGGTGGGAGGCATTCTTATTTCTTCATTCTTTATTTCAAGGCATTTTAACTAACAATGGATCTTAGCCAAAAGAATTTTTGCAGGTTTTCATTCATAAAATGTAGAATCAAGGAATTGGAAATACGAGAAAGTAATAACGTAAAAACCCTCTTCTCAAAATTGTTTCTTGAAGTTGCAAGGACTTCTAAAGTGAAAGAATCTCAAAAGGAAAACATAAATAGGACCAAGTATATGAAGTAACAATTGAAGAGGCTTTGCTCCAAGAACCACTGATATTACAGTAAAAATGTAATGAAAACAACCTCGAGGTCAAGCAAAATTCTTTTGTAAGCCCATACAAGGGTAATTATCTAATATATAGATAATTATTCTATAAATAAAAGTTATGCCTTCTAAAAGTCCCCATGAATTAAAAGGGGCACATGTACACTCTAGAATAGGACTTCGGTCTCGGACTATACTGGGAGTTTTCTTCCCTATTCTTTTCCCCCCAATACCCGCACTTTGAATGGGGTAAAAACAAATTATAAATTTATTTTGAGATATAATATATAGCACTTTTACCTTTTATCTTGTGTGTGTGTATGTATGTATGTATGTATATATACATACATATATATATACATACACATACATGTGTGTGTGTATACACACACACACATATATATATACACATGTACACATGTATATATTTATATGTGTGTGTGTATAACTAGAAATACAAATATTAAATATCTTATTTCAAGATAGGAAGAAAGGAAGGAAGAATAATCGTTATATAAAGATTTAATATATATTTAAATATAGTACTATAATATGTCTAAAATATTTAACTAAATTATATTTATGTTATGTGATTTTTTATATTATTTCATTAAAATAATTAATAAAACATTCTTAATAATATATTAACATATAAAAGATATATATTATATATATTAAGTTTGTATTTATGTATAATAAAATAGAATTATGTGTGTTTTAAAAAATATATTTGACTAATTTAAATAGATAACACAAATAACAATAAATACAAAATTATATATGATATAAAATTATAAAAACTATGATATACTTTATCCTATAGACTTCAGATAAATAATGTAAAGTATATATAGAATTCCCAAAACAAAACATCTACATCTTTGCAAATCTTTCTAATCTATAAATAAATTTTAACTTTTAACAGATAAAGCAAAGCATTTATAGAATTCCAAAACAAAACATCTATATCTTTGCAAGTCTTAATCTATATAAATTCAAAACTAGAGGCAAAATTGATCAATACTATTCAAATAATTCTCTTGAAATATCAAACTCTAAATTACATTAAAAATAAATTTATGTCACATCTACAACCTTTTTATTTTACTTTAGCTAATAATACCATAGCCTTGTCATCTAAAAGTTTAGCCATGAAAAAATAAATTAATGATTATTTCCTTGCATTATTTGTATATGGTATTTAAAAGAAGAAATCCATTTTTCAGTTTTGATAAACAAAACTAACTAACTATAGATAAGTGGGAGATATTTTTCACAGCAAGTCAAATTGTGATATTGTTATGTGAGGATTAAACATGACCCCATCTCTCATGAGAAAGAGTCATAAGTGTTCCATTCATTATCCTAAGAGAGGGCACAAGAAGAAAGAGCCTTGGATTTTGTACCAATTCTCTGAAGAAGAAATAGACCGTGCACAAAACAATAATTCATTCAAACTATTTGCATCCCCTGCATGAAGAATTACAAAACATGTCATTTATTTAGCAAACCAATGTGCAGAATAGCACTATATGAGCCTTATTACCTGAGATACTTATGTCAACAAGGAAAGGCTTCCCAAACCTCTCTAGGCACATAAGCACCCTATTTTTCAAGGGTGGTAAGAAACCTAGATTGTCTTTTTTTAATATACAGTATGTTCCAGCCATCTAGGTTAGCCGTGGTGAGCAGACATTTTTTAAACTTGTGAGCTGAAATTAGGATTCACCCTTCAAGGAATTTTCTATATACGCTTTGGGAAAGATGTAACGCTTCTTCTATGCATCTCAAGGAATAGCATCTTTTCTTCCTAAACTATAGTTTAAGGTTACTTCCAAACAATTGGCAATATGTGGACAATGCCCTATAATTAAGGAACAGAGCAGTGAAAGTTTGCTTCTGAACTCAATCTCAGTGGTAGTGCCAATACTTCTAGACTCTAGTCCTTGAATATACTAACCTTTAGCTCATAAGAAAAAAAATCTTGGATGAAGAGCCTATCTGGATTTTGACATTCAGAAAATTCTTTACAGAAATAGCATTGCCGAACAGACCCGAGAAGAGCTCGGCTCACTTGAGGCCCTTATTTTTCAAGGCCTCCTTTGGAACCAAGGTTTTCCCCTTCTGGACTCCTTGACTGTTATCTATTTGGTCAGAGAAGAGAATTGTTCAAGCAACGGCTGTGACAAGAGCAGACTTCTTTAGATGAGCTCGCAAGAAGCATTTTAGCAGGTTTTGTAAGTAGATGGCCAACTGCAAGTTGTGGGGTGGTTTAATGGCATAGATGCACCCCCAATTCCATCCATTGCAGTCAATGAAATTGATTTCACCGGATAAAAGAAACAGGGGCATGCCTAACCTTGTGAGCACTCCATGAACAAAAACAGAAAGGAATTACCACATACTTCCCACGAGTGTGTTCTGCCAACACCTTAACATAGTTGATTTCAAACTCCCCTGGTTATCTTTCAATCAAGCAGTTGAAAACACGGAGTTTTTTAAATATAAATCATACAAAATATGAATATAATATTATAGTATTTCATATTGCAACAAAATCATGATGGCACACACACATCAAAGTTTTTGAAGACAATTAGCTTTGTCAACAGCCGTGCTAAATGATTATGCCCTGAAATGTTATCAGTATAATTTAAAGGCTTGGTCTTTAAAAGAACGAAAGTAGATGCAATGCATCAAGTTCCTCCATATAGTGTGATTATTCTAGAGTAGAAAAATAAAAATAAAACATTTTCTATGATGTTTTTTCTAGAAAACCAATTTAATCACAGTATGTGTCAGTAGAACTCAATCCAGCGACTTAAGATAATCTATAATATTTATATTTTATAATAAGTAATGAGAAGTATCGAGCAGAAATAAGTCTGCACAAAATAATTAAGATTATTGATTATCTGGACAAAGATAAGTTTGATCCCCTTCCAGTTTAACACAACTGTTTTCACGCAAAAAAAAAAACTTAAGTTGTAACAGAAGTAACAAATAAAACATTAATTAGCTCATTAACTGACAAAAGAGCATGTGTTAGCTAAAATAGAATTGTTACTCATATGACTCTCCGACCTTTTTATTAAATAACATATCCTGTCCATGAAGTATACATTCAACATTGATAGTGAGAAGATGCAATATAATCGTTTAGAAACAACTTCTAATGCTCTTGTATGAATGGTCTAGCTATATACCTCTGTAAGTTTGCTTGTATAGAAAGGTGATGAATATTCAGAGTTGTACCCAGGTCAGTTGAGATTACGACAAAGATCAATTAACTCACAAATTAATACGTCGTGAACAAGGCCATCATCAACCATCCAATCAATTGGAATCTGAAACACCAGCAATGACATAGGAAAATTCTTTCCCTTCAAGGAAACTTGAATCTGGATTTTCTTTTTACATAATTTCTGTTGTTGGACTAACTGCCTTTTTTATTGCTTCCAGAATAGTGGTTACTATGAAAAAAGAAGCAAATTTCATTTAAGAAGTGTTTTGTATTGGAATTGCTTCAACATATTATATACATCAAAAGATAATGACTAAGGTGTGGATCATTTTGGGAAGGGCACTAGCTCAAGGTATGAGATTAAAACAGGGTGCAATGAGAAATTTAAAGTTGTGAATTCTTGCTCAGACCCATTTGAAGCACGGTCTATCATTGCTTGCGATATTTTATTAATTCCACTGAATTCATATATCTTCTACTCAACAAAGAATCTATCTCCATACTCATCTGAATTTCGCTCAAGTATGAGACACGCAGATGACATTGACTCAGAACCAGTAAGAGTGGTGACACAAGCCTTATAAATTATTGTTGGTTAATGGATTGACTTTTTTATAAAAAAGTGACTCATGCCCTTGAAAGTCTTCTCTTTTTGGCATCAGGTGAACAAACTGCTAACAATTTGATCTCTGAATTGAAAGGTACAGCTCCCTTATACTAATATGCAATGAATATGTTTTTATCAACCAAATAAAATGGGGTATGCTCTTAACTAGAAAGCAGAAGATGCATCTATTGAATATCCATTACTAAGAAGCATCCACGGGTTTAACATGAAATTTAAACACTTGTATGTGAAAAGAGATTCTGTGTACTCATCTTCACGTGACCATGAAAATCAGATAGAGTTTAAGCACAACAACAAAATCTGTAAACAACACAAATAAAAATAAAATAGAACAAATATTATTACACAGGACACTTTTCTCCAAAACACAGTTGATATCTGCAATCTATTCACCCTATCAATCATTCATTTACCCATTTACAGAAGAAATTTAAAGATATCTATGAACAAAAGTCATAACTCAAAATTCAAGTCACAGTCAATTGTCATAGCAAAAGGTGGAATTTCAAGCCAAAACTGTGGATCCTTTGTTTAGAGTTTCAGATTCAAATATACAGTATTTTTGTCTCCCTAAGACAATTACAAAGTAACTGTCTTCAAATGAAAACCACTTAAAGCAACAATTAAGGAAAGTCTTTTAGAAATGCAAGCTAATTATGAAATTTAACACTAAAAATAACTCCAAAACACAGATGTCAAGCGGGTGTTGTTTCTCCTTTTGCTGCAGTTGTCTCTATAGTCGTTTGATCTTCCTTATATTTTTTGCAGATATACAGTCACACAAGTAATATCATCAATTTCAGGCATATTCATATTGGTGTGGCCCAATAACTGGTATTTTCTCGTATTTCTTTGGCCTTGGCATTAAAAGCTGCATCATATAAATGCTGCATCATTTTGGTCAATTTCTGATGCTCTTCTTTGCAATACACCTATGGGCTAGTTATATTATCAATACTCTAGTGATAAATTATTTTTAGCCCTCCCACAGTAATCACCCCTAAGTCTCCTTTCTTGTGCAAGTCGCAGCTAATATCCGCAAAATATGTTCTTATCTGATCAATGTTCTCCGTGGCGTCATCCATGAGCTCTTTCAATTTCTTGACACACTTAGAGATGCATTCACATTTTAATGCCATAGTGAACATCCACTTTCGTAGAGGTTCTTTGGGTGACTCTATCAAACCTATGTTCACAGCATTTTCCACCTTCATATCCATTACTTCCTTAATTTGTTTCATGTTCTGCTTATAGGTGTTCTCTGTTTAGCTATTCTTAATTCCAATGTCAGACAGTTTCAGGCTAGTATCTAAGAGTCATAAGACTCGCTAAGTATGCCAAAGAAAGATAAACCACGTACCTTCAAATCTTCAATCCATTCTCTATGTAGTGATCCTCGATCGACTATGAACCTGGTACTGATAAAGTTTCATCTTTCCTTTATCATAAATGAAACTCGTAAATTAATTCGTATAAAAATTGCTATGTTAATCAAAATATAAAATCTTGATAAAACAAATTCACTTATGTTTTTAATAATAACTATTATTATTAATTCAGTTATTGTCAAGCAAAACAATAGTAATCATTGGTCAAAATAGTAGTTGATTATCATTATTAAAAATTATTACAAAATAATTAATTATTACCAAAATAATAATGGAACCTCTTTGATCGAACTAACAAATAACAATACATAATACCAATACCAATAGTGAGTGATATCAATACATAGTAAAATAAAACAAAGATAAAAAATGAGTGACTTATTAGGAAAAGTCAAGTCCAATCTCTCGGTCACAACATATCCAAAGTCTGCCATCACATTTATAACCGGAGATCTACGTGGAGGGAAAGGTAAGCAGAACATTTGAATCGGTCAGTAATCTGATTCAGCAAGCAGGAATATAGGTAAGTATAACGACAGCCAATAAGAGGGAGATCCCCAATCGCAGAAGTAGAAAACGCCAAGGATACATGATTACAGTTTCAGCATTGCCCAATATAAATACAAAACAGGCTAAGGGATCTCAGAACGGCATCAGTTGATTAACATAGATAAGGATCACAGTCAACAACATCGTAAGGGAGGCCAGCCAGGACAGAACTGACATCCCATCGCTGAATACAGAAGAGTGGGTAATTAAAGCAGAGCATTAACAAGATAGTGATCAAACAATCAATAAATCTCCTGCTCCGCCTCCAGTCATTTCTTATAAGTAATGCTGACATACCAGTCAGTCGAATCCAGCAACCATCAAGGGAAGTGAAACAGATAAGTGAGTAAACTCACACATAAACCATATTCAATACAAAATCATGACAAACAAAAGGACAATAAGGTACATGCTCTGAGAGGATACAAAGTCCACATCACAAAAAGGGGATTTGTCCAGTAGAAGAAATGCATAGTGCCATTGACACAAGATACTCAACTTCCAGTCAGGAACACTAAGATTGGAAGAATATACACCAGCAGCATCCATTCACTGAATACAATCAACCAGTCTCAACAACTACAGGTAACATATAACCACTGAACATAGAACTTACACTAATATATAGAAATATCAAGCATGCGAAGAACTATAAAAAGGGCTCTTTTGTAAAAGTAGCAGATTGCAGACACTTGCCATTATCGGCACAAGGTGACAAGAGGCAGAGATTCAAGTATCTCTGAAGGGCTTCAATAAGACATTTAGCAGTAAGTGTCAAAGTGAAGCAAGGCAGGGATTGAACATCCCTGAAGGTCAGTATACTAAAAACACTAAAATCATATGTATATGAAGGATGGGTATACCCAATATGGTTATCCATAAGGCTTAGGATGAGTATCACTTCAACTAAGACGGATCGATATATCAGTATGATTATCCATGAGATCTTAAAGAGAGGAGGTACGGTGAAGAGATGGTGCTTAGTGGGGAGCTATTCTAATAATTAGAGCCCCAAGAAGCGCTCCCCCAAGAACTAAGCACCTGATCAAAGCATCTCCTTAAGAAGAGAATTAAATTGGGAATTAGAATTACATTGTAATAGTTAGATAATATTTTATTTCCAGTTGTTTATTTGTGTGTGTGTGAATGTTGTGCGATTACTAACATATGTTAAGGGTTGAATAGGAAACTGCAAATGGCGAAGGACTAGGGACATTACAATGGTATCAAAGGATAGTCCTATCATCCTATGAGTAATAGTCCATGCAAACTTATCTAAGAAAAGGGAAAAGACCCACCATAAATGGAATGGCCAATGAGCTAAGAGCTTTTATGGAAAAAACAAACCAGACCTTTATGAGATAAATTCAGTCAGGCCCTCCTAAAAGCCTTGCAAAATATGGGAAACTCCGCCAATAACCTCAAAAAATAACCCTTCCCAAGGAAGAGATATAAGTTCAAATCATCTAGAAAATAATGAGTCATCACCTTCTAGAGTTTCCAAACCTCCCTTCCTGCCAAGGGAAGAAACACCAATTAAGGAGGGAAGGCATAGATCAACCTACCAATAGCACAGTAGAAAATGCAAGGGCCTATGCAAGCCTTGAACCAGAAATTAGGGAACTCACCACATTTGCAGAATTTTGTGAGGATCAAAAACATGAGGCCCCTAAAAGAACAAGGAGATGCATATTTTACTCTTAGCCCAATGAATGAAGAAGATGCTCTTCCCATACTCCACTTGGAAGGAACAGCACATGAATGGTGGCACAGCAGACACCTCTCTCTAGGTCATCAAAATATAACTTCTTACCAAGATTTCTCTCAAAAACTTATCAAACAGTTTGATCAAGTACAACCTGAATGGTATTTTAAAGAACTCACTCACCTAAGACAGCATGGGACAGTAGAAGAATTTGCAAATCATTTCCAAAACTTTCAGTCATGGTTCCTGACTTATCCCAAAGAAGGCTTACATATTTATTTGTTGGTCTACAAGATTCCATTATAAACATGGTCAACCCCTTAGAACCTCAAACAATGGAAGAAGTCATTCAAAAGGCTAGAACGGTGGGAATCTAATGCATCCAAGGAAAGATTTAGAACATACCCACCTAGGACACCGAATAAGTATGAAGGATCAAAAAGAGACAATAGAGGTAAAACATGTTACTTTTGTAAAGAACAATAGAGTCCAGGACACCAATGTTGAGGAAAAGCAGCACTTAAAAATAGAGATGATTTATCTAACAAAGGTTTGTGTTTCAAATGCAAAGAACCTTAGGCATGAGATTGCCAATGTAAAAGGGGACAATTACATAGAATGAAAGAAGCAAGCGAGGATGAAGCACCTAATAAAAAATAAAGATTGATGACAAAGAATATGGATCAGTAGCAGTTGTTACTCAAGAGAGTGGAAAGAGACCTTTTCATGTCAAAAGAACATTATAAGGTCAAAGGCCAATTGCATTAGTAGATACAGCCACAGAAGCCTCCCATAACTTCATTAATAAAGACCTGGTAGTAAAGAAAAGATTGAAGACTCAAAACTTTGAAGGCTTTAAGGTCAAGGTAAACTTTAAGAAACCCGCCTCTGGAAAAAGATATAAATTATTGGCGAATCTTTCATTATTTTGAAAAGTCAAATTATTTTTATCGGTGAATCTCTCAATTTTTTTGTTTTAAATATTATTTACATTGGCAATTATTTTGGAATCATAATTTTTGAGTAGAAAATATTGGCGAATCTCAATAATAATAGGAAGTTTGCTAATCGTCATGGAATATTACAAATCAAAATTGAACATGTTTTATCTTATGGAAATTATGAGGATAATTACATTATATTTTAAATCAATAGCGAAAACTAAATATTGGAAATATATCCCTAAAGTAACTAATAAATATGATAATTATTGGTGAATTAATTTTAATTTCTTCGATAATATATAATATTTAGGTGAATCAAATCTAATCATATATCGAATATTGTGGCGAATCTTTGAGTTCAATTTTTTTAATAAAATAAATTATTGAGTGATTTTAAATATTTTAGAACTAAATCTAATAAAAATGTGGCAATCTAGGTTGCAATCTTAAATTATTAGCCAAATTACTAGCAAAAAAATTCTAAAATTCACAAAATTGTGAATATTCACCACTAAAGAACACCCTATCTAAGGTAATGATGGGTAATGGCACTATTGACCTTTGTACAAAAAGATCATTCTCCAATTAGAGATCACTCTAAATAATCATACTATAAAGGCAGCTTTTTATCTAGTGTAAATTTGAAATTACAAAATGATATCATTCTAGGAATCTCTTGGATTGACTCCTTAGGATGTTTCACTGTGGATAATTTTAATTTGGAGATATGTTTCAAACATGAGCATATAACATCAAATGGATTACCTCATAATTTCCCCAAAATAGGGGCTTGCAATAGAATAGATTGTATCCTTGGACATGATCAAGGAGAATGGGTGGCACATTGTATGGTTCTTGATAAATCACCTAATAATGAGCCTATGGTGCATGTAGATATTCGTCCCATCTTGAAGAAACACATGAAGGTCTTTGAAGATATTCCCCTCGGTCTACCACCAAAAAGAGGTTCTGAACATTCATAGAATTAGAGGAAGGAGCCATACCATTCATAACAATCCCTTATAGACATCCACATAAATACAAAGAGAAAATTGAAAAGACCATCAAAGAATTATTGGAGATGGGACACATTCAACCAAGTAGTAGCCCATTTGCCTCCTTAGTAGTACTTGTCAAGAAAAAGGATGGAACTATGAGAATGTGCATTGACTACAAAACATTAAATAAGAAAATAAAAAACTATCAATAATAGATACCCAATCCTGAGGATGGATGAATTGATGGACAAATTACATGGTGCTTAATATTTTTGCAAAAATTGACCTAAGATCAAGATATCATCAAATCAGAATGAGGAAGGAAGATGCTCCTAAGACAGCTTTCAGATGTCACTACAGACATTTTAATTTCTAGTCCCCCTCCATTCGGTCTCTATAATGTCCCTGCTACTTCCCAATCATGCACGAACCATGCTTTTAGACAACAATAAGGAAGTTTCTCCACATATCCTTTGATGACATACTCATTTATAGTAAGATATGGGAAATAGATTTGCAACATATCGAATAAATTTTGAACATTCTAGAATTAGAATCATTATATGCCAAGATTTCAGAATAAGAGTTTGGGCTAGAGGAGATTCTTTACTTGGGACATAAGATAAATGCTATCATGTCCCCATTTTGGAGGCGATTTGATTTAATTAATTTAATTAATTAGGTTATCCAAAATAATGAATATTTTATGAGGATGACTAATTAATTATTTTAATTAAATAAATAAGTGGTATTAAGTTAATTATTTATAAAGTTATCAAATAAATAAATATTAAAAGGTAACTTTATATTTAATTAATTTAATAAAGTGACTTGAATTATAAAATATTTTATAAAGCCACTTAATAGACAAAATAAAATAATGTTCTAGAAGCTTCTAGAGAAAGTGGAGAAAAAAGAATAAATAGGCACCCCGGGCTTCATTCTTTTCATCCAGTTGTTTATTTCTCTCTTGACATCAAATTGTGATTCAGTCACATAGTCTATTCTGGAGCCAAGTGGTTTCAGATAGTCAATTGATCTTTGGGAACGAAAACTCCCTTGGATTAGCATAACTGAGGAAGTGAAATATCTTCTAAAGGGTTGCACATTTGGAGGTGATACTTCAGTCACTTCAGCTAGGGCATCATTGAGCCTAAGGCCATTTGCAGCATTTCAGCATTTCAGGAGGCAATTTTAGCAAGGCCAAAATTATTGGAGGTCATTTCTAGCAGGTCTGAAATTATAGGAAGCGATTTTAAAGTAGGCCAAAAAAGCAGTCCGAAAAAAGCAGGCCGAAAAAGCAGAACCGAAAAAAGCAGGTCGAAAAAGCAGTCCAAAAAAGAAGCTCCGAAAAAAGCAATCCGAAAAAAAAAGCAGTTCGAAAAAGCGGGTCCGAAAAAGCGGTTCAAAAAAGCGGATCTGAAAAAAGCAGTTCAAAAAGCAAAACGAAAAAAGCAAATCCGGAAAAAGCAAGTGGAAAAAGCAGATCGGAAAAAAGCAAAGCAAGAGGGGCAGCATTGAAGTAATTTATTGCAGCCATCTACAATCAGGGGCGGCAGCTAGAGAGGCACGACTTGGGCACTTGAGGAGGTTATTTTCTGTTCAGTGGTATTGCAATACATTTATTCTCTAAGGCGACTTCATATGCCAGGTCTGATGTGTATTTTCATAGTTGTCTTTCACTATAGAGTGTTGTTGTAACTGTCATTTCATATCAGACCTATCATTCATTAATAGATACATCATTCATTTTTACATTTCTCATAATGGTATCAGCAATCCATGGCTTTAGTTGTATTTAATCATGCATGTGAATAGCGTACTGCTGTAGGGGGGTATTGAGGTTAGATATTTAGTATTGCGTTAGTTTTCATTGGCAGCTGTAGGTGCATATTACTTTACCAGCAATCATCATATTTTGATATCTTTGTAAATGCCAAGAGTCTTGGCTAACTTAGTATGAATATTGTATTGGATACTCATTCTCAATCAAGGAGATACAATTGCTGGTCATTAATAGTTGTCTTTGAGCATTAATATATCATTTTTTATCAACCAGTTAGCTTGCATACCAACTGTTTGTTAAAATACCAGTTGGCTATAGGTGATCATTTTCATGATTAGAACTCATATATGCATTCACTATTGCCAAAATTAGTTGCATATTTATGTGAGGTCATTGTTTAGACAATTTGGAGTCTTTTGTAAGCATTCTCTTTGAGGCAAATCCAAACAAAAATCACTGCAGCAATCTGAAATGTTATATCAGTCAGAGGACCCTTGCTTGCAAAGTGTTTGACGAAATGTCAAACAACTGAAGTATAAAGATTTTTTGGTGTTTGAAGGAGTTATAACCTATTGGGGTTATTACAAATGCCGAAGGAGTGAGCATAGATGAAGGGAAGATCAAAGTTAAGAAAGAATGGCTGAAACCAAAAACCCTAACTGAACTCTAGGGATTTGTTGGGTTGTGTGACTACTGCAGAAGATTTGTGAAAGGTTTCTCTGAGATTGTCGCTCCTCTTATAGGCTTAACTAAGAAAGGTGCTTTCACATGGAACGATGTTACGTCCCAAATTTTTGCTTAATTTTAAAAATATCAATTTGGCCATTGAAGTTATTCATGAAATGGAGTTGGATGTGATGGGGTCCTATCTTTTGGAAAAAATCAGGGACTCCATTTATGATGTTGGAGACTTGAAAAAAGATAATCATTTATATCATAGATATTCAATATTTTTGGAAAGAATTTAATAGTCTCTATTGTAGTCTCCTACAATGGTCCCTATGTTATTGTTATCATGTTGGTGTGATTTTTCATAGTATAGGAAAATTTTCTGGTACTTGGGTGAAAAATCAGTTATGTCTTTGTTTTGTGATGCCCTCGTTTTCAATTTTTTTAAAAAGAGGTATTTTCTTCAAATATTCTGGCGGGGTTTTTATCTTAAATATTTTATTTACGTTAGAATGCCTTTTGAAAACCCTTTGTGTACCTTTAATTGCGACATTCCGTTTGAAAGGACGCCAAGTTGAAGTGTTTTTCAATCACCGTTGATCTATCATAGATCAAGGGTCAGCGCATCCCTGCATTATAGAGTTGTAGGTTTTTTAAATAAAGCGGGGAGGCGCGATGATGACACATAGCCCCTGATGTTTTGTAAGATCCAGTACGCTGCAAAAGCTCCTATATGTCAGATTTGTCAATACTTTTGCACACGTTTTGTTTTTTCCGTGATATCATTGGTGGATTCATCGGCAGAGCTATGAAGATTACTTACCAAGCCGTATCACCGTTGATCCTGTCTTGATCAACGGTTGATGCATCCCCGCATAACAAAGATGCAGGTTATTAAGTAATGCGGGGAAGCGCAGTGGTAACACTTGGCAACGTGGGGTCAGCTATTTGTATTTCACTATGCTACACTGCAAACAACTGATGACGTGTGATGCTAGGTATGCACAGAAGGTTTTTGGTTGCCTAATGAATAAGAAGCAATATCACCGTTGATCCTGTTTTGATCAACGGTTGACGCATCCCCGCATAATAAAGATGCAGGTTATTAAGTAATGCGGGGAAGCGCGATGATGACACGTGTCCGTGATGATGTCAAACACTTGCTTGCTCAAAAGAAGATACGGTATCCGCTGGCGTGAAGTGTTGTCAGACAGTATAAGCTAATATGGCAATTTCCTGTTGGTCAGTACAGCTAGCTGGTCGTTAATACGAAATGGATTATTCCGATCGTCGATCTTGTCTTGATCGACGGTTGACGCATCCCCGCATAATAAAGATGCAGGTTATTAAGTAATGCGGGGAAGCGCAATGATGAGACGTGGCATTTTTCAAAAAAGACCGTAAAGCCTTGTTATTTTTTAATCAGGACTGTGCGATCTGATAAAATCTACGGATGGGATTCAAATTTGAGTGCAAATTGCAGGCAATGGTTACTGAGAGTAAATGTGATTCAGACCTTGTGCGTGCAGTTTTAATTCATAAAAAGAGCCCACGATTTCACCATTAATGAATCACCAAAGTACAAAAAGAAAAGGGCGTTCAAGATTTTAGAGCTAAGGCACGGAATTTCTCGGTTAATATTCCAATAAAATTGCAGAAGACATCATATGGTGCAGAAGTGCAATTTTTGGCAGGTAAGTACTCTGTGACTTTCTGAGTAAAGTTTGAAGCATCTGCTGTTGTGAATTTTCCAAAGTTTCATTAGAAATGCCGCCCCGAAAAGAGTTTACTGGACAAAAAGATTATATAAAACGTTTAGTGCATGATGATTTTCTCGAACAATTCCCTTTATCAGTGCATGAAATAACAAAGGGAAGGGAGCTCATTCCAAAAAACCCTAGATTGGTTGTGGCAGAGGGATTTTATGACAAAGCTAATTGGATAAGGGATGCCCAGGTTTCCATGGGAGGTTTGGAGTTGTTTAAGAAATGGTTTTCAGAGCGAAAACTGGACACTCCTATGAGCAATGTATGGGAATTTGACATTGGAAAATTAGTAGTCCCCAGTGTTTTTTTTATAATGATTTATTGATGGACCTGGCAAAGAGGTATGATCCTATCACAGGGTGGGTAAAAAATCATTTAGGGGTCAACCTTTTTAGGGTTTGCCCTGAATTGTTCAGTGAGGTTTTCAACCTGAACACTAACCACGTTGTGCATGAAATCATTGATCTAGATGATTTGCAAGCTAGATATGATGCACAACGAGTGTACTTGAGAATAGGGCCACTACAGGAGCATGCTGCTAGGGTTGGAAACTTGCCTGTGATCACAGCTAGTACTCCAGAGCCATTGTTGAGAAGACATTTCAATCTGAGAGCTCAAGCACTATATTTTTCTCTTTGCAAGATCTTGGGGATAGATGAGGGTGATCAAATTCCAGGCTCTGTGGTCCTTATAATTGCTCAAACCCTTCAATTTGGAATGAGTACCATTATAGATTTTGCCACTTTCCTAGCAAAAGAGATTCACAACGGGCTGGTTGGAATAGCAAAGGGGAAAGTAAACAAACCATTCTGTTGGTATTCATTGGTGATGCATGTATGTTTATACAAAGGATATGCTTTCTTCTCCAAAGGTATGGAGTTAGAAACCACAAAGGATGGAAAAAAAAATCCAGTGCAATTATGGAGTGTGGATATGACTTTAGAGGCCACTAATGCTAGTTATGTAAGATTTGACAAGTATTTTGCATCAAAGCTTAGACTGCTTTTAAGAGGAGATAGCCCTAGAATCCCACAAGCATTATTAGAATTAATCAAACCCAAGGATCATGCTAAAGGGTTACTTGTCAGTCACAACTGGGGGGATATAATTCCCTACAATGTTTCAACAGTAATAAGAGTTTATGGTTTCTTAGGAAAACCTCATGTGTTACCTTTTCATGTACCTTTGAAGATAGGGATAGCCGAGCTCTTGTGGCAGATAGGTACTATAGATGAGAGGGAATTGGTCAAGAAGGGCACTTTCTTTCCAATGGTTACTGTAGTGCATGATTTTGTTTTTGTTAAAAAGGGGTGGAAGCATTTAAATTTGTTTTTGAATAAATATAACATGGCAAAATCTCACGCCAGATTCATTGACCGAAGGATTCTATGATCTATTAAGAGAAAGGGTGAGAGCTTCCCATATGGTACATCGGGTTTACTATCCGGAGGATATAATCAGAAATATTTTCACATTGCAGGAGCAAGAATTAAGGAAAGAGAAGTGGATAGTTTTCAGTAAAAACCTGGAATTCATTAATGCTTTTGACCCTCAGTACGACCCATTGAAAGATAAGAAATACTGGGGAGATAAAATACAGGCATTAATGAATAATTTTGCTATAATAATTCAGACTATGAATGAGAAGAAAGATATATTTATTAAGGCACACCCAGACAAGGCAGCAGAAATACAAAAAAGAATGAGTGGTAGAAATGTAGTAACTCCTGGCCAATATACATTGCAGAAAAGGGCAGGTTATGTCATAGTTCAGAGTGTGCAACAGGTACCCACTCATGAGAAGCCAAGGCCAAGAAGTCCATCTGCAGCCAGCTCTCCAAAAAGACGAAAATTGGAGCAGGGGTCTTCTTCTCAAAAAGAACAATACTCCCCAAGCTAGTCTCCAATCCAAATAGATGATCAGGTATCTCTAAAGGAACAACTTAGACAAATGGGAGGAGATGGAGATGTGATTGTCACTTCTACAAACCTGAATGTTGGAGAGCCACAAGAACCTCCTACACCTTCCTTGGACCTGACCATTGTTGATTACCAAGGTAAGGAAATTGACCCAATTGTTGCCCAGGCTTCTAAAAGATTTATTAATGATGAAAATTTTCTAAGATCTAGGGCTTTTGCTCAGTTTTTATGGAGATTAAATATAAAGAATTTTGAGAAAGCTTGTGAGGAGATCAAGGCTGAGCAACCAAATAAATCTGACCCGGTTATCAAGGAAGAGGTAAAATCAAAGTTTTTGAATGATTTTGCTCGGTTCACTCCTGAAGCTAGAAGGCAAATAGTTAGACAATCAGGAGTCCTCCTTCTGCCAGAATGGGATATAGCGAATGCTATTGTTTTTGATTCAGTAAGGAAGCAGAAGGATGTTCAACTGACAACTGCTGAAGAAGTCTTACAAGCTCATAGAGGGATCAAATTTAGTGATGACCACCAAGCCCTTGTTTTGTGGTCCATAGATAAGAGAGAAAGTACCAGGATGCATGAGTTTCCCACTGCAGAACAGACTGGTACATTGACAGTATATAGGGCTGGTGAGGTAAGTAGTAAACAAGTAATGGGAATGGCTTCAGAAATGCTAAAATTGGGTGGTGTTGTATCTGGACAAGAAGAAGATAAATTTGCCCAACTCAATGCTAGGTTTGAAGAAGTTTTGAAGGCATATGAGGAAAGGGGTATACGGATACAATCATTGGAAAACAAAATGTCTCAAATGGAGAGGATACTGGGGAAAAGAAAAATGGGAGAATCCAGTGCACCTACAATTGCATACCCTTCACAGCCATTGGTTGGATCTGGATCAACCCCTATTATTGAAATACCTGACACCCCTGAAAGGCCCCAATTCTATACTGTAGAGGAATTTGAAGAAGAAAAAACAAAATTGCATGAGTTGCAGCTAGAATTGAGAAATCAATATGAAGACAAATTAAAGCAGGGTGTAATATATCTGAGGGATAAAATTCAATGGTCAAATTTTTTTGATCAGTTGACAAGAATTGCAGCCCTCATGGATGAGTTGAACAGGGATAAGGATAAATTGACTCTTCTTGCACAGAAATGGAGGGAGAGAAATAATGATATTACAATCATATGTATATCTGCAGTCCAAATGCCTTATCATCAAGTTGAGAAGATTTTTGATTTATTAAATAAGCTAGAGAATTTTGATGATGAAAGAGATTCTTTACAGAGAAGATTAACACTCTGTTTTTCCCAATACATTGCTGAAAAATTCACCCTATTTCCTTGTGCTTTAGAATCTGTTGATACAATAAAAGAAAAAGAAAAGTGGAAAAGGGAGATGGATGAGTTATTAAATGAAAGAATAATAAACATCATAAGTGAAACTAGCCACTCGTTCTGGGCAAAGACAAATGAAGAGCTAGTAAAAATACAGTTGTTTTATACTGCTATGAGGAAAGAATTTGATGTTTTAGAAGAAAATGCAAATTCTTTAATAATGATACAAAGAGAAGCTTTGAGTTTTGATTGGCCAGATGATGATACTTTTAATAAATAGAAAAATCAGTTTCTAGAACAAATGTCAGAAGATGATGAGGAGGAAAATGTAGAAGTAAAAGTCACCCCCGAAGTTAATAATGAGGACATGGAAAATCCCCAAGTTGAAGTAAATTTACAGGTAATTGAAGGCGATACATCACTTTCAAACCTCATGGCTACTTACTCTAAGGATGAAGAATAATTGGAGAATCAGATCCTATCTTCTTGTTAAAACAAATGAGAAGTATAACAGAAAGGGACCCACCCAAGATGGTTTGATGTGTTAGCTTTTCAGTTATTTGTTTTTGTCTTTTACTACAGACATTCGTCAGTATCTTTTAAGGGGACACATGTCACTCTCTTTAGCCCGAAGCTTGTTGCATCTCACATTATTTAAGTGAGATTCCAAGGCTAAAGAATGGTCCGAATTCTATTTCTTCTAAGTATTGTGCTTAGTCTGGTTTTTGGTCCAAATTTTGAAAGCAAGTTTGTAAAGTATTTTGCTATCACATTCTCTAAGAATACATGAATATAGAATGACCTGTGTTTCTTTCTGAAGGCCATTCCGAGTCTACTGTAAAGGATATACCATTTTCAAAGGAAATGAATACAAATTATGAACTGTCCCCATATCAGTTCTTTCTGAATTTTGTCTCCTTTTAAATACTTAGCTACCTTGATGTTGTATGAGTAAAAGCTTGTGCAATTGAATGCAATCAAATTAGGTTGTATATCCATTTATCATTGCTGTTAATTCAATGGATTAAATAAAGGCTTTGATGAATGTGATAAGATTCCTTAAGTATTGAAAAGGATTTTTGAATGATAAGTTCTGATAAGAATTGCTGATAGAATTTGTTGTAAGGCAACAAATTAGATCTAAGAATTTGCTATAGACTCTGAACGCCAATGGATTAGGCACTGATCAAGTTATTTCAGCTGAAGGAGAAATATCTTACAAATGGTTTTTCAAATGCATCATCAAATCAAATTTTACTTTTATTCCCTGTAGATCTTCAAAGTTGGCCAGCGCTTGTCTGCATGGAATGTTTTAGCTTCAGTTAGCCATTGTTGTTGAAAACATCTGCAGATCTATAGAAGAATCCTTGGCCATATCTGTTTATGGGATGTGTTTTATCAAGTTAGTAAGAATTATGTATATGTTCAAGGATCTTGAAATAAGAATCAGAATAAAACTAAGAACAATCCTCATACATTTGTTTCAATTTTGAACCATCCCTGGGTACACCCACCCTGGTTTTGCAGAGCCAAAAGAGTAGAAAACCATCTGTGGTTTTGTTGAAGTTGGGTCCAAATACCTTACATATGCAATTGTTAATAAGAATAGGCTAGTCTTTAGATTGTGTATTTACTATCATTTTGGTATTAAGCATTGTGTCGCTTAGTAGTTTTAGCACTTCTTAAAACACCAACATATCACACAACAATATGAGTTATAGTTGCAATATGTATGAGGACTACAGTGGCATACAAGTGTTTAAACACTATGATATGAAGAAACACTGAAAACATATGTAAAGCAGTGTCCTCAAAACTATACATTTGTAAAGTAATGTCTTCAAACAGTATGTGGCAGCATTGGAAGTTGACTGTACTGAAACTGCTGAACAAAAAAGTGTTTGTGTACCAATGACCACTCTAACACCCAGATAAAAGATCATACTATTGAGCTCGGCGTATAGATACAGCAGCATATATAGATACGTACTGCTTGTGCCTGGAGGTTTATTACTGAAGAACTCATGCAGCATAGGAGATACATATGATGACATTTTTATTGTGTGAATTACAGTCTGAATGAGCAAGCAATAATATGTCCCATTTTTTTGGAGTGGTATAACATATACAGAGAGGAATAGCTTCCAGGAGATAAAAACATTGCACAGCTGGGCATTAGCAGCATCTACAGCTATCAACAAAAGGATTCATATTAATATTTAATTAGAGATCAATCACACCATAAATAGGGACAGATAGAATTGCATGAAGAAAGATATAAATTGAATGATATTGAAATGAATATGTGGCAGCCATGAACCTGTAAAATCATTGGCAAGTCTAGAAGGAAGTAACAAGCAAACTCAGAAATATATAGATTATGAAAATCATGGTCATCAAAATAGGCAATAAGACGGTGATTCCAACTAAAGAAGCAAAGAAGGAATATGAGGGTACAATTAATGTTTAAACCTGTATGCAATGTCAATCAGAAATTGCCTTGTTACATATACAGCAACACTGGATTGAATAACCAGAATGATTAGTGTTGAGCAGAGTCCTATCAGACATCAAGAATGGAAGCCGCCGTGTATAAAGAGGCAATCATCGACACCAAATGATACCATTGAAGGCAATGATAAGAAAATTTCATGTCGCATAGTATACATATGAAGGCATATTGGAATAGCCACGCAGGACAAAGAAACTCGCCAACATCATGATATGAAGAAAGAGGCATGTATGTGCTGAATATGTAAACACAGGGCAGTGATATGAAATCTGGAAGTCAAACAGAGATTGCAAAAGCAGCGATTTAATTCCTAAATCCACGTCATACATCATATGCAGAAACGGCAAAGAAAAATGCTAACAATAAACTCAGCGGACATGTAACAGTTATCACTATTGCTACACATGCAGAGGGTTTCATGACTCACAGACATATCACCATTATTGTACACTGCAGTGCCAGGTGTATCCAAAACAACGACAGACATATGCATCGCATCCTAAATCAGAAGCCTTGTTGGCATGTTAAAAACAACCGCCTGCTAACAACTAGCCTAATCTAGCTGTAATCCTTCGACTAATTCTTCTCTTCTTCAGTGTATTTTGATGATCAGGTTTGTGGTCTTATTTAGCTGCTTTTCTTCGAAGAGGTGGCCCATACTGTTGTTTTCTAACATCTCTGAATACCTGGATCTGATGTTGCTGTACGCCGGGCAGTCCATGACAAAGTGATGTTCTGTCTTGATTGCCCCCGTGTCACAGAATAGGCAGGTCCTATCTTCCCATTCCTCTTTTGGTACATTCCATCCACCCGTGTAGTATTTCCATTGGTGGGAACTAGTTCTAAGCTAGGCTATAAGCATTTTGGCCTTCCATTTAATTGCCGTACCTAGATACCCTTTTTCCTCTTGACATGCGTTTGGGTTAAATTTCTTAATATAGTGAAAAAAATTCCTCCCCATGTGCCTTGTCCACATGATGTTACGAAATCTTTTGCGAACAAACTTCTTAATTTCTTTCGTACTATCCAAGCAACTATGGATGTTGGCGTCCCATTTTTGCATCCATTTGTTGTTTTGCTTCATCCATGTGTTTTTGCTTCATCCATGTGTTTTTTCTCCTTTCTAGCTTTTCCTCAGTGACTAGCTTAGGCCAGCAATGATTTCCCATGCTCTGTGTTTTCTTTAAATAACATAACAGTCGGGTCATTGCAACAACTTCCAAAGAGAAGGCACCTGCTTCAGCTAATAAGATCTCGTAAGGCACTGAGGTTTTGATATTAAGGCTTTTGATGAAAAGGTGCTTTTGTATTCTTTCTACCTGTCTCCATTTCTGATCCGACAGGCTGCTGCCCCAAATTTCGAATCCATACAAGATCACCGGTGTAACAAGCAGCCCAAATAATATTTCTTTGTCTTCCTGCTAAAGAACATCATCAACAGAGGATGAGGTGACCAAGATTTGCCGCACAATGAAAGGATGGAGTTAAATAAAAATAATTCTATTAAAGCATTAAAAAACTAAAAGCAATTACCATAAAATATTTGGAGTTTGGAAATTAATCATGGTTACCGGGAGACCCGTCTCCCCCCTAAAAGTCGTGTCTCGGAGACTTTTCGCGTCTCCAGAGACCTCAAAAAAGGTTGGAGACTTCATGACGAAGTCTCCTGAAGTCTCCCCGTCTCCTAAGTCTCCCCGTCTCCTAATCCAAAAAGTGAAGTCTCCCCGAAGTCTCCTGGTAAAATATAAATGTAAAATATAATATTAAATAATTTTATATATTTTAGCCCTCATTTTAATGTTTTTAATACAAAAATTAAGACCACTGACAATTTAAATGATTAAATCATTTAAAATATTTTATTTAATGAATTAATAACTTTAAAAACATTAGAAACACTTTTTAAAAATTATTTTTATTCAACAATTTAAATGATTAAATCATTTAAAATATTTTTGGAGAGTGATGATTTTTTGGAGAGTATGATAGCTAAAGACTTTGAGATGGATGATCACAACCTTGTGGAATAGATGATAGTACCATCGACATACTAATACTAGATATATTTCTGTTTTTTGTTTATTGTACAAAGTGTTCATTATTGTTTGCATATCAGCAATTCAGCATCAAACTATACTTTTTTTAATTTAAAATTTGAATATGTAATGATAATCTCAGCGATTATCAATCTGATATAATGGTGATCATATGCAATATTCAAAAAACAAATATGTCTATGAGATACAATATTGTGATCATGTGAGTTTTGAAATCTTTGACTCTACGAGTCTATTTTAATTTTTAATGTGACATTACTATTATTATTTACTTTAGTATTACAGTATTACTATTTTTAAATTTTGTATTTATTAGTATTAGACTCTTTAAACTTTTTTAAAAAAATTTTAAAAAAAAAATTTGCCGTCTCCAAGGGTCTCCTATTTGAAAAATTGCTGTACCAAAGACCTCGAAGTCTCCCCGTCTCCCGGTGACCTTGAAATTAATGTATTTAAGTTTGAAGACGTTAGTCTAAACATTATGTAAAGTCAAGGCAGCAGATGTGATTTATTTCTAAAGAGAAGAGATGTAATTTATTTCTAAAGAGAAGTGACTCTTGAATATGAAAAGTCACTTTCTTTTATATTTTCAAATATAAATATGGAGCAGTGGTGAGAGGTAAAATATAATAAAATAAGACGAGATATTCGACAAAAGCATTTGAAGAAGAAATATTTTATTTTTAATTGTAAGGAGGAATAAGGAGTGAAAAGATAATTTTTTTAAGTAAATTTATTTGTTATATTTTAATGATAAATAAAAGCCTTTTTCTTTTTGATTATTTAAAAGGGATAGAGATTTAAACTGGAGTTGATTCGTCCTTTATAATTATCTTTTAAATGTCAGATGGTCATTTAGTATCTTATATGTGATCATCAAAGAAATAGTGAAATACTGAATTGTTTTTGCATCTGTGTCTAGTTTGTCTCCCTACCATAGGAGTTAAAGTTCAATCTGGACTAATTTAAGATTGCATATATATTTGATTTGTTGCATCTTGATTATTAAACTGTTGACAATATAAGTGCATAGAACTTTATAAAGTTGTACGTGAAAATTTTCATTGTAGTTGACTCTGTTGCCCAAATAAGCAAAGGCACTCATCTTTTGAATCATTGAAGTATTATTACTAGGTTTAGAGTTAAAGTCATAAAATCTATATCTTTCTTCTTACAAACATCAAATCAATTATTGATAACGTTATACAAAGCATTCAACCATTTTAAGCACTCAGCATTCAATTTCATTTTGATTGAGTTTGAGGACCTTGCCAACTGGAGAACTCACCAAAGCTTAAATTCAATATAGAAAATCTTTAAACCAAGCAGTCGCCGTTTGAGGTGAAGATCTACTCGCCTGAGTGTAGCGGAGCCTATAGTGCAAGGGAATCAAGATGATTCTTGTTCATTGGCCAGAACTGATTGTGGGATCCTATCGGAGAATTGGCAAGCTCTTGGATTTCGAATCTGTGGTTTTGGGAACCAACAAGATGGTTAAATTGTTATTTATTTGATTTCATGTGAAAATGACGTGATTAGTTGTTCATTATGGTTCTTATTAAATTGAAATGGTTAATCGTTATATCCTTCAAGAATTAAAATAACGGTTTTCATTATGATGTTATATGAATGGCAAAGTGGCTAGCTAGAATGAATAATGTATTTTAATTAAACAATTTGAAAATACATTATTACCTTGATAAATTATTTTTGCAGGAATGTGATGAAGGGGGGAAGCATTGCCAAAAAAGGAAAAGGCATGATGGCATCACCTACCATTGAGTTATCAAGTATGGGATCTAGGCCACCTTGGTCAGGGAAGCTAGACTAGGCAAGCAAGGTGTTAATGTTTTGTAGCTTCGTTCTGATAAACTCTAGTGAAGATATGTATATATATATATATATATATATATATTTGATATATATGAAAAATACATAAATATATATACATATATATTTTATAATTATTTATATATTAGAGAAATAGACAATATATAATTTGTATATATAATTATAATGGTTAATATTATGAATAGACATATTCCTAAAGAGACATGTCTATTCATAACTCTTTCTTCATATAAATATATTGATAGTTGCATTTGGAAAACACATTCCAAACATAATGGCAATGCTTACTACATTTGCAGTGGTCTGAGAAAACTAACATGGTATCAAAGCAGGTTCTCTTACAGCCTATTCAATTCAATAAGCGACTAAGATGTATTTCTGTGCATTTGAATCTTATTGGAGGAATCAATAAGTTTGAAGATCATTCCTTATTGCATCAGAGGCTACGTTATGTTTTATAAATGTTTGAAATGGATACAGCAGCAATGATTAAATATACATGGTCTTAGCACTAAATGGACAACAATATACAGCCAACTTCGATGGACACATGGGTATGAAGAGAAATATTGAATAGACAAATTAATGGCGCTAGAAGTTACTCTATGTTTAAACTTGGACGTAAATAAAGGCAATAGCCGTTTATTAAAATAACAAACCTTCTTCCCATCATACACTATTACTGTTTTCCGAAGAATCAAATATTCTATGAGACACGATCCATAGGAATTCCACAGTCACTGAAGAACACATTGTTGAAGATTAAGAGACAGCCGCTATGCATGAAATAGACTCTTAATGAGATTACGACAAACTCCTTCCTTAAAATTATCGACAGTTCCAAAACTTGAACTAACGAAGTCATTCCAGGTGGAAACACAATGCCAAGTTATACCAAACAGTGCCATGTCATCGACACTTGGCGGATAGAATACGACAAATATAGAAGACAAATAAATAAATGGTGTTGACAGAATAGCTTGACCATGATAGAAGAGGTCACAAATTATTCTGACTAAATGGTAAAAACAACTGAAGGATGCATGCAGTCTTACAGTGACAGATAAGAAAGACGACTCTACACCACCCAACGAACACATAATCATAGGGAATAAACAAAGTGGACAATAGCTAATACATTGCACATAAATATACAAAAGGTAGCATGTACAAATGCCACGTGTACAAGAGTTACTAGTAATATCAAAATCCCATCCTACGTGAACTCTGTTGTATAAAGGGATAAGGGAATGTCAATTGATAGCAAATACAAACTCATGCCACACAAATGGATAATAACGAATCCACCTTACACTTTGAGGGGAATCATATGAGAAGCATGTCTTATAAAAAAAACTCGAGGATCAAAAATATGTTGAACGCAATCTATGGAAATATATTTATGAAGAAAAATATGAACTAGCCAGCCCTTTAAATGCTTAGAGGAAGCACAATTGTCACATCCTATAAGGTATGAGAAAAGTTATTTTTGTATTCATTTATTAATTAAAGATATTAGTATAAATGATCACTATATATTAAACAAGTATTATTATGATTCTTTGATATTCTTGTTTTGAATAATGAATATGAGTGTCATTTTGAATGAAGTAATTATGTTGTTCTAAAGGAATAATGTCACACTATTATTATTATTAGGAATTTATGATTATTTCCAATATTATCATTATCCTTGAGTATTATAGCAGTCACACTCTTATTTTTATTTTTATGCATACTATAAGAGCTATTTGCCTTGATCTTTTCCTCTGAGAATGTTCTTGCAAGAAAAAGAGGGAGACTGACATTCTAGGCAATCTTGAAAGAGAGGGAGCAAATTGAGGATATGATTTTGTTCACCTTTGGTGATCTCCATCCTATTGATTAAGGAGTAAACCATGATGAGATGGATTCTGCAGTGATCAATAAATTGTCACATCAAGAGGACCTTGATTCATACATCATGACCATGTAATTTTAATGGGCCTACCCCCTGTGTACAGCATGAGGAAGTGACAACTTCCAAATGATGTCACTAGAAGTTACTATAAGGTGACGATCTTACAATAACTTGTATCATGAGATCTAAATTTGAGTAAATGGTGAATGTTTTGCATCTCAACATTCTAGGAGGCCATTACTCAAAGAGTAATTGGTGAATATCATTGATATTCTAGGAGGCCATTACTCTTGATATCAAATGTGATATCAAACCTTATTTGAGTACTTGGTGAATATCTTTATATTTTGGGAGGCCAATACTGGTGATGCCAAATGTGATATCACACCTTATTTGAGTACTTGGTGAATATTGGATGTCGATATTCTAGGAGGCCAATACTCTTGATATCAAATGTGATATCAAAACCTTTTGAATACTTGGTGAATATCTTTGATATTTTGGGAGGCCAATACTCGTAATATCATCTGTGATATCAAAATGATAGATATCATTTGATCAAAGATATACTTTTTGCTATATCTAATATTACCAATGGTGTAATACATGTCTTGTGTTTATCCTCCCTAGCTAAGAGGAAGTGTTAATGTTTTGTAGCTTCGTTCTGATAAACTGTAGTGAAGATATGTATATATATATTTGATATATATGAAAAATACATAAATATATATACATATATATTTTATAATTATTTATATATTAGAGAAAGAGACAATATATAATTTGTATATATAATTATAATGGTTAATATTAGGAATAGATGTATTCCTAAAGAGACATGTCTATTCATAACTCTTTCTTCATATAAATATATTGATAGCTAGATTTGATAAACACATACCAGACATAATGGCAATGCTTACTACATTTGCAGCAGTCCAAGAAAACTAACACAAGGTCATACCAAGTGATTACAATGAACAAATTGATCAACACACTTAATAAAAGAATAAAATAATCAAACTAGAACAAATTATTACCTTTATGTTTGTCAATGATCTCAGAACTTCTTATCATGGCAAGGCATGTCTTAATATAACGATACCATGGTACCTACACATGCTTGTACATGTATGCACGTATACACATACACATGCGTATATTCCATATGATTGATATGAACATATATGTCTTATACATAATATATGTACACTTGGAATATTACATGTGCATGTTGTTGTCCTGCATTTTGTCACCACAAAATGTTGGTAACAACACGAAACTTTTTCAAGCTAGTTTCGTGTTTCTCTAGACTTGAATTTGATATTCAATTGCTTAATGTTGATCGATCCATCCATTTCAATTCGTATATCAAATCATTTTACTGAAGGCCTTTGTCAAGTCTTTTTCGTTTTGCTTTCTTTCGAGCCTTTGTTTGATTTTTGAAGCCTTCATCGTCCTTTCTTTGCTTTTGAGTTTGTGCTTATTGGTTTTTAGTCCTTTGGTTTTGCTTATGTCATGCATTTTGCTTTTCCCTTCGATTCGGTCTAACCTAGAGCTCAATCAGAGTTGTCAATCAAAAAATATGCCTATTTTAGTGCCTCAAAAGTGGACCTTTTTGGTGCAACAACAAGAATTAAAAATATGATGTTATATTTTTAATTTGACTTTCACTTTTTGATAAATATAACTTAAATTCACTTTTTTGTTATGTTTTTAAGTTACTTTAACTTTACATTTTTAACTTAAAGTGACTACAGTGCACTTTATGTTATAATTTTACGTTGAGTTACTTTTAATTTTTCACCGAAGGTGACTATATAACTATATAGTTCCAGTTTAATTTTTAATTTTCAAATCAAATGCTCATTAAAATGTTACTTTTTAAATGATGCTTATATGTCCGAAGTGGACCTTTTTGATGTCATTACATCAAGAGGTAAGTTTTTATGTCTTTGCATCCAAAATGTGAGATGTAACTTAAAATATGCTAGTCACCCCAAAAGGTGCGATTTTGATCACTTGCATATTTTAAAACATGCTATGCATCCAAAAAGATCTGATTTTAACTAAAAGCATGTTTTAAAATGTATATTGCCCTTTAGAAGGTCTGATTTTGAAGGAATGCATGCATTTGCCTTCCAAGAACCCGATTTTGATCATTGTGAGAGATTTACTTGATGGTTTTGCATGAGATCTTCTCCAATAGGGTCACTTTTTCTTAGCCATAGATTTTCTAACATTGAAAATGGATTTATCTTGCTAAAAAAAACAATTTTTCAAACTCCTTCCAAGGGCATGTTTTTTGAAAAATCTTCAAATAAATCCATTTCGAGTGATTTAAATCACATTTTTGCAAGGAAAAGAGGAGTTTTGGCATCTTCAATCATTTGCAATACATCTTGGCTCACATTTTTGCACTTAGAAGCCAAAAACGAATTCATTTCATACCTCTTATGAATCACGTTTTTGCTAAAAACGCCCAGAAACTTGGGATTTTAATCCACTATTTTGCATTTTGGAGTCACGTTTTTGCATTTTGATCCATGTATATGCATTTGGGGAAGTTGTTTTTGCATTCCCAAGTCAAAAATGACTCAAAAACATGCATTTTTTTGCCACATTTTTGCAAAAACGGCCCAGATTTTTGCATTAAAAAGTCACATTTCTATTCAAAAAACTTTTTAAATGACTTTTCAGCACATACATTTGAATCAAGTGAGGTCGTTTTTGAGTTTTAATGTATGCTATTTGTAATATCCCGAATAGGATATTTGTTGAATTTCCCTTAAAAATACACTTAGAAATAAAACCTTGTGGATAATTTACAACACATTCGAAAAACCAGTAGAATTTTCCTATTAAATCACTTTCCTCAGATATAACATTCGGATTTGGGTGTACACAAAATGAGACACAGTGCTATAATAAACCAAAAGATTCTTCAGATAAATATAACCCGTTATTTTGCAATAACATTCAAAATATCAATATGCAACCATGGATTACAAACTGGTATGATAAATCCAGAAAACTTTTATAATTCCTTAAACAGTGATGTTGCCTTTTACAACAGCAATATAACAACTGGCAACTAAACGTTATTGTATTATACAACAGCAATATAATAACCAATACACAGAAAACCAATCCTAAATACAGATTCAACAGTCGAATTGGAACGATAGGATAAGAACCTGTAAGCGCGAATGAAACACCTGGAATGATGTTTCCTGGGACAATGGGTTTGCGTCCACTACCTACCTGCACGAGGGGCTACGTCCTCACACAGGCTGAAAGCTGAAGCTTTCTGAAAACTCTCTAAGAGAGAAAACTGAACTGAATAGTAAAATCAAGCATACTCCTCAATGAGTCTTTCCCCTTTTTAACACAAAACTGAGACCCTTTGACTTCCCTCTAGCCGTCGTCTTATTCCTCCTTGTCCTCATGTGACCACATGGAATATTAATTTGTCCTTTAATAATAAATCTCCAGCTTATTTGATATTGC
The DNA here is from genome assembly GCA_028749045.1 of Cupressus sempervirens. Lineage (NCBI taxonomy): Eukaryota > Viridiplantae > Streptophyta > Pinopsida > Cupressales > Cupressaceae > Cupressus > Cupressus sempervirens. Next base: position 276,711,072 of record CM053788.1, on the reverse strand, counting down.
AAATTTGGGTCTTCTTAATAATTCTAATGTCCCCAAAGAAGGGACATTACACTTTTCTCTTTTGCAAACCATGTATTTGGCATTTTCATATCAAATTCGACCCTTTATTGCTCATTAATTTGTGTTAAATGCAAGTATGGAAAAAGTCACAAAGTTGTTTGAAAATCCGGATTTGAGGAAGAATTGGTCTTCAAGTCTATAAAACTTGTTATTTTGGCTCTGTAACCTCCAAGTGGACATTTTCAAACATGCTTATCTTGCTATTTCCATGCACATTTTTGCTTGATGATTGCCACTTGTCAAAATCAATGCCATGCAAAGTGCATTTTTTTTTCCTTTAAAAATGAAGAAATTGTTCATTTTCTTGTTTTTGTTTTTTCCCCAGTTTCCAAATTCGAATTTGTGTGTTGAAGTGCATTACATCTTGACATATTTGAGTCACTTTCCAAAGGTACATTTTTCTTTTGAGTTTTTGTGTTTTCTGCTTGTTTGTCGGTTTTCTCCACTTTGGAGAAGTCACAAGTTCTTTCCCAAGAACTTGTTGTTGCTTCGCTCTACTTTTCATTTCATGCGAGAGCATCGTCACATTCCATTTTCGCCTCTCCATATGTATTCGCGCCTCGATGAGCAAATACATGTTTCCGCATCTTTCCATGCTTTGTGCCTCATCGCATCACCTACACTTCCATGTAAAGCGCATCCTCCATTGCTCATTACATGTTGCATTTACATGTAATCCATTTTTGTGCAATGACATCTTGAAAACCCTTAGCCACATTTTGGAAATCAGCAATCTCCATTTGCATGCATTCCCATGCGCCAAGCACTTTACTTCAACAAAAAAAAAGTTAAAGGTGTTGATGTAAAGTTACTCCGAGTTTACATCCGAACATCGTCAAGAAGGTTTTCAAAGTGTCAAAGAATCTAGAATGTATTGATCTACAAAAGGAGAATTCACGACAACTTGAACGAGAAAAAGCTTGATCACATCAAGTTTTCAAATGACAATGGACAATTCATCAAAGTCGGAGGTTATCAAAAGACACAACACCATGGTTATCAAGGTGAATGCAGCGGTACAAAGTACAGGAATTTTCGATCTTGTGATCATCCGAGATAGCATCGCCAAGTACAAGGCCTTCAAAACAATCCCTAGGATTGTTTCAATTCTCTTTCGTCTTTCTTCTTCTTCTTTCATGTTTGTAATTGAAAAGGATGTATTACATGAAGATGTGTAATTACATGTAATACAAGTTACATGCACATGAAAAGATGTAATTCTAATTGCACATGCACTTGCATGTAACCCTATATTTTCTCTTTTAATTAGACTAGGTCAAAGTTGGTTGAGTTGCTCCCACTTTTTCCTCCACCTTTTTCTCAACTCATGTGTCTATATAAAGGAGTGCCCCCTCATTGTAAAAATCATCTTTTGTTGTATGCAAGAAAGTTCTGCCACATTTGAGTGAGCATAACTTTGATTGTGTAGTACAAATTTGGGAGAAAAGTGAATAAAAGAAGCAATTGGATTCGAAGCTTTGATTGGAAGCAATTGTGATAGAGCAAAGTAGAAGCTTTGACTGTAATTTGTGCCTATTGTCTTGATTCATGTTATTATTGTGTTCAATAAAAGAGCCAAGTGATTTAAGAAGCAATCAGAGCCGAAGCTTTGACTAGGGGCGGTTGTGGAAATATATAGCTAGAGGCTTTGTCTATAGCTTATACTTCTTTCTTAAATTTGCAAAATAGTTAAGCTATTCTTACTTTTAGGAGTCTTTGTACCCTAATTGTAAATCTTTTTCATATAGCTGTACGACTAGACTTAGAGCCAAACTGGTACATTTTTAGCTAGCCTTTGAGTTAGTGAAGGTTTATCGGTATCACTGTTTCCAGCTCTTGATAGAAGTGTAGTTAGAGACTCACCCTGCCCATTACTCGCTCCACAAGTAAGTGGATTCTTTCTTAAAAGAGAAGAAGAAAGGATATTGGTAACACCCATTTTACAAAATCTCTCAACTTCTTGTTTACATTGAGTTGATCCAAGGAACAGTAAGATGGGGGAGCCTTCCCTTTAAGGTAGGAAAGACTCTATCTCACACGTTGTGGCTGGTCATCCTATTTTGCAACTGGATTTTTACCCAAAATTATTGGTTGCAAAATATCCACCCAACACATACGTATACATGTACTTACATATGCAAGTATGGGTGGGTGCAAATGATACCCCTATATTTAAACATTAAAGGAATTCTTATTTCCAACTTTGGCAAATTTTATAATTATATTTGTGCCATCGACCCATTACTTCTCAGCAACCTATTTTATTTTTGGAGTCATTACTTTATCAACCACCTTGTTATGGTTCTTGAGCATAACTTATTTTGATGCCACCTTTTCTTCTTGCTTGTAACCGAGTATGCATTTTGCAAGAGATAAGCTCATTACATCTAATGGTTGGATATCAAGCCAACTCTTCTTACCTACAAATTCCTCTTGACTTACTTCAGCTTACTCTCTCTAAATTTTTACCGTCTATGGCAGCATTGAGCCGCATCTAAAGGTTGGATATCAAGCAAACTCTTCTTACCTACAAATTCCTCTTGACTTACTTCAGCTTACTCTCTTTAAATTTTTACCGTCTATAGCAGCATTGAGCCGCACACTTTTCCATTGAGATTTCTATGCACCAGTTATCGTTGTTTTTAAAGTGTTGAATTCATCACAACTCGCTGTCAATATAGTGTCGTAAACCAATATTCTTGAAGCTCGTATATTTCACACTTCATGTTCACCAATTGTCATGAGTCTTTTTATTTGATTGTATCAATCCCCGGCAAGGAACCGAATCAGGAGGTTCAACTCCCATTAATATGAAGGAGATAATTCTCTCACTAGGTCATACATTCTTCCACATTGCTACTTTCCAATTTCTATATTATAAGCTCTGAAATCTTTGCTGAAGGTTGATGGATTTTCCTTGAAAATATAATTAGAGCATGGCACCAAAAGAATTGCCATTTTCTTGTACGTTTGATTTAGTAATATCATTGCATAAGAAATTTTTATTCTTCGCTATCTTTGCGAGAATGTATTTTGTTTCAGACCTTTGTTGTTTTGATTAGCAGGGTTTGAAATCCAGTGCAAACTTATATAGAGGCATTTTTCAGTATGCCTTTGGGATAAAGGAAGGCATTCTTATAGAGTCAAGCAGTTGTTATAAGAACTTAAATATTTACTTATGAATGACTGTTATAAGCCCAGATCGATGAGCCAACTTATTGGTTGAGGTGTGGTACGAACACATTTTTTGGACACCCTATGTTGTGCACTCACTCAACCTAATGCTGCAAAAATTTGGCAATAAGGTTGAGTGGATAAAAAATATGTATCAAGAGGCACAGGATATGAGAATGTTTGTCACGAACCACCATATGACACAAGTCATATTTAGACAATTCTCAAAATTGGAGCTCTTGAAGGTAAGTTCAATTGTTTAAATTTTTTATTGAAACATGTTTTAGAAATCTAGTCACTTTGGTTTAGTAAACTTTCTATATTTTTTAATTTTTAATCTATTATTATTTTGATCTTAAAATAGGTTGTTGAGACTTGCTTTGCCTCCAACACTACTGTTTTGAGATGCCTTGTCAAGGCTAAAGAGGTGTTCTCTAGAATGGTAACCAGTGCTAATTGGAGCATATGGAGGCAATCTAATAGTGTCAATGCAGCTGCCATTAAGGCATTGATACTAGATGACTCTTGGTGGGATCATGTTGAGTACCTTCTGAAGATCACCGAGCCTATATTGAGTATAATCCAATACACTAATATGGATAGGCCTTGCTTGGGTGAGCTATATGATGGCATTGGCTCCATGATTGAGGATATTAAAAATATCATAAATGAGAAAGAGCAAGATCCCGATGAAAAGTTCTTCAAGGAGCTACTTGCCTTTGCATTGAGTCCCAAGTTTTATAGCCAGTTGGTCCTCAAGGGGAGTACCACTAGAGTTGTCCCATACAGAGATCCTGAAGTTGCTCAAGGGTACAAGGCAGCCCTTTGAAAACTCTTTCCCGAGCACCTATGACCTGCAATCAGGTCTAAATTTATGAGTTTCGTGAGCACTAATGATTGTGATCTTGATGCTCTTGAAGACAAGAATAGTGTTGATACTCGTAAATGGTGGTACTTCCATGGAAAAATATACCAACACTTGCAGCCCACTGCCATCAAAGTTTTATCACAAGTAAGTTCTTTAATCTTAAGATTCTAATTTCTTGTTGATAAATATTCAAAACTCTTCACTCTATAATTTCAAATTTGTAAATCTTGATAGGTTGCTAGTTCATCATCATCTGAGAGGAATTGGAGCACATACTCCTTCATCCACTTAATAAAACGCAACCAACTAAACTCCAAGAAGGTAGATAACTTGGTGTTTGTGCATTCAAACTTGAGGCTCACAACTCACAAAGAGAATACCTACAAAAAAGGGGAGGCAAAACATTGGGATGTCAAACTAGAGTTTGGAGAGGTGGAAACCTATTGTGATGAACTTGCAATTGAAGATGGTGCTCATGATATACATAGTGATGATAAAGCTGATGTTCGGGCTACGGCTGACACTGTGGATGCTAATGGCACTAATTGTGCTTCTAATCAGCAACTGCCAAATGATGATGAATTCTTTGATTATTTTTTATGGTATTCGATCACATACTATTGATGAGTAATGTAAACATTACTGTTTAAAAAATTTTGAACTAAAACATTGGTATGGTGGTGTATTTTGACATTTTGTCATGCCATTTCAACTAAATCATTAATACATGGGGTGGTGTATTTTGCTAAATTGTTTCAATGTTGGCATAGTGGTGTATGAACTTATTTGCTACAGCATATTTTTACATATATAAAAAATATATATATTAAAAATCTTGTATGGACAAACCCAAACCCAGCCCAAAAAAAATTTGAGTGAATCTTAAACCCAATGTCGAACCCGCATCCAAACCAGAATCCGAAACAACGACTTAGACAATAGGGATAGCAAATTCCTTAGGAAATCTTGGTAGGAACATGTCTAACTCCTAGCATGAGTTACCGCCCTCAAATTGATGGGCAAACAAAAATATTAAATAAGTGGTTAGAAGGATATCAAAGAAACTACGTAACCAAACAACAAAGAGCTTGGATCAAATGGCCACATTTAGGGGAATAGTGCTATAATACAATCCATCATATGTCCATTGGAATGACCCCTTTCAAAGCTTTATATGGTTATGAGGCCACTACATTTGGAAACCTAGTCCCACTAGAGAGCTGAGTGCCAAGTACACAAGACATTATTCAACAAAGCACAAATATTTTGTAAAATCTAAAGGAATGCTTACAACAAGCTCAGAACCAACAGAAGGTCTACACTGACAAAAATCGCATCGAAAGGACATTTGTTGTTGGAGATTTAGTGTTCTTAAGATTACAACCATATAAAAAACTGGAATTAGGAAGAATGGAGTAGAAAAACTCAAACCAAAATTTTATGGACCATACCAGGTGTTGAGAAGAATTGGTGATGTAGGATATGAACTACAACTTCCCAAAGGCAGTAGGATCCACAATGTATTCTGCGTCTCAAGGCTTAATAAAGTACAAGGGAAGCAAATAGAACCTTGCACAGAATTACCACCACTTGATGACGAAGGCCAACTTGTCCTAGAACCAAAGGCTATTATAGGTACCCAGGAAAGGAAGTTGAGAAATAGAACCATTATAGAATATTTAATCCTATAAAGGAACCTGAACAAGGAAGATGCAACTTGGGAAAGAGGAGTTGTCAAATTGCTTGAGGACAAGCAAAATCGAGAAGAGCCACTATGATGATACTCGATCAACCATGAACCCGGTACTAATAAATTTTCATCTTTCCTTTATCCTAAATGATACTTGTAAATTAATTCATATATGAATTGCAATGTTGATCAAAATATAAAATCTTGATAAAACAAATTCATTTTTTTTAATAACTATTATTATTAATTCATTTGTTGTCGCGAAAAATAACATTAATCATTGATCAAAATAGTAATTGATTATCATTATTTAATAAATTATTATTAAATAATAAATTATTATCAAAACAATAATAGAAACTCTTTGATCGAATTAACGAATAACAATAAATAATACCAATACCAATAACGAGAAATACCAAGACATAATAAAATAAAACAAAGATAATAAAAAATGAGCAACTTATTAGGAAAAGTCGTGACCAATCTCTCAGTCGCGACCTATCCAAAGTTTGTCATCACATATATAACAAGAGATCTACGTAGAGGGAAAGGTAAGCAAAATAATTAAATTGGTTGGTAGTTTGATTCAGCAAGTGTGAATATAGGAAAGTATAACAACATCGAATAAGAGGGAGATCCCCAATCGTAGGAGTAGAAAATGCCAAGGATAAACGATGACCATTTCAGCATTGCCCAATATAAATACAAAACGGGCTAAGGAATCTCATAACAACATTAGTTGATTACCATAGATAGGAATCACAGTTAACAACATTGTAAGGGAAGCCAACAAGGACAGAAGTGTCATCCCAATGCTGAATACAAAGAGTGGGTAATTAAGCCAAAGCATTAACAAGATAGTGATCAAACAATAGATAAAATTCCTAATCCACCTCATGTCATGTCATTTCTTATAAGTAACACTAACAAACTAGTCGATCGAATCCAGTAACCATAGAGGGAAGTGAAATAGATAACTAAGTAAACTTACACATAAACCATATTCAATACAAAATCACGACAAACAAAAGGACAGCGAAGTACATGCTCCGAGAGGAGACGAAGTCCACATCACAAAGGGGGTTTGACCAGTAGAAGAGTTGTATAGTGCCCTTGACACAAGCTGCTCAACTCCAGTCAAGAACAATAGGATTGGAAGAATTCCCACCAACAACATCTATTCACTGAATACAATCAACCAATCTCTTAAACTACAAATAAATTATCTTCTATCAGCATCTCTTTGAAGAGTTTTTGTTTCTTCTGCCTAATCTTCTTACTTCTTTGGTACTTTTAAATTTTTTCTTTCAATTTCATCTTCCTTTGTTAAGTCAATGTGGTGCAAGGAACCAAATCCATCGGTTGCTTTAGCATCCTTCTTCTCTAGCAATGGTTCATCTCCTCCCCTATCAACATTTGGTGTTTTGCAAAACTTGTGAAGTTGTTGCACTTGGTGTTGTGGTAGGTGCTATGCTTTGCTTGGGAGCAACACAAGGTTCTAAGGATGTGGTTTCTTTCTCTTCACCTTTCTTTTTGGTTATCCATGCTCTGGTTTTCAAAACAAGGATTGTTTTCACATCTATGTCATCAAGCTCTAGAGCTTCCCAATTAATCTAACCCAGTGGAGTGCCTTAATTTTTTGCATAATACTTAGGGTCTACCATATTAGACTCGCCTTCTACAATTCCTTGAGTATCCTAAAAGAGCCCATACTCCTTAATTTGGTTGCTGGTAAGTCTAGACCAAGTCCTTTTCCTAACTTCCAAATCATCAATATAGTTAGCCCATGAGTGTTCAAGTGTTGGCACATGGTGATAAGTAGGACATAGCAATACATTACTCTTTACATAATCTCACTTGAATTAAAGTGAAACCTTAGAACGTCATAGGTTTCCCATGTATACTTACTAGAAGCTTTAGTGACCTTAATTGCATTTAAGGAAGAGGAACATGAGTACGAACTTACCAAAATAGGGAAAGGGATATTGATCTTATGCCTTTCTATGCATCTTTCATTGACTTCACAAATCTATCTGCAAAGCTCTTCCATAATGGTTTTATCATTTGTGTACCTAGGCAACTTCCGTGGAAAGTCATCAAAGACATCAACTCTCATGTATGTAAAAGTAGTAAATTGAGCAAAATAGTTACCATACTCTAGAATCACAATAGCTACTTCAGGGGAGATCCTCCTCTAAGGGCATCCTTGCAATTCTCATATCAATTTCATAGTGAACGTATTACTCTACAAAAATGGGATAAGTTTAATGCAATTGCAAGCTAATGTAAAAGTCATAGATTTGAATATCCTTCAAACTCTTCTACATGCTCCAAATCAAGCCAATGTTGTGTACAAGCAAGTACATAGTGTATACGTAAAAGAACTTGTTGAGGGGAAATTGAATGATTAATTGTCAAAAACAATCATTGATTATCTCTGCCCAATAAATGTTTCTGGACCCAACACAAATTATTTGCATAAAGAAAAGCATCCACTTGTCGAGTCAAGTCATGTCCTCATCCCCTCTTAGCCTGTGTAACAATACAATAATATCCGCAATTTCTCCTATAACAATGGTACTGTGGATGATTTTTGGTAGCTTGGTTGTCCAATTCTTTTTGGGTGAAATCGCTCCCTAGCAATCGCAATTTTTTAGTAAGTTTTCTTCTCACTAAGCTATGACTATGACGAGGTAAAGTCCCAATGTGTGAGATCCTCTCTTATTGGCAATCAAAAATAATTTTGAATTGTCTCTCTATCCAGAGTGATAAGTACTTCCTCATTTTGTTTCTTAGTTTTCCTAGTTTCTGGGTTATAGCAGTTAATGCATTCCATAATCAACTTTGTGCATTGTATAGCAATGGGAAATACGGCTTCTTGCATCAAACCTTTCTTTGCTAACCTTTAGGTGATGGGATGCCTATTAGGTTTGTACACCCTACCCTAGAATTCCTCCAAATTTACTTGCCCTAGCTTAGTATCTCCATTTTCACATAAAGAACTCTCTAACCCATTCCAATGATCCTAGCCAAGATGCCTATACTTCGTTGTGGCTTTCAAATGCAAAGAAAACTCTTAAAATTGTAGAGAAAATAACATCACAATAATTGACTCATTGATCGTTGGTTGTTGGAAATGGAAATCAACGATGCCCCAGCTCTACATCATCTCCAACTTCAAATTGCACATATTATTCAAAGGGTGTTTCTAATCGTATAAAAATCGCTCCTCTAATGACCATCAATGCCAATTACGTTAGCAATTAATGCTCTGCATACCTTCTAACACTAGCACAAGTCACACTTTTTGAATTTGCCACTTTTTCTCTTTTAAAAATTTGTTCCACTTCAAGCTTCAGTTTCCAAGAATGATTAGTAAAGCTCTTCCTAATTCTGCATTCTTTTATCTTCTTGGCAAGGAAAACTTTATCTTTTATCATTAATTCCAATCTAACCTTCAGGTTCCAACAAGCATTCTTAAACACTCTGTCTTCTCTACTTTCTCTAATTTCTTGACTTCCTTTCTTTACTTAGAAGTTCTACTTTCTTTATCAGATTCTGAACATTCTTCTAGAACCTAAGCTTCATTCCAATCTTTTGACTTTAACCATTTCTCAGATGTTCTCTTTGACTTTCCTAGTTCTCTCTCACCTTTCGGAATCGACACCTATACTCGAACAAAGCCTAACACCCACACTTCTTCAAAGTGAGTTTTCATTGTTCCCATTTAGTTCTATTTGTAAGTTCGGATATTGACAACTGTGTTGAACCTCATTTCCCTTCAAAAAGAAAATTTTAGGAGGAATGGTTCATTTTCCTTTATTCTTTCTATGGTTCCATCTATCACCTCGGGCTTCGAAGGGGGTTTCAAAAGTGCCTGTTGATGCCGACACTGGATTTTTCAAAAAATAAAACATTTGAACTTGAAAGAATAAGAATGAGACTGAGTTGAAAGAGACGGGAATAACGAAAAGGTGGTTTCGCTCGGAAACATGGACTTCGACAATAGATCTCGAAAGACACTTCAATCCCAACAAACTAAACATGAATAAGGCAGAAGATTGGAAAGGTTGAAAAATTTAACTTAGACCATTTTCCCATATTTGCCAAAATTGGGGGCAACAATTATCAAACTTTAACTGTCTAACCTAGATCACGGATCCACTGCTGTCTTCCCAGCTTATTGACCATCCACCACGCTGATATCCCAGACTGTCTACATGGCTGCCTGCTACTAGCATCTTCTGAACATTCTTGTTTAAAGGTAATAATGGCTTCTCTCCTCTATTGTCATTCTTCAAAAGAACCAGAGACTTGCCAACTCCCTCTCTGGCTATATCTCTGTGAAACTAAAATAAAATAAAAACTCCTTGGAAACCAAAATGAATCATTGCAGACAAGAAAGACAGAAAATTTTGCATCTTGTTACATTGTAATACAAAATGCTTTAAGTGAAAAAAACATAATATGCAAGTGGCTTTCATTTTACTCACAGGATTTCCAACCATGCCCAACAATGATCTGTCTGTTTTCAGATGCTCAAACAAGCCAGCAATGAACTTGAACCTGAGAGTCCTCCTAACTGCATCATCTATTCTGCTTGTAGGAGTCTGGCCTGAATTGACTATTTCTCTTAAGTTACTGTTACAAGAGCTTATTCTGTGAAGAATCCACTCATAAGATAGCATAAACAAGAGCACACCCCTCAAAATGATGTAATCTGTTATCGTCTACAAAATTATGCTTTGTGATTTACAAATCAGTAAAATGTATTATGCTCTTGTTTACAATTGTTGCTTACTATTTGGAAGTTGAACTATGTTCACATAAACTGGATATAAATGCAAAGCAAAAGCATACACACTTAACACTTCATCTTTGTTTGAATATAGCGAATCACTGAAGGTAAGATCAGATCTGGAATCACTAGGGAGCTGGGCTTGGCTGAGGAGATATATATGGAGCTATCCATATCTGTTAAAGCAAGATTCACTAGCCTTTTGGTGATCTCCATGACTCTATGAGAACATAACTCTAATCCCCTATAAAATATCCTTCTCTCTTCAAAAGAAATGCAGTCCCATCGGCTGCTATGACCACTGGATGTGCATGCAAATGGGTTTTTGGGAAGGCTTTAAAACCTTCAACCAGATGCATTGCAGGGTTTGCATCAAATGGATTTGTTGATAAGGCTTCAGAAATTCTCAAGAAAATGCAAATGGCAGGCATAAAGCCAAATTCTTCGCCACTGACCTTCCAGTCAGAGAAAACTGGAAGCTGTATTATTTGAGAGAATGCTAGGATGCATCAAGGAGTGTTCTCTCATGTGACACGATAATCGCAAGAATTAGCAGAAAATGTTTTCTGATGAATGTCATCTAAACAATATTGAGTGATATAGTTTCCAATGCTGTTGTGGCTCCATGAACAAAATAAAATGCCCTGATGTCTTCTTCTCCTTGCTCTTTCCATCAACACAGTGTCTCGCCAATTAAATTTCTGTAGCATTTGCACTTATTGCTTTTACAGTCAAACGCAGCTGGCAGGTGTAACGTCAGCCTAACTTTGCATTTCTATCGGTCATTAACCTCTTGTTTGCTTCTACAACATTTCATTTGCAAGGTGAACTACTCCATTACTAGAATTGGTACTCTTACTCTTCAATATGCTTTTGTCACTCCCCATATGTGTACAGTGTAATCATCACTGGCAGATCCACACGTTTGGCTTCACAGAGTTTCAGCTAAAAGCTGCCCATTAGCTCAATGCCATTTGTAGACCTGGAGACTAGAATCAGAAAATTTGATTAACCATAAGAACACCCTTTAAAAATAACACGAAAATTTTTTAAAAGCCATGTGTAGTAGAGCTTTACGAATTGATGAAACGGGTACTTTCCTTCAGAAAGACAAAACTTAATAACGAATAAATAAAGTTATTTTTTTATATATAAAACAATTTGCAGGAAATTTGACAAATCTGTAAGTCTTTACTACAACTGATAACAAAGGCATAATCAGATCCACCAATGCAGGACCTTATAACAAAGCGACCTTGCTTGTAGTCACTTCAATAATAGCTTTGAATTAGCTGTAATATCCCATAGGTGTATCTCTTGATAAGTTGATTCGCTAGGCTTACATTGAGAAACCTACAATCCTTTGAAACACTTAAAGAAGTTATGAATTGTCCTCTTCAATTAGTATCTCAGTTTTCGTATCTACATTATACATCATAATCTCCTCCACCCACCAGGTGCTGATTATTTGTTTTCCATCAAATGTGACAGCCAAATTAGTTTTGGTATCTAATTATTTATTATACATAATAATCTGCCCACGCAGGTGCTGATTATTTATTTTCCATCCCATGTGACAGCCAAATCAGAAAATTTTGGCATTCTCCATGAATTCAGCTCCTTTAGTTCTAGACCCAATATATAGATGCATTTATCAACCCCAACACAGATTACACATGTACCATCAGGAAACCGCCTGCAGGAAGTGAAAACTGCTGCAGGCTTTATCATATGTCCAGTACGAACATTCCAAAGCTTGGCAAACTCGTCAATGCCACAAGTAAGCAATAGTTTCTCATCAGGGCTTCAAGTGACAAATGAAACAGGATTACAGTGTTCAGCTAATCTACAGTTCATTGACACGACACCATTCTCGGCAACCTGGATCAATAGCAATTAGTTGGTCGTTACTTTATAATATGTATGTTAGAAGGAAACAAATATATAGAATACTAAAAAACAACCTAAAACATATATCTCACAAATTAAAATGACAAGTAATTAGAGTCTAAAACATTAACTTGCTCCTGGATTGAATCACAGCTGGGTTATCTGACAAATTGGCAACAGGAAGATATATATTTTTTATCTTCCCTACTTATGAAGAAGAATTCATATTTAATATAATTGGTAATCAGTACACAGAATTCCAGACTTGTTATCAAGCAAATTACAGACTTTCTAATTTGCAACTTTTTCACTTTGGAATCAAAACTATGGGAGCAAAAAGTTCAAAGGGCCAAATGACCTAATAAAACTCTATCAACAACAGGAATGAATTTCTGTCACGACCGTGGAAAGAAACATGCATATTTCAACTTTACCTGTTGTACATACTCTAGAACAATTTTCAGAATTTCAAAAGTAAACAGTAAATTTTCATTGGCATGCGCAAGTACAAAATTAGCAAAAACGTTTACTATTAAGCATTACAATAACAAGCACAAGGAGACAGTTATCATACTTGCAACATTTCCAGTAAGCTGCTATCCCACGAAAGGACTTGATGACCTCACTTGTGTTAGTATAATGTATTACATCGTTAATAAGCATAATACATTAATTAGGGTAGACAGTTAGAGAGGTAATTTTTGGACGGTTAAATTACTTAACTGCTTTCTACTGCCTCTGCCACTTTCTAAATGAATATCAAATGTAGTATCACATATATTGAAATAAAAAGAACAGTTTATGTTTTTTTTATATCAGCTTGTGGGAGCAGTGTGACACTTCTGACTTGTTGGTAAACAGATTTGTCACTGTAGAATTTGCCCAACGGAGTGTATGTGGCAAACCGTTCACAACAGTTGGATAGGCCCTTGGTATGCGGCCTTCCTCTGTGTTCAAAGGGGCAGCTCCCTTGTATGATATAATTTTTAAAAGGTTTTCAAATAAAGAATCTAAAACTTCAAAGATTAAGAGAAAGCCGTTTAGGACGAATACACCACACGGCCTCACAACTTTCTTGGGTAAACAAGAATGATAACAAAGGTGATTAAGAACTATGCTTGAAAGTGACCAGTATTACCATGCACATTCATCATTCATAAACACTAGCACAATACTGTAAGAATGCCTACTACAACTGCAACAATTTTGATTTTAGAACAAGAGATCAAAAGCACATCTCATTTCATTTCCTTGCACCAAGAAGATAATAGAGATTTTTCGATTTCAGAGATAAAAACTATACATACTTTCCAAAATTTATCTCTTGGTCAAAATTTCAGCATAGTGTTCCCTTATTTTAAAACCAAAAGTCCCTTTACAAAGCCAAAAGGAGTCCTTATATAGACATAGAGGTTAATAACTACCTCTTCATGGTTAATAACCACCTCCAAAATACGTGATTTTGGGGAGGTTAATTAACCTCATTAAAATTAACTTATACAAGGAAAAAACTTTCAAAAACAAAACTTTTAGCTAGAATTCCTAAGAATGTATACATATCCAATCACTGATGTTCTAGCTACTAACTCTATCCATCTGGACACAATTGACTTCTCTTAGAAAGCCCTGTAAGCATTGAGGATGATCATCATTGGTTCATAATTCCGGATGAATACATTCTCCATCCTGAGCTTGTCTGTGAAGTATCTATCCTGAATTTCTTCTGACTCTTGCCGATAGGCTGAAATGTTACAATCTCCCAGAGTGACTACAACCAGGCTGAGCTTCATCATAGTTTCAACATCTGATACACGGTTCTCTATTTCTGAATGAATCTGGACACTGAAGGAATCAAGGAGAAACTGGAAATCAATATGCTGAAGGTCACTTACTGCCACCTCACCTGTGATTGTTAAGACTAATTCATCTGTAACTTTTGTTTTCAGCTGCTCCCAAGAAGCTATTAGCTTTTCAAACTCAATGATCCCTTTGCTAATGTTTATCATTTTCCAACCTACACTTTTACTCCAAATACGTGCTTGGTTCTCACTTGGATCGGCAATAATCTTCTCAAGAAGTAGGATGCTTGTATCTAACTTGGCCATTTCTTTTAATTCATCAGCTACTTTTTGCTAGGTGAATTTTTGTTCCTTGCTATTTTCCAGCTCTTTAGAAACTTCTTGTATCTGTTCAATGGCTTTTCCATGTATCTCCTTCACTCCAATTATGAGTTTTGAAGCATCTTCTATCATCTTGTTTATCCAAGCTTCAATCATCATACTATGTGACTTGTGTTTGTCTATTCTTTCAACAACAGTATGATTTAAAATACCATTAGGGCCTGCTAAACCCGGTGAAGTAACCACTACTTTGGCATTAAAGGAATCGCTGATTGAATTGATATAAGATACCAGCATTTGAACTTGTTCCTTGAGTTGCTCCTTGGTTCTTTTCTCTTTCTTCGCCCTTTGTAACATCTGAGCAGCAGTCACTTTAAAATTTTGAAAATCTCTTTCTGCAATAGATGGACCAAGATCAACCTTATCTAGAATGAAGTCTGATTCGGATGCTTCATCAACACTCTTTTCAATTATGGGCTTGGCTATTTCTACGCATAGGTTGCCTGAAGTTTTATCAACAGCTAACCTAGACATCACTTTGGTCTTTTTCACCTTAGGAGGCTTCTGAAGGAAACTAGAGATCGCATCAAATGGAGGCAGGATCATTTGAACAACTTTCTTCTTCTTCTGAAGACTGTTCTAGAACCATGAATGTGTAGTATTTGAAACTTGCACATCGCCTATTATATTTTCAGCAATCATCATTAAATCTTTTGAATTAGATAATTGATTATCCAGCTGTGTGATGTCTATTTATGATATCTCAGGAGGAGAGAGACTCGAATGAGGGATTGCTACATCATGAGAGGATGTAACAAGAATGTGTGGTTCAATAGCTTGGGGAGTTCCTTGATCCTTCGTATCAGGCTCATTTCCTTCCTAATTTGATCTAGTAGATTTACTTTTCATCTTTGTCCTCCTCTTTTTGACTGTAAACTTAGCCGGATGATTTAGATCTTCATCTTGATCTAGAACACTTGCATCTAATTGCTGCATTTTCTCACCAGAAGTTTCCTTTAATGCCATTCGAGATGATTCTCCTTGATTGCCTTTTCTCTCCCTACTTTGGGATTCAGCAACTGCTTTTTCTACTTTGACTTTGCTGACCCAGTCTCTTGTCCTTTTAAGAACAAAGGCAGTCCTCTCCTTCAAGCTTTTTAACTCCGGAATTGACCAATCAATAAGAGGGAGATCTAGTAATTTGATTTTCTCATAGTAGAATGGATCAACCAAGGAACCTTCATCATCATCTACACCTCTCACATCAATATCCACCTTGAAGTCTATTACCTGCCTTACTGTAAGTTGCATCCAATCTCTCTTCCTGACTTCAAAATCATTTTCACAATCCTCCCAAAAGTCCTCCAGAGCCGGGAAGTGACCAAGACTGGGATTTAACTTTAACTCATTCACTGCATAGCCCTTACTATCATAAGGGAAACACATCGTATAAGGATGCAAATTTATTGTGGCAATAGATCTTTCTATATTCCTAGCATCTGATGTGGTATCACAACTATAATATCCGATGCCGATAGGAAAAGGTATTTCATCTATCCTCTTGTTCCTGCAAAGTTTATTGATTTGACTAATTTGCCTGCACATTTCAATCAAGACCAATTTATCATCAATAAATCTAGGTAGCATTAGTGGACACCTATCATAGGCAGCTAACCTGATATAAGTAAACTTCAAGAACTGTATGAAAACACTTCCATATTTTTGTACTTCAATTACTGCTTCTGGTGAAATTCTGAGCCCGATATTCCCTTGACTTTTGCTTACAATCAGCATTGTAAACGCATCATTCACTCTTCTAAAATGGTGCAGGCTATTGTCATACTGAATCTGAGGAAGATGATTGTAAATGAGAGTCGCATCATCATAAATACGCCGCCGATTAAGTCCTGGCCAACC
Organism: Cupressus sempervirens; assembly: GCA_028749045.1. Taxonomy (NCBI): domain Eukaryota; kingdom Viridiplantae; phylum Streptophyta; class Pinopsida; order Cupressales; family Cupressaceae; genus Cupressus; species Cupressus sempervirens. The sequence continues at coordinate 276,694,552 of CM053788.1, read as the reverse complement.
TTTGGTACTTGCAATAGCATAGAAAAGGTATGAAGTCATGTAGAAGTAGTCATTTTCTTGAAGATCCATAAGCTGTCTATGCAGTGAGTCACTGATAATTTCTACCCAATCAATATGTTGCTTACCTTCGCAGACCAAGTTAATGAAAAGATACATCCAGCCTTCAAATTCATGTGAATCTCGAAGACCAACTATCCTGCTTGATAGAGTTACCATGTTTGTCACGTCTTCCTTTAACAACGATCTGTGGATGGATTTGGCCAGTTGAGATTTTCCTTTCCTAGGTTGCAAGAACCATGACCTGGCAACGGTATTTAAGCATTGAGTTTGATTTGTGATAAAATACTCCTTGGCAGTTCTTAGATCGATGTTGGCATATTGCATCCTAGTAGGCAATCGGAAAGCAATAGCAATAGAGACGGGATCTTGTCATGTCCCCTTTTCAAATAATTAAAAAATAATAATCTTTGCTAAGGCAGGTAGGCCCAAGAAAGTGAAGTTTCGGAAAAAGGGGGTTAATCTTTGGAAACCGTTGGATAATAAATGAAAATTATTATTAAAATATGTTTCATTAACCTCTCTTGGACGTGAGTTACAGTTATGCCCTCTTTTAAGAGGTTTTGGAGGCATTTTGGGCTCATTCCAAAACTTGATTTTGCTGATTTCTTTGTTATTCTTCAGAGGCTGCCAAACCTGTGGAGAAGGAGACCCAAGAACGGGAGTTTGCAGGTTTCCAGGGAGACCCAAGAACGGGAGTTTTCAGGTTTCCAGGAAGGCTAAGGACGGGAGTTTGAAGTCATTCCATGTGCATGCTCATACAGAGTTTGCCTTTGTGCTTAACAGTGTAGATTTGTGGGTTTTTGGGTGTGTTTTTTGCATGAGTTTGGTGTTTTCAGTTGAGCATTTCATATCAGTTTTGGTTGCTGTTGTATTTCAGACTTTAAGCTGTTAAAATAGAGCTGAATATATGTATTGGGACGTGATTAAACTTTTGAGATAGTTTATTAGTGTTTTGATGGTGTTTCCGGGCATTTTTGTGTTAATTTCGGGAGCCCGATGAGCATAGTTTTTGTCCTACATTTTTGAGCTGTTGTGTAAAGGCTATACGGATTTGGAAATGTCAATTTGTAGGCTGTTATGCTGCTGAAAGTTCTGTAAAAATTTCCATTTTCAGATTTATTAATAATTTGTGAAGTTGTGAAGCTTTTAGCACCATTTTCAGCATACCCGATTTGGGGTTTCTTGAGGAATTTGGTGGATCTTTGTGATATTAGTTGTTTGATCTTAAAGATCTGATTAAAGGTTGGAAATATCATAGAAAACCAGAGAAAGGGACATTACAGTGGTATCAGAGCCTAGTTCTTGCCAGCCTGAGGGTTTGTAGAAGTTTGCAGGTCAGTTTTGACAACTACCCAGATCTTGCATTTCAGTTTTGAGAACTACCCAAATCTTGCATGTCATAATTTATGATTGCATGTTGCTTCTAATCAGCTGCATGTCAAAATTTATGATTGCATGCTACTTCAAATCATTTTCATGTTAGTTCTTGGTGAATTTGGTGGTTGTAGAAGTTTGCATTTCAGTTTTGACAAGTACCCAGATCTTGCATGTCAGTTTTGACAACTACCCAGATCTTGCATGTCATAATTTGGTGGTTGCATGTTGCTTCTAATCAGTTGCATGTCCAAATCTATGGTTTCATGCTACTTCTAATCATTTGCATGTTAGTTCTTGGTGAATTTGGTGGTTGTAGAAGTTTGCATGTCAGTTTTGACAACTACCTAGATCTTGCATGTCAGTTTTGACTATCACTTGCCAAAATTTTGATGCTGCTCGTCAGTTGTTAGCAGTTTATAGATGGGGTTCTCCTACTAGTGATGAGCAGGAAGGAAGTTATCTTTCCTTGACAGAGATCCACTCTTTATGGGAGGCTATTCGGATTTTGAGACAGAATTATATGCAGTTGGTAGCCGACAGAGATTATCTTATGGAGTGGGGTAGTACAGCATATGATGCATTGTTGGCCAAGGAAGATGAGGTGAGTGAGCTTACTGAGCAGCTTGAGGTGACTTCTGAGATTCTTGAGAGTACACAATTGGCTTTCAAGGAGTCACAGTTTCATTTGGCTAAGGTGACCATGGAGTTAGAGCGACTACAGTCTTTACCTGATTCTATACAGTCACAAGCTATGGTGTTTGGTGATTTGAGGATGTCCATGGCCGAGATTGTCAGAGACAGTGGAGATGGGGATGCATCCATCCTTGATACTAACATTGGCATATCAGGTTCATTCCCACTAGAGTCAGGTTCAGTTGAGTTGGGTGTTGTAGCAGATTGTTGTATGCCTGACATGGTGGTGGCCTCTAGTACTGATGGCACAGAGACTAGAGATGTATCAAAGATCATGTGTGATGTTGGTGAGTCGACAGTTAGCATGGTTCCTACTAGTAATACTACTCCCTTGGTGATATCTTCTGAGTTAGTAGTCAGTTCCAACATGGTTAATGATCAATTGCAGTTAGTTTCATCTGGATTACAGTCTGAGCCACTGACTGAGATTGGCGCATTCTATCGGCATTACACTGTGAGTTTGATGCCTCAGGATGAGAGTTGTGATGGGCACGACATGGCGATAGGTCCTGCAGTTGATAGCTTGATAATACATGACTTAGAGCAGGAGTTTTGGAGTGATGCTTTAGCAGGTGTTGTTATTGATTCTACTCCTTTGGCGATGACATCTCCTGACTTAGCTAGTGATCAGTCACAGTGGGTTGTATCACTTGTTCATGGTGTGCTGTTGACTGAGGTTGGTGTTTTTAATCAACATTATATTGCAAGGCATGTACATCAGTTAGCAAATGATCCTTGTGTTGAGGAGTTGATGGCAGGAAAATTTGGTTTGGGTTCCATTTCTTGTTGTTTATCTTGTGATGGCTTTTCACCATCAGGGGTGCATGGGAGTTATGGTTATGAGACAGTGGTCGATGATCTACAGAGTTGTGTTGACTGCAGGAGTTGTACAGTGTGTGGATTCTTCATACTTGGTATAGTTTCATTTGAGAGCATTCACCATTGTTGCAGAGTTGGATTGTACATTCCGTATAGGCCAGTGGGATGCGTTGATGGTATTTATGGTGTTGGCAGTTTGATTTGTCCACTTTACTTGGGTTCTAATATTCTAAGAGTTTGTGTCTCATGGGTTTTTGACTGTGGTAGTGGTGATTTTGGAGTTTGGTTGAGCTATAATTGTCAGTTTGATTATGGATTCGTCTTGGTCATATTGCAGAGGATATTGCAGGAGCCTGTGTTAATTGGTAGTAGTATATTTCATGACTACATTTGGGATCCAGGTGGATTGATTGGTTTATTGTTCAGCCATTGCTTGAGGACAAGCAATGTTTGGGAGGGGAGGACTTGTCATGTCCCCTTTTCAAATAATTAAAAAATAATAATCTTTGCTAAGGCAGGCAGGCCCAAGAAAGTGAAGTTTCGGAAAAAGGGGGTTAATCTTTGGAAACCGTTGGACTAATAAATGAAAATTATTATTAAAATATGTTTCATTAACCTCTCTTGGACGTGAGTTACAGTTATGCCCTCTTTTAAGGGGTTTTGGAGGCATTTTGGGCTCATTCCAGAACTTGATTTTGCCGATTTCTTTGTTATTCTTCAGAGGCTGCCAAACCTGTGGAGAAGGAGACCCAAGAACGAGAGTTTGCAGGTTTCCAGGGAGACCCAAGAACGGGAGTTTGCAGGTTTCCAGGAAGGCTAAGGACGGGAGTTTGAAGCCATTCCATGTGCATGCTCATATAGAGTTTGCCTTTGTGCTGAACAGTGTAGATTTGTGGATTTTTGGGTGTGTTTTTTCCATGAGTTTGGTGTTTTCAGTTGAGCATTTCATATCAGTTTTGGTTGCTGCTGTATTTCAGACTTTAAGCTGTTAAAATAGAGCTGAATATATGTATTGGGACGTGATTAAACTTTTGAGATAGTTTATTAGTGTTGTGGTGGTGTTTCCGGGCATTTTTGTGTTAATTTCGGGAGCCCGATGAGCATAGTTTTTGTCCTACATTTTTGAGCTGTTGTGTAAAGGCTATACGGATTTGGAAATGTCAATTTGTAGGCTGTTATGCTGCTGAAAGTTCTGTAAAAATTTCCATTTTCAGATTTATTAATAATTTGTGAAGTTGTGAAGCTTTTAGCACCATTTTCAGCATACCCGATTTGGGGTTTCTTGAGGAATTTGGTGGATATTTGTGATATTAGTTGTTTGATCTTAAAGATCTGATTAAAGGTTGGAAATATCATACAAAACCAGAGAAAGGGACATTACAGATCTAGACGGACAATTACTTTATTGTTTGATGAAATGACTTCCCTCGTATTCGGATGGTAGGCTTTCATGCATTCCAATACTAGATCAGGACACTGTACTGAAATTGGGTGCCCTCCTGCTCGAGCCAAACCACTTTCCAAAATCTTTCCGACTAATGGGGTCCTATCCTCACTTTCAAGGGATGACCAAAAATCTTGAAGGCAAACACTCCCTAAAATGGTATCACCAATGTCTGGAAGTGTACTTTTTAAAACAGGCGCATAATCCGACCTCTGATACTTATACTTCATTGTTTGATTACCAATCTTTTTCTCAAATATGTCGAATGCCAAAGAAAATAAGGATGCTGATCCGAGTTTGGATGATTTAATGTTTGGAGATAAACTTAGTGAAGCTTTCAAAGCCACAGGCCAAGAACGAGTATTTCATTTTGTCAAGCATTTTGCATGCTTTTCCGTCCTTTTTATTGAGACATTAAGTCAAACAAGTACAGTACAGTCTCAGGCATTGTTTATATCCTCCATAACTTGTCTATGGATCTGAAAATGAACCATCAGAACTTTCTTTAATTCAAGGTTGCCGCGATTGAGAGTTATTATTTTATTGCAAGCATTACCACAAAGATGCCTAGCGTTCAGTATTATTGCTCAGAACAAGATTTAGAAGTAGGATATGAAGTGGGGGCGGAGGAGGTTATGGCACTGCCATCTCCATCACGTACACGTACAAAATGAGCTTCCAAAGGGTGTGATGTTAACACATTCCGCACTCGTTTCCAATGTTGTTCAGCAGTTGGATGGAGAAAATCTCAATATGCGTATCCATTCAGATGACGTCATGTTGTATTTGCTGCCTCTTTTCCGCATATATGCTCTTTGTATGGTGCTCGGCTTGCTCAGATAGGACATGATCTTATGGATGCCGCAGATTTAGAAACAATCTATGTGCTATGTGTATTGGGCAGTATCATGGATTAGTGATGGAGTATCCAAGGTGGCGCGGGACCCTTTTAATAAGCTGCAGGTTTATGTATTTCCTTAAGCCGTCTTTACCTTGCTCACATGGGAGAACAGTGTATGCCGCAGCACTAAAAGCAAAACAGCCAACTGTGTCTTTATTAGCATCTGGTCTAGTTATCAAATAAATGGGACAAGGCTCTGGCTATTATGTTGATGACGACAGTCAAATGAGAAGTAGAAGACATTTATCTTCACCCCAGATGACATACGTGGTTGGCTGTTGTTGTATCCTCAAGTTGGCGTGATCATATCAATTGCCCTCGTGGAGAGAACAGCATGGTAAGGTTGGCATTCATGTATGCTGTAGCCCCCATATGCTTAGCATTATTTTCCACTCCCTGCGCATGGAACTGAAAAGACCACGAGTTTTGGAAGTTACTTTCCAAAACGTTTATTCTTTTGCTCTTCCCTTCCATTCAAACTCAGAGTGCAGGTGCTTGAGAATTTAAAATTTGATCTTGATCACACACGGTTTGCTAATTCCTTAACCTTCTAAAAAGGTTAATTTTTCGAATACATCTTAACCATTTTTATTTTTGTTTTTGGGCAGGTTAATGGTTAAGATTGTGAGCTCATCTTAACCTTTTTGTTTTTGTTTTGGGAAGATAGGTTATCGGTTAAGATTATAAGCTCATCTTAACCTCTTTTGAGAGGTTAATTTTGGAAGTTTATATTAACCTTTTTAAAAGGTTAACTTTTGAAGCTTATATTAACCACTTTTTAGAAGGTTCATGGTTAAGATTGTATTGAAAATATCAGTCCCGGTCTCTCTATTAACCTGTAACAACTCTTGACTCAGAACTCTATTTTCGAAAATTTGAAGTGCTGAGCGGAGATGAAAATCAGCCGGAGATATTGAAGAAAAAGATCTTTCAAAAACTCATAGATGAAAAGACCAATTTAAAGCTTTAAAAGAGACAATTTTCAAAAATGACCAAAAGATTAAACAGTATCAAAATTGAAACATTTTGATAACCGGGTAACATGAGACATTGCACAATAGGATAGCACCAGATTTCATCAATTACACAAATAACATCCTTTTTTAAAACAAAATTGAGTGTAATAATGTACAAATAAGGGTAGAAACTATAACTGACCTCCCAAATATTGTAGTGCAATCTTTTGATGCTGAGTTCCCGTCATTTGAAAACTGCAAATACCAAACTTCATTCTAATGTGACCGTCGAACATAAAAATTTTGTTAACAGACAAGGTCAAACACAATAACAAAACTGACAAAACGCAAAAATTAGAGACTCTCATGATCAATGCAGAGACTCGAAGATCTGGTTATTCTTTGCATGCTGTGAACCAAATATTGCATTTGCCTTACTCGAACATTCTATGAGCATTACAATGGATAGAGCCCGAAATTACGTGGAATCTTCAATAAAAGTAAAAATATTATGCGAGTAAATCAAAAATGGACAGATGAACGAGAGAGTCGGAATGTGAGTCGGAATATTTAGACAGTAACAAATGGTTTCTAAACTTGGAAGCCTCTCCCCTAAAGTTCTCTCCCGACCTCTGCCTCTCATTTGTCCTCCCTTGTACCGGTTTCCATTTCCCACTTCACACTGACGCCTGCCAACACCAGAGATAAAACACGCCTTCCGCCTTCGCCGTCGCCATCGGATTTTATCCCCGCTATGGTCCCGATCAGCTTCAATCCGCTTGATTCCCACGTTTCCTACTTCCTCCCTTTCAAGTGGCGCCACAAAACAACTCTCACCACCTTCACTACCCAATTCGATCCATTCTCTCTTTTCCCATGGCACCAGACAATTATATGTTTCTTCATCCCCAGACTATCTTTCAGGACATCATTGCACCCGACGGTCGGGTTTTCATGGATACCGCGAAGGAATTGCTGGATGTAACTAGCCCTTCCCTGCTCTGCTTCAGATTATGTAAAACGACACTACTATTTCGTGTAGGGATTACTGAAAAGCTATAGGGTTTGTGTAAAATTACTGAAAGTACATGGTTTTTTTGTTTTTTTTTTAATGTAGGATTACTTATTAGGAAGCGTGGAAGTTCCCGACTTCGATTTTGGGGATGTGGAACTGCTTGAGGATCCCCTGAATCTACTTCTGCCATTGCCATTACCACTCCCTTGTGCAGAGCAAGTGAGGAAGGATGGCGAAGCTGTGCTCGAAGCTGATTCCTTCTCTAATCTCTCATTCCTCCCTCCTCCTCCACTGCTGATGCAGTCAAGAGAGGAGGCCCGGAGGTTGGAAATGTCACAGGGCCCTATCAATTTGGGGATTTCTGAAAAAGGTTCAGGGGATGTGAGGGGAGAGAAAGGGGGTTATCTGAGAAGTACCTTAAATGCCCATCCACTTGAAATTGAAAGCTCTGCGCTCAGTCTCCGTCGCCGAATTTATGGTACAGCAGACACTCAGGTTTGCATTTTATGTTATTTTCTGTCCCGCCTGCTTGCTATTCCAGAAAAAAGAAATTGGGTGTTTTCATCTTCGTCCAAGATTCTAACTGCCTGTTTCTAGTTCATTGTTCATTTTACAACATGCCAATTAAAGAACTGTGAAGAATTCAGTTAACCTTGAAATATCTTAGCGGTGAAGTTGTGTTTACGATAAGTTGCAGGCGATTGATTGCATTAAAATGGGTCATGGATGTGTCGCTCTGATGAAATGTAATCATTCGAGGACTGTTGAGCCGAGCTATAAAGTGGGGCGTTATACTGTGGCAGAGAGAAAGCAACGTATCGAGAGATACAAGATGAAGCGTAATGCGAGGAATTTCAGTAAAAAGATTAAGGTGCTGCCATCATGTTCTCCATTCTTAGTTCTCCTTGGAATTTTGTCACGTAAAACCTGTTAAAAGAATGTTCATAGTTTTTAGGTGAGGTTTCTCTGATTAAAAACATCTTAAATTGATTCACATTTTGAATGTTTATTTAATCAATTTCTTTTTTAATTTCTGAGCTAATTTAGTTTAATTGTTATAGTATGCATGTCGGAAAACTTTGGCTGATAGCAGACCTCGTGTTAGAGGAAGATTTGCAAGAAATGAAGCACTAGACAACTCTTCAAGGGCCAATGGGCATCAAGTTTATAATGATGGAGATGAAATGGTAAAGAGACTTTTGATGGTAGATTCGATTGTCTTCCCATTTTGTTGGCTATTATACAATTCAATCTTATAGATTGTTTGTCTTATGGTATGAGGTATTTTGTTATAGATTTTATTTGACTAATGTGATTTTTGTTTTATTGTGTAGTTGAAAATTGTAGCAGATGTATGGTTGCGAAAGTAATGGTGATAACTATTTGTATGGATTTGAGGGAAATGAAAGAAGAAAGATGTGCATCAAACTTGGTATAGAAAGGATGGGTTGAAAGCATAATAGTCTACAAGTTATTTGTTATGTCTTGAATAAGAAGTAACATGTTCACTTTTTAGGTGCTCTTTCTCCCATTAAATAATGCTAACTTAATTATAAGGATGATACTAAATGTGTCTCCAATTTAATTCATTGTATAAAGCATTATAGTTACTAAACCAAAGTGTTGTATTAAGTGTTATAATGACCTCACAATAATGTGTTGTAGTCATTATAGCACCAAATATTACCAAGATTACTCTATTTCTCCTTTTTGTGTAATAAATTTTATACGAAGAGAATAAATTACCTTTTACTAAACAATTATTTACTTTCCTGTATTAAGAGAGTGATTTTTAACAAGTATTACATTCTATTTATATTATTTTTCAATTTAGAGTTACACTTAAAGTAGAAGAAGTTATATCACATTTTTAAATAGTATAGATTAAATTTTGTTTATTTATATAAGCAAAAGTAAAGGTTTATAATGGGGAACCAAATCACCATTTAAATGTCAAATTATGTTGAAATCATATGGCCATTGACTTTTACAACTATTGATCTAGGATTTTATGTTGAGGAAGGCAACAATCCTTAAGGGAAGTTTAGTGAGTCAAAGTCATAATGTTGGATACCAAACAACCTCTAGGATTGAGAACTCATCTCTTTATAATATTGCTTTTGTGGGAAAAGGGAGATAGAGAGTGAAAATGCAAATATAATCCTATGGCAATGTGCAAAAAAAATGAGAGCCTTTTCAAACATACTTGAGTTATTCCATATTTAAAATAAGATAATAAAAGAAAAGAAAAACTCACAAAGATTGATCTTAGAGCACCATTATCTCTTCATTGTCAAAGTAAGAGAAAAGTAAAAGGGTCATAAACACATCCTAAAATGTCCACTACATGATAAGCATCTACAAAAGCTTGAAAAATAATGCAAATATTTAATAATATTGTACTCATGCACTTAACCACACTTCAATGTGCAATACAAACATGATATAATTATAATCATTTGCTAGTACAAATCTACTAATCGGAAGTATACGAGTTCTTCAATTTAGAGCAAGATAACATTATTTACATGACATAGAGTGCTAGTTTATTTAGTAATTGGAACTACATCATAAAGGGTGCAATCTACTATAATATGATCCACACTAAGCAACTAACAATTAGAGTCAAGAAAAGCTTAAGTCTTACCAAAATACTAAAAAGTGCACAATCTTCTTTTCACGTGAATTATAGAATCCTTAAACTAGAGAAACTTCCCCCACAAATAAGGTTAGCCCCTATTGGAGCTCTAAATTTTTAGCAAAATTGGGAGCTCTATAAAATGGGAAAACCGAAAAAATGTTATTTGTTGCACATAATACTTCAAGAAGGAATGTATAGAGGAATGTCTAACAAACAATTTTCATGTTCCATCAAAAATTAACTAAGAAAGACAGATAACAACATTTTGGCAAAACATGTGGCATCGATGAAAGTGGTTTCAATCTTA